>OZ025886.1:460383-470383 GCA_964019415.1 Ianthella basta
GCCTCCTCCTGTTGCAGAGGTACCACTGCCACACTCCAATACACACCACAGGAGTGCGGCCTATGTTCAATGTGACTAACTATCCCCTTGTGAGCCCTGCGAATTAAGACCAGGTGGTCCTACTATGCAGGTGCTGAACTTGCACTCAGCTACAAGGCACGCATAAGTATCCACAAAGTGTGGGTGGTCTCCTAAGGCAGGTCAACTAAGTGGTCTCCTAAGGCAGGTCAACTACGTGGCTTCCTAAGGCAGGTTAACTACATGGTCTCCTAAGGCAGGTTAACTACATGGTCTCCTAAGGCAGGTCAACTATATGGTCTCCTAAGGCAGGTCAACTATATGGTCTCCTAAGGCAGGTCAACTACGCGGTCTCCTAAGGCAGGTCAACTACGTAGTATACACGAGCAGGCCTCTATGCACACAAGACTACACAGACAGACAGCTGTACATGTATGTGAGGAACGCGAGAGTCACATAGCACACATTGACGATTCCCAGCACAGCAGGTGAAGTTAGCATAACCACATGCCCTTTGTATGAATAAGACAACATGTGTGCACAGTCACATGCACACACCACACACACACACACACGCACGCACGCACGCATGCACACACACACAGTGGCAGAGAGGCTCACTTCGATTCCCCAGTGGTGACTCCCTCCAATGAAAAAGCTGCCGCCTGCTGGGTGGCATTTTCCACGTCATCATACACTTCCTCCGGACCGTCCTCGATGGGAGGGGGTGGGGGCTTGAAGGATGGGATGCCAGGGGGCGGGGCTGCACTCGGAGGGAATCCATTGGGGATTGCAGGAAGAGGGCCTTGAGGTTTAGTCCTACGATCAGGCACCTTCGGCTGTCCCATTGGGTTGTAGGGGGGTAGCGGGGATCGGCGGTAGCTGACGGGCTCAGAGCTAGTGGGGAGGGCCTCTGTGGTGGGCGTTGGTTGGGGCGGCACAGCGGGCGGCGGGAGGGAGCGAGGTGGGGGAGCAGGAGCTGGTTTCTTCACCACAGGAGGAGAGGGTCTTGGGCTCTTGGGTGGAGAGGGAGGTGGCTTGCTGGTAATAGGTGGAGGTCCATTGTCCCTTGGGGGGATGAGTGGAGGTGATTCGGATGCAGGAAGGGGAGCGGGAGGCTTTTCGGCTATTGGGGGTGGAACAGGAGGCTTCTCAGCGGGCTTCGGCTTACTAGCAATCTCTGGTTTCTGGGCCACTGAAGGAGGTGCGCCATTGCTGACTGCAGCCGGTTTGGGCTTAGGGGCTGGAGGCGGCTTGGCCTTGGGGACCACCTGAGGAGGCACCTTCCTCAGCTCAAGAGAATCAAAGGACTCTCCTTCTTCCTCTACTTTCTCCTTCAATGCTTCCTGACGCTTCCTGGCCCACTCAGGGAGAGCGTCATCGCTGTTGCTCTTGTCACTGCTGGTTACATCGTCGGTAATACTTTCGATCCTCTTCCTACGCTTCAGTGCCCACTCTGGAACAGCCTCCCCCTCTTCCTTCTGCCTCTTTTTCTCCTCTAGTACCTCGTCCAGGTCAATGTTCCTTCGCTGCATGGCTCTCTTCTGAATGTCTCTAATGTCTATACCTCCGCCAGAGCTGGATGCGGACGGCGATGTCTTCCGCGGAAGGGTCTTGGCCTTGCCCTTGCTGTCATCGGAAGGAGAGGAGAGGCGGGTCACCTCACTTCTCATGGGAGGAGGGGGTGGTTTCTTGCTGGACTCGCCGCTACTGAGCGAGTCAGAGGACGTGGACTTCTTTGGCGGGAGAGTGGTGACATTCCGTGGCGGGAGAGAGGGTGGGGCGATATTTCCCGAGCTTGACTTCGGGATGGAAGAGATGCTGGGAAGGGGCGGTGGGCCCATATCCGGCCCTCCCTCGCAGGGCAGTTCCTCATACAGCTCCTGCTCTTCTTCCAGCGGGAGCTCTTCGTACAATTCCGTCTACAGTGGACGGACGGACATACGGACAAATAAGCATGAGGAATGGGAGGAGGGGTACGGAGGTTTGCAGAGTGAGCAACTTAGCGAGAGTAGCTACCTGTGTGCGAGGCATGCTGTAATCGCCCCCTCTAGCGCGCGCACGGCACGACACATAACCGAATCGTACACTCTTGGACGCGCAAGTAAGTGCACAAAAGGCTATTAACGCTTACCATTTCAGCTTCTCTGTTGATCTGTAACACAAAATGACAGTTCCCCACCAGCTGGCTTCGGAGGCACACGCGCGAGATGCCGAATATGGAAGGTGAATTGGGGGCGTTCCAAACAAAATGGACGACGTCTTTGAGCAGTATGTGGTTGGGCAAGCAGAGCGTTGCCGGGAGATGCTGAAAGAAAGCCCGGACAGTTAGTGGGTAGTGTAGCTGTGTCTGTCCTTACCGTGAGGTTTGTTTGCCAGAATGTGTATGCTGTCGTAAATCCTACGTGTGCGAAAATAGAACCAATTTATATAGCTACACCATTCAAAGGTCTTGTTAGTGGGGGCTAGTCGGCACCTGTCACTACGTAGGTGCCGCTCGCCCGTATGGTTCATTCCCTCGTAACAGGGTAGTCTTTGTAACTTCCCCTGGTATGAGCTGGAACGTGTTGTTGGAATGCCTGGCTTGGTTATGGAATGCAGAGGCTGTCTAATGGATAGTCGCATTATCTAGTGCCCGCACCGACAATCAGTAGATGATGTGGTGTGCATGGGATGGTGTTTATATGTATTCATATGTCAGTGTATTCTTGACTTTAGTATGTTTGGATATGGTGAAAGTACGTGCATTTTATTAAGATACAGCATGTGAGTATGTATATAATTATTGCATTGCACAATTGCTTACATAAATTAATTTCAAGGGTGCCGGCTGTCTTGAGCTGCAAGGTCAATGAACTGTAGAGAGGCTAATTAGGTGCTGGGGCAATTATGATAATAGCTTGCTCACCTTTGGTCGTTGTTGTGAAGCACGAGATTGAATTTCCCGTGGCTGAATTGGGAAGCAAGACTAGCTGCTGATGGCACCCTGTAAACCTTTTCCCATGTGCTGTGAGCTATGGACTGACAGTGGCTTGTGTGGTTGAGTGTATGAAGGATGTCAGAGAGCAGTGATGATGGGTTGGTGAGAGTCCGTTGTGGAAGCACCTCCTGTGTGGGTTGTGTGTAGGGAGGGACTTGGGAATGAGTGGGTGTTTTGTGGTGAAACTTGTGCTCCTTGGTTGTAAGAGGCAGTGCCACAGGGGTCGTGTGTGTTGCTGCTGTCTGCCTTAGATGAACTGCTGCAGAGCGCATTGGATCACGCTGAGCGAGCTAAGGAGTGCCTTGGGAAAGTGTGAGTTGCTGCACTGAAACAATAAACAAAACAGATAATATTGAAAGTAACAATCAACAAAACAAGTAGACTATAAAAACAACACCAAACAGCGAATACACAGACCCTATAATTAGAAACAGCAGCAATTAAATGGTTGCCTTCAGACGCTTGTATGTGTTACCAGAGGAGAGGGTGTCTAGGTGTCTACCTTGTAGTGACTATGAACTGGTTCCACAGCAGTGATCTTGGCAACTTTCTCTGCTGGTCTTGCATTTTTGAGGTTTGAAGTCCACAGTCCAGCTTCATGTAGCCCAGCTGTAAGACAGTACATAAAATATTATTATTAATGCTTTTTATAGAGAAGCCATGCGGGGAGGGGCAGACTGTTTTTGTGCTGTGTCAGTAGTATTTTGGGGTCCAGGGGAGGCTGGTTGTTTAGAAGGGTGCTCCACCAAGTGGCATGTAACAAAATGGGATGCATGGGTGCCCTATCCTTACCCCAGGCAGTGGTGTGCCCCTAGGAAGGTACTAGTGAAAAATGCATCAGAGTCTGCTCCCTCTCCAGTATGAAGCCCCCTCCCATGCCCCGCCCCCCTCCTTCCACAGGAGAAGTGCTGACGGCGAAGATGCTCTCAAGGAGTGTGTGAGGGAGTGCGTAAAGAGGTACTCAACGGTGAGGCTCTGTTGCTAGGATACACACCTGTTGCTAAGATACGGTGCTCTACTGTACTTTATATAGAGTCACATGATAACAAAATAGAGTGAAAGGGAGGGGCAGTGGGGGAGGGGAGGGGGAAGGGCAGTGGGAAGGGGAGAGGTGGAGGGGGAGGTGAGGTGTCATGGCATAGCACCAGTGTATGCCGGCTGTGTGTTAGACGTGAGTGCACTGGCCCTTACAATGCAGCATGGTACAAGCGTGTTCCCTTCAGTCCCTGGGAGATGTGCTGTGGTGTTGGGTCATTTGGCACAACAGCTGAAGGGGAATGTGAAGGACAGGTCTTGCAATGCTGTTCTTACCAAACATCAGTTCTTCCTTCCCTCTCCCTCTGCGTATTTGCGTTTGTGCACGTATGTGTGTCAGACAGTCAGACAACTGTCTGTCTTTCTGTCTGTGTGCAGTCAGTACTGGATCAGACATTCAAGGTCGAGCAACTGTTGGTGGACAACAACTTCTCCTCCCTGGGCACTCTGAAGGATATGCAGAGCATTCTTGGTCAGAGCTCTACTTGCTTGTTACTGTGCATGATTTGTAGCCATGCTCCATCTGTTTACTGTACGGCTTTACAAGAGGTCGTGATTGTTTCCTCCTTGGCACAGACTCCCTTGCACTGTCAGTCAAGGTGTGTCGGCTGGTGGTAGCTAAGGAGAGCGGAGACGACAGTTCTGAAGTGTGTGCTGTTTGGTGAACATGCATTTGTGCTTGGTTACCTAGAGAAGTGTGTGTGTGTGCGCGCGCGCGTGTGTGTGTGTGTGTGTGTGTGTGTGCGTGTGTGTGCATGTGTGTGTGTGTGCATGCATGCGTGTGCTGTGTGTGTGTGTGTGTGTGTGTGTGTGTGTGTGTGTGTGTGTGTGTGTGTGTGTGTGTGTGTGTGTGTGTGTGTGTGTGTATGATTCAGTCAGTGTCAGCATGAGTGTGACTAAATCAATCTACCATGCTAGTCCCTCCTGAATACCCCCTTCCTTCCCACCCTCCCCACCCTTCCTTCCCACCCTCCCCACCCTTCCTCCCCCCCCTCCCCACCCTTCCTCCCCCCCTCCCCACCCTTCCTCCCCCCCTCCCCCAGCCCCTCTCCCTGCTGGACAAGGAGTGCACAGAGTGTCTGTTCTGGAGGGCTGGTGCACTGCTTTACATGTTCTGCCACACAAAGATGGCCGCTGAAGATGGGGAGGCTGATCCATTCGTACGAGGACCAGAAACAGTGGACCCCAGCATGATCAGGAAGGTGAGAGTCTGTGACATGCACTCAGTGTCTAATACCGTAGTGGCTCATTGCTGCGTTATTTGATAAGGGAGCGAACTGATCTTGATGAGCAGGATGTTTTGGGCTCCTGGGCCTTTGCGTACAAAACTGAGAGTGTCACTATTTGCTATATAGATCCCGTTGCCATGGTAACGTGCGTCTAAACGATGTTTCTAAACGTCGTAGACACCCGGGTGTTGTTTTGCGCCGTGGTCTATTTCGTCTAGCCGTGTTCTAATTCGACGCGCGGCGTTCGCGCCTATGCTCTAAATGCCGATTTAGAGCATGGGCGTGGCACGCGCGGCGTTCGCGCCTATGCTCTAAATGCCGATTTAGAGCATGGGCGTGGCTTGGGCCCGTGGTCTATAGCAGAGAAACTGCAGCTGCGATAACAATAGTAGCTAACTCCACAACATACGATGCACAGTTCGCTCGGATTACTTGTTTCGTTGACAAACAGGGTAATG
Organism: Ianthella basta; assembly: GCA_964019415.1. Classification (NCBI taxonomy): domain Eukaryota; kingdom Metazoa; phylum Porifera; class Demospongiae; order Verongiida; family Ianthellidae; genus Ianthella; species Ianthella basta. The sequence goes on from OZ025886.1 coordinate 466,104, forward strand.
CAACAATCCGGAATGCAGCGGCCTACGAACCAGAGCCGAGAAAGGAACTGGTTACGAGCTGGGAACAGGCTTAGGACACCGCTCTGGGAAACGCTGTGGCTGACGGGGCTGACAGTGAGTAAGCTTACGTTTAGCTTACGCGCCGCATTCACTGCCGACCTTTAGGAACGTCTGCTGCGAGATGACAAACCCAATAACCAAACGACGTTTTCTCGGCCATTGTCAGAAATTGCTAACTACATCCGGAAGACGCGTGATGACGCAAGTACGAGTAGTTAAACTGATTCGCTGCCGCTCCTTGCCCAATCGTTGGGATCTATAACACTTAAATGCTGACCAATCGGTGTCTCTGAAGATTTAGACCACTCGGCACTCGGGCGCTTCGCGCCCTCGTGTCTCGTGCTCTAAATCTCAGAGACACCTCTTGGTCAGCATTTAACTATTACATAGATCCCGTTACCATGGTAACGGGCGTTCTATGCGATGTTTCTAAATCTCGTAGACTTTCTCTTGTATTTCGCGCAGGATCTAAATCATTTAGATACCGGGTGTCTAAATCCCGTAGATCCCTGCAGCTGAAGAGAACTGCAGCTGTAATAACAATTGTGGCGCCATAACATACGATACGATGCACAGGTCGCCCGGCTTACTTGTTTCGTCGATAAATAGGGTGCAGCAACAATCCGGCTACGAACCAGAGCCAAGAAATTGGAACTGCAGCTGGTTACAAGCTACGTGGGGAACAGGTTTTGGTAGCTATGTACACGGCTCTGGGAAACGCTGTGGCTGACGTGGCTGACAGTAAGTAAGCTTACGCTTAGCTGACGCACCACATCCACTGCCGACCTGTAGGAAACGTCCGCTGCGAGATGAACAGCCCACTTTAGACCCGAATCACACGACGTTATATCCACCATTGTCAGGAGTAGCTAACTACTTCCGGTAGAGGCGTGATGACGCAAGGACGAGTACGTAAACTGATTCGCTGCCTGCTCCTTAACCAATCATTTGGGATCTATAACACTTAAATGCTGACCAATCGGTGTCTCTGAAGATTTAGACCACTCGGCACTCGGGCGCTTCGCGCCCTCGTGCCTCGTGCTCTAAATCTCAGAGACACCTCTTGGTCAGCATTTAACTATTACGTAAACACTCATCTTGCCTTGCAGTTTTTGTACACAGTTGACGAAGGCCCATGAGGTCGAACGTCCTGCTATTCAAGTTGTCATTGATTCTGCTACGTTTTTGCTCAAGATCAGTTCGCTCTACTCAGTGTCTACCAAATGAATTAGACTTGAGACAGTTTGTCTCAATGATATACCACACGGCACTCTATTTGCTGTGTATGTGCCCGCACAAAGGTGTTTTGACATGGAATTTATTTTTTTGCACAAAACTTTGCATGTAAATTGGTGCTTTTTCCCTATGTTGGCCTCTTACATGTAAAAATTTCAATTCCTCTGTGGTTTCAAGAGAAATGGCTCAGTACATTTGATTGGCAGTATTTGCTAGCTGTTTGGCATGGGTCTAGTTGTAGTCCTATTTCCTGTAGGTTTGAGGAAAGTATGTACGTACATGCGGGAACAGTTAATATTGCAATATTCACATACATACAATATAAAACAGTTGTGTCCTCAGATCTGCAGAAAAAAGGGAATAGGATGAGACTTACACCAAACATCTAAGTGTATTGCCAGCAATCAATTGCCGATTAGGATATCAAACTAGCTACACCAAATATGCTACTGCCAAATGTTATTTTTGCATCGTATGGTGCCTATTCAGTGGTGTCTTTGCATATTTATGTATCTTGTCTTGTACCGTTTTTCCAGCTGTGTGTAGCTGGGGTGGGGTATTTGGAGGAGATGCTAGCAGTTCGAACCCCCCTCACTGAGGAGGAGTTTGAGGCCAGTAATAAAGGACAGGTGGCCCGGCTGCTGAGAGAAGGTGAGGGGAGGGCGTGTGGAGGAGGTTTAGTTGTGTGAGGATGAGAGACACTAGCCAGCTTGTTTACTCTTCAGACTTCTCTCTGTTGTATGTTGAAGACCACTCCTCATCTCCTCCCGTATGCCGCAGGTGTGTTCACTGACACTCACATGCTGTCACTGATGTACGCTGGAGACATGTGTCAGTGGCATATGCAGTGCAGCGTACAGAGTACTCCTTCATCGGCCAGCTGTGGTAGTAGTGGGGGGCGGGACCAAGACACTACAGCACCTGGGGTGAAACCCTGTAAGTTAAAAGCGGATACCAACAGCAGTCAATCTGACTCAACTGTTGTACAATGCAGCAAAGATGCAACTCCTGCTTCTCAAGGGGCAAACCCCTGTAATTTACAAGAAGCCAGTTCATCGGAAACACCAACACACTCGCTGGAGCCGTATGCCCTGATGGACAATGCCTTCGGGAAGGAACACACACAACAGTGGACTACAGACTTTGATGCTCCAGTGCTGTGCGACAGGTACTTGTCACGATACATTAGTGTGGCTCGCGGCCCTCTGAAGAGCGTGGGGTGGAGCTACGAGAGAGCTGTTAAGTTGTTGGTGGAGCTGCGACGTGGACAGCAGACACAAAGCGTCAAATCTGGCTCTTCAGCCCTTTGAGACCAACCCAGTGCACCTTTCTGGTATTGTGTGTGTATATGCTTGTATAATTGGACAGCGTGTGGTGTTGGGGGGGAGGGGGTGGGGTGGGGGCTAGCTAGGTTACTACTACAGCTCACGGTACCAAGGGAGCTCAATAGCCACAGATGGTAGGATGCCCAGGCGCCATGGTAGGTTGGATGCTTTTCATTCAGTTAGAGAATCGTCTCCACGTGCATTCCCCAGCATTGGCCCAGTAGGTCAGTGTTGCAATCACACTCCTCCCCCTAGTCCGTGAGTGGCCACGTGTATACTGCGTTGCATTTGCAGCTGTGAAGGCCGCACGCGCATTGTTGCTGGGCCGCCCAGTCCCTTCCCACGCCTACCTGGCGCCTAGGGGACGGTCTAGCAAGCTAGACTACATAATGACGTACTGGATGATCCTGTTCGAACTGTATTAAACCGCAGCGATCTCGCTTTCCCACCTGTCAGAAATCATACAATTGCAAGTGCGCTGGTCATCAGTGAGCGTCGGGTAGCCACAGTGGACCGGAGCACAGGAAACCCACAACTGGAGCTATACAGATCCCTCCCGATCTCGCCGCCACAGCTGGATCCGATGGTCTGCCGGTCGCGATGGCCGCGAGCAGTCCTCGTGGCGGTCGGCTTCTCAGCAGTGTCTCTATTCCTTCTGATTGGGGCACTCAGGACACCCGTGGCGCGTGAGTTGTCCCGTGCACGTGCAAACGAGTACCCGTGTGCCAGCTAGTTGTGCTATCTGGTCGCAGGCGAGACCTCCGCGGGGCTGGGTCAGCAGTTAGCTTTAGTAGTGACTGCGAGTTCTGCAGTGAAAATTTAATCTTACACAGTCTGGAAACTTGAGATGTAGAATGACATACAGTGGAACCCACTTAGCACAACATGAAATTTCACTTAGCATGCATGAACAAGTTTTCAAGTCCCCAGTGTACTATGCTGTAAACCTTATGATTCTCTTAACATGATATTCTTTTAACATGAAATGTTTCTATTGGTCCAACAAATTTCATGTTAAGTGGGTTCCACTGTAATGTTGTTACCGAAGAAGAGTGCACAGTGTGCATGTGCATGCCCTGACAACATCTCATCAAGAGATGTATCTGTGGTCCAGGCCATTGTGAACTGTCAAATCACTGTCAAACTTACTGATGCATTGAGCCATCTGCCAAGAGAATTTATTTATTGGAAGGCTGCATGCGAAGAGTGCATGGTAACATCTGAATAATCATACATCTCAGTTTGCACCAGAACTCATGATGATGATCAAAGGTTAAAATCCAAATTGCCTTGGGGCATAGTCCCAGACGTCCCCAAATTTTTTATTGCATGTCAATAGAGCCCCCAGAGGATGTTTGCCCTATCTCACTATATATGTAAAACAGTGAGTGGCCGTGGCAGAGTCACAAATTTACCAGTGCACATACAAAATGTGCCATTTTATGTTAGTAATAATGTCAGTGTTAGGGACGATTTTATATTAAACTGCTAAGTAGGGTATTTCGTGATGTTACTTGCTGAACTTACAAATATGAAGTAAAAAAGTTGGCAACAACTGAATATGTCTAATTAGAACAGCATGGAAACTTGAGTGGCTCCTTCTCCACAAAAGAGCAGCAAGCGGTGGGCATGTAGTTCTGACCAGAGACGTAAATTGTG
>OZ025886.1:477883-480383 GCA_964019415.1 Ianthella basta
GTGCTGTGCGGTGCACACACCTGGAGGTCGGAGGTCTCTGAGAGCAATGTGGATGGCATAGTTACCATACTCACAGACCTGGAGGGTAGTGAGGGATGGGGAGGTGAGTGTGGGAAGAGGGGAGGTGAGGGGTGGGGAGGTGAGTGTGGGAAGGTGAGGGTGGGGAGGTGAGGGTCTCATAAAGGCTGAAGGGAGAAAGGACAGCAGGCAGTGTCTGTATCATTGAGAGGCTAAAGCAGTACTGCAGCAAACTACGTAAGCTATTGCGTGTGCACTGCCCTCCACAGACACAGCACTGGTGAGTGCTGAGTGGTCTCACCAAGAACAGAGCAAGTCCTACTATGATCTGAGGCCATCCGTAGGCTGTAGAGGGGGGGAGGGAGGAGGAAGGGGGAGGGGGGAGGGGGAGTGGGGGGGAGGGAGGAGGAAGGGGGAGGGAGAGGGGGAATGGGGGGGAGGGGGGATAGCACAAGCGTGTGTACATGCATGGGGGATGTGTTGTTAGTCACAGAGTGGTGTGGTAAGGTGAATGCATACACGTGCGGTGTCTACATGTTCTGTACACGTATGATAATGCGTTTGTGCCAGCTGGAACTCACTCGGTGGAGTGTACAAGGGATGGTTGACAAAGTAAGCCACAAATGCCGCAAAGCCCCTAACAGAAGTGAAGCAGTGGTACCAACACAAGTGTGTAACGCACACACAACACACAAGGTGAGTGCCTCGACAACGAAAGCACTATTGACTCTATTGATGGACTGATGACACTACCAAATGATTAATACTGATATACTATAGCTCTTTACATATCAAATTCACACTGTCACAGGACTCACCAGTAGTAAGATGAGTTCTTGTTTGAAACAGGCAGCAGAAGGGAGGGGGGGGGGGGGGGGGGATAAGTAAGAGGTGTGTGTGTGTGTGCGTGTGTGTGTGTGTGTGTGTGTGTGTGTGTGTGTGTGTGTGTGCAGCTGACGGGATGTGTACAATGTACACATACGTACGTACCCTTAGCAAGCCAGCCCAACAGAGGGGACTACAGAGGTCCGTGCCCTCACCTTAAAGAGGTTCCTGATTGGCATGGTGGCGTGGGAGAAGCGGTGCACGAGGGCAGTCTCCAGGAGTCGTTTGGTGTAGTGCAAGGACCACATGAAGGCAGCCAGGCTATTGGGGTCAAGGGGTGGGGAGGGAGTGGAGTGGGGAGGGAGTGGGGCGGGGGGGAGTGGGGTGGGGAGGGAGTGGGGTGGGGAGGGAGTGGGGCGGGGAGAGAGTGGGGCGGGGAGGGAGTGGGGCGGGGAGGGAGTGGGGTGGGGAGGGAGTGGGGTGGGGAGGGAGTGGGGTGGGGAGGGAGTGAGGCGGGGAGGGAGTGGGGTGGGGAGGGAGTGGGTGGTGAGGGAGTGGGGTGGGGAGGGAGTGGGGCGGGAAAGTAGTGGGGTGGGGAGGGAGTGGGGCGGGGAGGGAGTGGGTGGGGAGGGAGTGGGTGGTGAGGGAGTGGGGTGGGGAGTGGGGTGGGGAGGGAGTGGGGTGGGGAGGGAGTGGGGTTGGGGGAGTGCGGTGGGGAGGGAGTGGGGTGGTGAGGGAGTGGGGTGGTGAGGGAGTGGGGTGGGGAGGGAGTGAGGCGGGGAGGGAGTGGGGTGGGGAGGGAGTGGGTGGTGAGGGAGTGGGGTGGGGAGGGAGTGGGGCGGGAAAGTAGTGGGGTGGGGAGGGAGTGGGGCGGGGAGGGAGTGGGTGGGGAGGGAGTGGGTGGTGAGGGAGTGGGGTGGGGAGGGAGTGGGGTGGGGAGGGAGTGGGGTTGGGGGAGTGCGGTGGGGAGGGAGTGGGGTGGTGAGGGAGTGGGGTGGGGAGGGAGTGGGGTGGGGAGGGAGTGGGGTGGGGAGGGAGTGGGGTGGGGAGGGAGTGGGGTGGGGAGGGAGTGGGGCGGGGAGAGTGGGGCGGGGAGGGAGTGGGGCGGGGAGGGAGTGGGGCGGGGAGGGAGTGGGGTGGGGAGGGAGTGGGGTTGGGGGAGTGCGGTGGGGAGGGAGTGGGGTGGTGAGGGAGTGGGGTGGGGAGGGAGTGAGGCGGGGAGGGAGTGGGGTGGGGAGGGAGTGGGTGGTGAGGGAGTGGGGTGGGGAGGGAGTGGGGCGGGAAAGTAGTGGGGTGGGGAGGGAGTGGGGCGGGGAGGGAGTGGGTGGGGAGGGAGTGGGTGGTGAGGGAGTGGGGTGGGGAGGGAGTGGGGTGGGGAGGGAGTGGGGTTGGGGGAGTGCGGTGGGGAGGGAGTGGGGTGGTGAGGGAGTGGGGTGGGGAGGGAGTGGGGTGGGGAGGGAGTGGGGTGGGGAGGGAGTGGGGTGGGGAGGGAGTGGGGCGGGGAGAGTGGGGCGGGGAGGGAGTGGGGCGGGGAGGGAGTGGGGCGGGGAGGGAGTGGGGCGGGGAGGGAGTGGGTGGTGAGGGAGTGGGGTGGGGAGGGAGTGGGGTGGGGAGGGAGTGGGGCGGGGAGGGAGTGGGGCGGGGAGGGAGTGGGGTC
>OZ025886.1:487883-572883 GCA_964019415.1 Ianthella basta
CTCTCCTCCCCTCCTCCCTCTCCTCCCCTCCTCCCTCTCCTCCCTCCCCTCCCCTCCCCTCCCCCACCCCTCCCCTCCTCCCTCTCCTCCCCTCCTCCCTCTCCTCCCCTCCTCCCTCTCCTCCCCTCCTTCCTCTCCTCCCCTCCTCTCTCTCCTCCCCCCACAGCCCAAAGCTCCCGGGCGCTGGCCCCTAAAGTGGTATGCTCCTGAATGTATCTACTACTCAAAGTTTGACAGTAAGTCTGACGTGTGGAGCTACGGTGTGACGCTGTGGGAGGGCTACTCCTTTGGGAGCAAGCCCTATCAGGTAAGCACTGTGTATGTGTATGTACGTGTGCACACACTAGTACTGAAGTAATGCCACTTCTCCCCCCCCCCCCCCCCCCCCCCCCCGTTTCTGTGTAGGGACTGAAGGGACCTGACATTCTGCAAATGATTGAGGCAAACCAGAGATTGCCAAAGCCGTTGTCTTGCCCACCGTCAGCTTATGAGCTCATGTTGGAGTGTTGGAGCTACGAGTGAGTGAGGTGGAGGGTTGTGTGTGGACATACATACATGCATGCATACGTGTGTGTGTGTGTGTGTGTGTGTGTGTGTGTGTGTGTGTGTGTGTGTGTATACATGCATGCATACATGTGTGTGTGTGTGTGTGTGTGTGTGTGTGTGTGTGTGTGTGTGTGTGTGTGTGTGTGTGTGTGTGTGTGTGTATACATGCATGCATACATGTGTGTGTGTGTGTGTGTTTGTGTGTGTCTGTTGACTGGTGTTCATGCTGTTATGCTTCTCTCCTTCCCTGCCAGGCCTTCAAGGAGACCAACATTTGTTGAGTTGAGGGAAAGGATGAAACACATCTCCTGAGGAGTAGTGGACTAAATATTTAATGGAGACAGAGAGACAGTTTGTTTGTTTGTTTCAAGTTTCAGCTTACATTTGTTGTGTGAACTGTTGTTGGTCTTGTGTGCAAGCACACACATACACAACACACTTACACACACACTTACACACATGTACACGTGTGCTCAAACTTGTGCACATGCACACACACGCATACACACGCACACGCATCTTAACACTTTTTCCTTTGTGTGTATATATGTACTGCTTAACTGCACACACACACACACACACACACATGTTGTGTGTACCTCCCTACGGGACTGTAGAGGCACTGTTTGTACGGTTATAATTGTTGTGTGCACTGAAGTGTGAATTGATTTCTATACTTCATTCAATTAATGTTCACAAAGTTGTATTGGGTGTGTGTGTGACATGTTGGTAGAATGAGAGTAGTAAAATGCTACTCTGGCATGTGAGGTGGTGTACACCGTGCTTGGGATTTCACCGGCATCCTTGAGCACAGTCGTGCCATCACGCAATTTTTAACACACTTTTAACGCCTGAATGGTGCAGAACACTGCATGACCATGGGACAGGTAGTAGAGTGGGGGGTGCCCCTAAAGGTGCTTAGCTCAAGCTCCTGAATGAGCACTTGAAACTGAAAGTAGCTAGCTGTCAATTATAGCTGTGCCCATGACCAAGGTACAGTGGAACCTGTCTAAGACAGCCTCCTGTGGGTGGCTGTTCTACAGAGGTGGATTGCAGTTATACTTTAGTGCTATTTGGCGCATGCCAGGGAGGCTGGTCGCAGCTGTTTGAGGTGGCTGGCTAACACAGTGACCATCTTAAGACAATTATGCATCCACCGTACTGTAACAGCTGTATTATGTCACGACCTCGCGAGACTCGCGCGTGTCTCGGTAATGCAATTGCATATTGCGCAACGTGCAACCCATTAGTGCAATAATAATGGCGAACCGTTGCTGGCGCAAATGTGTTCTGTACTCCTCCGTTGTTACCCTGGTCAACATCTGCATCTTTGCTTACTTCCTCACGTCTTTCACCAAAAGCGAAGACACTTGGCGGATGATCCAGGAACAAGACTCGTTTCGAAATAGGAAGGTGTTTCTTCCAGACGAGAAGGAGACTCGCTACCCCATAGTACTGTGGTGGAACCCGTTCACTCCGGACAAGAGATTAGTGAAGACCTGCAAGAAGGGCTCCACCGAGCGCACTTGTTTCTTCACCCACAGTAGAACAGAATTCAATAACCCTTTAACTGCAGCCTTCATGTTCTACGCCTCCCAGATGAAATGGCAGGATATGCCCCTCCCTCGGGGACCAAACCACATGTGGGCCATCATTCAGGAAGAGTCCCCCAAGAACAACTGGATTCTTGCGTTTGAGGAAGGAATCAGCCTCTTCAACATGACTGCCACTCCCAGCCGCTACTCCACCTACCCTCTGACCACTCAGTACCTCACCAGCCTAGAGGTCCTGAGGAAGCCACCGCTAGTGCCGATTCCAGACAAGGGCAAAGGAGATATTGGAATCATCATGTACTTGCAGACTGATTGCGGAACACCATCTGACAGAGATACCTATGTAGCTGAACTGATGAAACACATACAAGTGGACTCATACGGAGCCTGTCTGCATAACAGAGATCTCCCACAGCACTTGGTGGACCCACTCACTATGGACCATGAAGATCTGTTGAAGCTGCAGTCTCAGTACAAGTTCTCTTTAGCATTTGAGAATGCCATTTGTCATGACTATATCACAGAGAAGCTCTGGCGGCCCCTCACTGTTGGCTCTGTACCTGTAGTCAGAGGGTCACCGACAGTGAGGGACTGGCTACCTGACAACAAGAGTGCCATTATTGCAGAGGAATTTGCTAGTGCGAAGGAACTTGCCGAGTTCCTCAAATCTCTTGATGCTGATGACAGCAAGTACAGAGAGTATTTAGCATGGAAGGACCATGGTATCACCAATCAGCGTCTCATTAAGGAAATGCGAGAGAGAGGTTACGGTCATCACGATTATAGGGATGATTATACCAGTCATTTTGAGTGTCAAGTTTGCAACCGTATCTTTGACATGCGGGAGGAGACTGCAAGAGGGGAAAAACCTGCCATCAGCATTGCAAACCATAGTCACTGGGACTGCCCACTGCTGTATCCGGCATTTGGCAAACCAGAGGACAGAGAGAAAATACTGAACTCTCAGCTGAGTGCCAATGACGACTTGCAGTTCTGGATGCAACATGAGGAGTGCAGTGGGAAGCATGCCAAATCAATTCATGAACTGATTGCCAATAATGCAACATCCATCCGGTTTGGGTCATGTCTCTTTGGCTGACACGAGTATTTTTTGTATGCTTTATAGAACCGCCCCGATCCCGACCGTACCATGAACAATTATAGCTGTGCCCATGACTATGGTAAGGTAAACCGGGGTAATTTCGTCACTAGGGTAATTCCGTCACTAGGGTTTTGTCTCGACTCTTGTTCCTTGGCTGTGGGCTTTAAGGTCACCACAACACCGCTGTTTTACAACCAATCCACTGCACTGTCTAAACCTAAACGGATGTGAGCGCGCTCCTTCTCAATAAGTAGTGGTAGACTCACATGATGGAATTACCCCGCCCTGAAATAGTGATGGAACTACCCCGGTTTACCTTACAGTGGAACCTGTCTAAGACAGCCACCTGTGGGCCATTCCTAACTGAACTTTATAGAGAGGTGGTTGCTCTACAGAGGTAGATTGCAATACTCTAGCGCTATTTGGTGCAAGGGAGGCTGTTGTATCTTAGTCCTTCTGCTAAGGGGCACGCGTACCGTCACTCTCAGTTCGATCAGCAACCAACCAACTCAATGAATAAACCAGGCATATATATAGGCAAGCAAGCAAATCAGAAACTGTCATGAACAATACACAATAACAGGTAGGTCAATCATGTTCAATCATAGACAAAACACAATAACATGTTCAAGGTTCGCTTCAATACACATCACTCCTTCCTCCTATTTCCATGAAGCTTGAAACCGGTCTGGCTCTCTGGTCACCTGGCTTGATCGTCAAGGTAGACCTTCCAACTCTGGCTGTGATGGAGATGATGGCAGCAGTGGTGGATGAGAAGGATTGTCTGGCAACGCCTCAGGCTGCTGATCTATTGTGCTTTGCACGCGTGGGTTCGAATCCCACCTTCGTCGCCAGTGTTGTATCTTAGTCTTTCTGCTAAGGGGCACGCGTATCGTCACTCTCAGTTCGATCAGCAACCAACCAACTCAATGAATAAACCAGGCATATATATAGGCAAGCAAGCAAATCAGAAACTGTCATGAACAATACACAATAACAGGTAAGTCAATCATGTTCAATCATAGACAATACACAATAACATGTTCAAGGTTCGCTTCAATACACATCAGAGGCTGACTGTTCAAGGTGGCTGGCTAGCCATGCTAGTTCCGCTGTATATATGATGTCACGACCTCGCGAGACTCGCGCGTGTCTCGGTAATGCAACGTGCATGCACATGCATATGCATCCCATTAGTGCAACAATAATGGCGAACGGTTGCTGGCGCAAATGTGTTCTGTACTCCTCCGTTGTTACCCTGGTCAACATCTGCATCTTTGCTTACTTCCTCACGTCTTTCACTAACAGTGAAGACGCCTGGCATGATGCTGTCGAAAGCAGTTTTGAAGAGGAGCAGGTTTTGCCGGAACAGGTTTGGCCCGGGATGATCCAGGAACAAGACTCGTTTCGAAATAGGAAGGTGTTTCTTCCAGACGAGAAGGAGACTCGCTACCCCATAGTACTGTGGTGGAACCCGTTCACTCCGGACAAGAGATTAGTGAAGATGTGCAAGAAGGGCTCCACCGAGCGCACTTGTCTCTTCACCCAAAGTAGAACAGAATTCAATAACCCTTTAACTGCAGCCTTCATGTTCTACGCCTCCCAGATGAAATGGGAGGACATGCCCCTCCCTCGGGGACCAAACCACATGTGGGCCATCATTCAGGAAGAGTCCCCCAAGAACAACTGGATTCTTGCGTTTGAGGAAGGAATCAGCCTCTTCAACATGACTGCCACTCCCAGCCGCTACTCCACCTACCCTCTGACCACTCAGTACCTCACCAGCCTAGAGGTCCTGAGGAAGCCACCGCTAGTGCCGATTCCAGACAAGGGCAAAGGAGATATTGGAATCATCATGTACTTGCACAGTGATTGTGGAACACCATCTGACAGAGATACCTATGTAGCTGAACTGATGAAACACATACAAGTGGACTCATACGGAGCCTGTCTGCATAACAGAGATCTCCCTCAGCACTTGGTGGACCCACTCACTATGGACCATGAAGATCTGTTGAAGCTGCAGTCTCAGTACAAGTTCTCCATTGTATTTGAGAATGCCATTTGTCATGACTATATCACGGAGAAGCTCTGGCGGCCCCTCACTGTTGGCTCTGTACCTGTAGTCAGAGGGTCACCGACAGTGAGGGACTGGCTACCTGACAACAAGAGTGCCATTATTGCAGAGGAATTTGCTAGTGCGAAGGAACTTGCCGAGTTCCTCAAATCTCTTGATGCTGATGACAGCAAGTACAGAGAGTATTTAGCATGGAAGGACCATGGTATCACCAATCAGCGTCTCATTAAGGAAATGCAAGAGAGAGACTATGGTCGTGGCGGTTATGACGATGGCTATACCAGTCGTTTTGAGTGTCAAGTTTGCAATCGTATCTTTGACATACAGGAGGAGACTGCAAGAGGGGAAAAGCCTACCATCAGCATTGCAAACCATAGTCACTGGGACTGCCCACTGCTGTATCCGGCATTTGGCAAACCAGAGGACAGAGAGAGAATACTGAACTCTCAGCTGAGTACCAATGACGACTTGCAGTTCTGGATGCAGCATGAGGAGTGCAGTGGGAAGCGTGCCAAATTCATTCATGAACTGATTGCCAATAATGCAACGGCAGAAGAAGTGAGAATAAAGTCAACATCCGTCCAGTTTGGGTCATGTCTCTTTGGCTGACACGAGTGTTTTTTGTATGCTTTATAGAACCACCCCGATCCCGATCGTACCATGAACAATTATAGCTGTGCCCATGACTATGGTATGGTGGAACCTGTCTAAGACAGCCACCTGTGGGCCATTCCTAACTGACCTTTATAGAGAGGTGGTTGCTCTACAGAGGTAGATTGCAATACTCTAGCGCTATTTGGTGCCAGGGAGGCTGGCTGTTCAAGGTGGCTGGCTAGCTATGCTAGACCGTTCCGCTGTATGATTATACAATGTCACGACCTCGCGAGACTCGCGCGTGTCTCGGTAATGCGCAATTGCAACCCATTAGTGCAATAATATGGCGAACGGTTGCTGGCGCAAATGTGTTCTGTACTCCTCCGTTGTTACCCTGGTCAACATCTGCATCTTTGCTTACTTCCTCACGTCTTTCACCAACAGCGAAGACGCTTGGCATGATGATGTCGAAAGTAGTTTTGAAGAGGAGCAGGTTTTGCCGGAACAGGTTTGGCCCGGGATCCAGGAACAAGACTCGTTTCGAAATAGGAAGGTGTTTCTTCCAGACGAGAAGGAGACTCGCTACCCCATAGTACTGTGGTGGAACCCGTTCACTCCGGACAAGAGATTAGTGAAGACCTGCAAGAAGGGCTCCACCGAGCGCACTTGTCTCTTCACCCAAAGTAGAACAGAATTCAATAACCCTTTAACTGTCGCCTTCATGTTCTACGCCTCCCAGATGAAATGGGAGGACATGCCCCTCCCTCGGGGACCAAACCACATGTGGGCCATCATTCAGGAAGAGTCCCCCAAGAACAACTGGATTCTTGCATTTGAGGAAGGAATCAGCCTCTTCAACATGACTGCCACTCCCAGCCGCTACTCCACCTACCCTCTGACCACTCAGTACCTCCCCAGCCTAGAGGTCCTGAGGAAGCCACCGCTAGTGCCGATTCCAGACAAGGGCAAAGGAGACATTGGAATCATCATGTACTTGCACAGTGATTGCGGAACACCATCTGACAGAGATACCTATGTAGCTGAACTGATGAAACACATACAAGTGGACTCATACGGAGCCTGTCTGCATAACAGAGATCTCCCACAGCACTTGGTGGACCCACTCACTATGGACCATCAAGATGTGTTGAAGTTGCAGTCTCAGTACAAGTTCTCTTTAGCATTTGAGAATGCCATTTGTCATGACTATATCACAGAGAAGCTCTGGCGGCCCCTCACTGTTGGCTCTGTACCTGTAGTCAGAGGGTCACCGACAGTGAGGGACTGGCTACCTGACAACAAGAGTGCCATTATTGCAGAGGAATTTGCTAGTGCGAAGGACCTTGCCGAGTTCCTCAAATCTCTTGATGCTGATGACAGCAAGTACAGAGAGTATTTAGCATGGAAGGACCATGGTATCACCAATCAGCGTCTCATTAAGGAAATGCAAGAGAGAGACTACGGTCGTGGCGGTTATGACGATGATTTTACTAGTCGTTTTGAGTGTCAAGTTTGCAATCGTATCTTTGACATGCAGGAGGAGACTGCAAGAGGGGGAAAGCCTGCCATCAACATTGCAAACCATAGTCACTGGGACTGCCCACTGCTGTATCCGGCATTTGGCAAACCAGAGGACAGAGAGAGAATACTGAACTCTCAGCTGAGTACCAATGACGACTTGCAGTTCTGGATGCAACATGAGGAGTGCAGTGGGAAGCGTGCCAAATTCATTCATGAACTGATTGCCAATAATGCAACGGCAGAAGAAGTGAGAATAAAGTCAACATCCACCCGGTTTGGGTCATGTCTCTTTGGCTGACACGAGTGTTTTTGTATGCTTTATAGAACCGCCCCGATCCCGATCGTACCATGAACAATTCATTGTACATGATCGATCAGTGTGTGCACGTGTACGTGTTCCATTTGTCATGTCTACGGGACTTTCCCTCACTGGTTGTCGTGGCAACTCCTCGAAATAAAATGAAGGGAGGGAGGGAAAGGAGCTCTTCAAGGTATTGTTCCTCCCGCACTCGGGTAGCCGTCAAGTTTTAGTTGTGATTCTTGTCATAGATTTGATTGCATGTAACAGTCCAGTGTGATCTGATAACAAGGTCCTCCTTTGCAAGTCTGCTGGATACTAGCCTAAGTCTGCTAGCTAGCTGTACCATACGGTTGTGCCGAGTAGGGCAGGTCAATTGGGAAGAAGTGTCGTACGGTGTAGATCAACTTAGGCGGCTGTGGAGCATTGACGTCGCGTATTCATTACAACTCCTGCGTGTATGTCTGTCTCTGTCGCCTTTAGACGGAGCCAGCATAGCTTGAGCCAGTCCATCTCAAGGTCCAGGCCGCCCAGTATTCTCAAGTCCTTTGCTGTTTCGCGTTCCTTCCACGGCTCGAGGACCAGCCTTTCTTCATCCAGTCGCAAGCACCTCGCGTCTGAGAGTACGCGGCAGCTGCAGAACCCTGCTTGGCAGGTGAGAGGGAGGTGCAGCGTGTGTGCGTTTAGTACTGTACACATACGTTAAATTCTGCCCTCCTCCCTTCGCTCTCTCTCACTCTCTTCCTTGACTTTCCTTCCTTCTAGATTGTGGATGATGATGGCAGGGATGTGACGCCACAGCCACTGCTGCAATTGGATGTCAGTGCCATCAAGTGAGTAACACGGCACTGCACACAAGCACACTCAATCACTGCACACAAGCACACTCAATCACTGCACACAAGCACACTCAATCACTGCACACAAGCACACTCAATCACTGCACACAAGCACACTCAATCACTGCACATAAGCACACTCAATCACTGCACACAAGCACACTCAATCACTCCACACAAGCACACTCAATCACTGCACACAAGCACACTCAATCACTCCACACAAGCACACTCAATCACTCCACACAAGCACACTCAATCACTCCACACAAGCACACTCAATCACTGCACACAAGCACACTCAATCACTGCACACAAGCACACTCAATCACTGCACATAAGCACACTCAATCACTGCACACAAGCACACTCAATCACTCCACACAAGCACACTCAATCACTGCACACAAGCACATTCAATCACACTGCACACAAGCACACTCAATCACTGCACACAAGCACACTCAATCACACTGCACACAAGCACACTCAATCACTGCACACAAGCACACTCAATCACTGCACACAAGCACACTCAATCACTGCACACAAGCACACTCAATCACTCGCACACATTTACTTATTTCTCATTGCATTTTAGGAAAAACCAGAGCACCATGTTTGACAAGGAGGGATCTCCAGTGAGTGGATGGGAGGGAGAGGGAGAGGGAGGGAGAGGGAGAGGCAGGGAAGGAAGGAGAAGGAGGAGAGGGAGGGGGAGGGGGAGAGAGGGAGAGGGAGTGGGAGGAGAGAGAGAGGGGGGAAGGAGGGGCATAGGGAGGAGAGTGATAACAAACACTTCTAATATGTTCATATTGTGACGTGTCCACCCCCTCCCCACACACGCACACGTACGTACTCATCTTGTAGGCATCTGCTGCAATTCAGTCTGTATTTGGACAGAGCCTCATCATGCAGACTACGGCCAGCATCATGCAGCAACCCTTTTCAAAGTGAGGACCCCCCCACACACGCACACACACTGTGCTACGTACGTATGTAAATCGCAGTATCATTGTACGTGTGATCACTGGTACTGTATGTATATTTTGGTCTTGAATTGTGTATTTGTCGAATCAACATATATACCTGTATGCATGAAATGTGCTGCACACTGTGCAATTAGTATCCCTCCTCCCCTCCTCCCCTCCCCTTCCACTCCCCCCCACTCCGCCCACTCCTCCCCTCCTCCCCTCCCTTTCCACTCCCCCCCTCCCCTCCCCTCCCATCCCACCATCCTCACTGTACTGTGAGTCAGCTCTGTGTTTGGCAGCATATCAGACATTGGGACTACTGGAGGTAGCATCATCCGGTCTTTTGCTGATGAGCACACAGCGGCCAAGAGGGAGGAGTCTGGTGCGTTGAGTGCTGGTGACACCCTCAGCACACATTAATGCACACATGTTGTACATACTGTTCAAGTAACAGACATAGTTTGTGTGATGTGCGTGTGTGCGTGTGTACGTACATGTATGTGTGTTATGTTTTGTGTTCAGTCCAGGGTGGCCGTCTCTCAAGTGAGGAGAGGAGACCCTCAGAGTTTCTGACTGAAGCTGATCTGGAGAAGAATGTGAGTATTGTTATGGACTAGTCTCCATTAGTAGCGTGTTAGTACATTAGATCCCATTTGGTTAAGCTTATGTATATGTACGTATGTTACACTTCAAACATTACACACGAATGCACACACACACACACACACACACACACACACACACACACACACACACACACACACACACACACACACACACACACACACACACACACACACACACATACCCCCTACACCTGCATACGTACACCCTGTGTGTACGTACACAGGTGATGGTGACTCTGTCTGAGACAGACACTATATGGTTGTGTGACCTGGACAGCACTAGTGTGGGCAAGGACTCTGAGGAGGCTGAGGAAGTGCAGAGGAAAAACGAAGAATACCAACAGGTGGGGAGGGAGGGAGAGGAGGGAGGGGAGGGACGGAGGGGTAGGGAAGGGGAGGGAGGGGAGGGAGGGGAGGGAGGGGAGGGGCGGAGGGGTAGGGAAGGGGAGGGGTGAATGTATTCAGCACTAAGAAGTGGAGGTTGCTGTGAAAGTGAGGAGAGATGAACTGTGGGATGAAAGTGAGGTAGTTGCATACACGTAGGTGTGTGAGTGTTTGAAATGGTCCCTTGGCAGTATTTCAAATGTTGCCTTGGGGTCCAACTTTGAAACCACCTGTCCACTGGTATACCTTGTGAAGAGGTGATAATACATGTGATAGTCCTGTCTGTATATTACAGTTGGGAGCTGGAGGGCTGTCAAGCCCTACACATGCAAGGCACATCTTGTTTGGATTTTGGCCGACTTGAATTACTTATCATTTTAACCGCCTACGCAATTTTCTTATCAATGCACTGAAGTGGAGCTAATTCTTCCTATGCTGGTAGCAGCTGCTACCCTCTGCTGCGGTGGGATGGCCAGCCCACCCCTCACCATGTGCAGACTCTTCACAGCTGCCAACTTGCGACAATCGTGGTCTATGCATGTGATTCTGTAAGGGAGTGTATTGTCTGTGTATGTGTGTGAATGTCGCCTGTCTATCTCTGTCTGTCTGTCTGTCTGTCTGTAGCTGCTATCTAGCCGCGCAGGCAATGACCGCTACACACACAGGGAGGCGCAAACGGTCAACTTTGCTCTCAAGTCCAAAGTGACGCAGACCCACCCTGTGGAGAAGATGGTGTGTGTATGTGTGTCCGTGACTGTGAATGTGTATGTATGTACTGGCCTTGTGCTTTTCTGTACAGAGCTCTGCAGCATGGACCACTGTGTGGGACATCTATGACACATTTGAGAGGGAAGAAGATCAATTGGACTCTGCAGGTACATGGGATAATGTGTGTAGAGATGTGTGCAGGTGTGATGTGTGCAGGTGTGATGTGTGCAGGTGTGATGTGTGCAGGTGTGATGTGTGCAGGTGTTGTGCATGTGTGCAGATGAATGTACAGTTTACATGCTATCTCTCCTTCTCTGCCTCCAGAGAACAAGTCTGAGGTCCAGGGCTCTGCTGTTTCCAGTCGTCTTACCAGTTCCGTCTCAGCCAGTAGGCGCATGGAGCTCTCTTCTCGTGCCTCTCACCGCTCGACCAGCAACCAAACCCCTACCACTGCCAGCACTATTGTCAGTGAGTGAAAATGTGCTGTGTGTATTGCCAGCTTTATGTGAGTCCCCATAGTGTGTATGCACATGTGTGTAAGTGTGCACTTGCATGTATGTGTGACTGTCCCCCCCTCCTGTCCCCCCTCATCTTCCCCTTGTCCCTCTGTCCCCCCACCTGCCCCCACACTAGTCATATGCCTTGCATGCATTACATTCTGTGTCACAAGGCTCTCCATGCATCCTCCCAAGAAAACCAATGTACGTACATGTACGTACGTACGTATGTGTGTGTGCTCCCCCCTTGTGTAGCCCCCAGTGCCATGGTTGGCCACGACTCCTCGGCAATGTCCACCATGGAGCAGCGGCAAGCAGCCCTGGGGGAATCGGTCCAGACAAAGGAGGAGGAGCCAGTGATAGACCCCACCCACCCCAATGAGCACCCAATCCTCAAACTGCCGAGTCTCCTTGACAACCTGCGTGTGGTGGAGCGTGCAGTTGTGCAGAACACATACCAGCCAAAGCAGGCCCTCTACCGCGGACTGGCAGTGGTGAAGGGTCAGTGTGTCTGTGTGTCTGTGTGTGTGTGTCTGTGTGTGCCTGTGTGTGTGTGTGTGTGTGTGTGTGTGTGTGTGTGTGTGTGTGTGTGTGTGTGTGCAAGTGTGAACAATCTGACGTAATGTGGTTTCATAATGTGCAGGAGAGAGGGGGACAGGGGGTTGGGGAGAGGGGGGCAAGGGGTTGGGGAGAGAGGGGGGCAGGGGGTTGGGGAGAGAGGGGGGCAGGGGGTTGGGGAGAGAGGGGGGCAGGGGGTTGGGGAGAGAGGGGGGCAGGGGGTTGGGGAGAGGGGGGGTAGGGGGTTGGGAAGAGAGGGGGGCAGGGGGTTGGGGAGAGGGGGGCAGGGGGTTGGGGAGAGAAGGGGGTAGGGGGTTGGGAGAGAAGGGGGCAGGGGGTTGGGGAGAGAGGGGGGCAGGGGGTTGGGGAGAGAGGGGGGCAGGGGGTTGGGGAGAGAGGGGGGCAGGGGGGTGGGGAGAGAGGGGGGCAGGGGGTTGGGGAGAGAGGGGGCAGGGGGTTGGGGAGAGAGGGGGGCAGGGGGGTGGGGAGAGAGGGGGGCAGGGGGTTGGGGAGAGAGGGGGGCAGGGGGTTGGGGAGAGAGGGGGACAGGGGGTTGGGGAGAGAGGGGGGCAGGGGGTTGGGGAGAGAGGGGTACAGGGGGTTGGGGAGAGAGGGGGGCAGGGGGTTGGGGAGAGGGGGGCACACATGCGCAGTGTGACACTTGCAAGGTGACTTGCCTGTTCCCATTCAGACCCCGATGCTGATCCCCAATCTGCTGAGCGGTCCTTCACTGTGCACAAGCCACACCTGGAGAGATTGTGGGTGTTCTCCTCTCCCCTCACAAAGCACAAGAATGCCTCCTGTATGGTCTGGAACAAGCAGAACCAGGTTGGACTGCACGCCAGTGGGATAGAGTGCTATGTACACAGCATATAAGGGAACGTGTGTGTGTGTGTGTGTGTGTGTGTGTGTGTGTGTGTGTGTGTGTGTGTGTGTGTGTGTGTGAGCAACCTTTGACTTGCATTGTACATGTGTGTATGTTCATGTCTGTACAGGATATTGTTGCTGTGGGTTATGGGAATCTTGATTTTGGTGGTAAAGAAGAAGGCACAATTTGCTGCTGGTCACTAAAGAATCCTGAGGTACTGTATACACATCTATGCACAGGTACACACACACACACACACACACACACACACACACACACACACACACACACACACACACACACACACACACACACACACACACACACACACACGCATGCACACACACACACACGCACACATGCACCAGAAGCGAGCACATGTAGGGAAATCCCTCACGTTAGGTTGGGGAAGTCCTTTTGCATTAATCTGGAAGTGGACTGTCCCTCCACCCCACATCACATCCTGGGCTGAGCTGTTTATCACATGAGTGCAGCCCACTCAGGTGCAGCAGGATAGGTGCAGCTGCTTTGTGTGGTGGCTTTATATGGTCATTGTCTAATATGGGATGGGACGGCTTTGTGGGAGGGAGGGGAGGGGAGGGAGAGGGGGATGGTAAGGAAGGAGGGGAAGGGAGGGAGGAGTGGAGGGAAGGGAAGGGAGGAGGGGGAGGGGAGGGAGGAGTAGAGGGGAGGGAGGGGGGGAGGGAAGGGAGGAGGGGGAGGGGAGGGAGGAGGGGAAGGGAAAGGAAGGAGGGGGGGAGGAATAAGGGGGAGGGAAAGGAAGGAGGGGGAGGGGAAGGAAGGAGGGGGAGGGGCACAACTGAACAGCCTGACAGCTGCCCTGGTGAACTTGTTCTGTAGCGTAACTCAGGCATTCTGTATATACACGCGTGCATTCATGCATAGATGTATACATGTTGTGTGTGTGGAGGGACACTCCTTTACTGCACACATTTACTTACTGTCTCATCCATATACATAGCATTCAGAGCGAGTGTTCAAGGCATCAAGTGCTGTCACATCACTGTCCTTCTCAACTGCTCATCCTAATCTACTTGCCGTGAGTACCGGGGTGTGCTGTGAGTACCGGGGTGTGCTGTGAGTACCGGGGTGTGCTGTGAGTACCGGGGTGTGCTGTGAGTACCGGGGTGTGCTGTGAGTACCGGGGTGTGCTGTGAGTACCGGGGTGTGCTGTGAGTGTGGGTGGGTGTGAGTACCGGGGTGTGCCGTGAGTACCGGGGTGTGCCGTGAGTACCGGGGTGTGCTGTGAGTACCGGGGTGTGCTGTGAGTACCGGGGTGTGCTGTGAGTACCGGGGTGTGCTGTGAGTGTGGGTGGGTGTGAGTACCGGGGTGTGCCGTGAGTACCGGGGTGTGCTGTGAGTACCGGGGTGTGCTGTGAGTGTGGGTGGGTGTGAGTACCGGGGTGTGCCGTGAGTACCGGGGTGTGCCGTGAGTACCGGGGTGTGCCGTGAGTACCGGGGTGTGCCGTGAGTACCGGGGTGTGCCGTGAGTACCGGGGTGTGCCGTGAGTACCGGGGTGTGCCGTGAGTACCGGGGTGTGCTGTGAGTGTGGGTGGGTGTGAGTACCGGGGTGTGCCGTGAGTACCGGGGTGTGCCGTGAGTACCGGGGTGTGCTGTGAGTACCGGGGTGTGCTGTGAGTACCGGGGTGTGCTGTGAGTACCGGGGTGTGCTGTGAGTGTGGGTGGGTGTGAGTACCGGGGTGTGCCGTGAGTACCGGGGTGTGCTGTGAGTACCGGGGTGTGCTGTGAGTGTGGGTGGGTGTGAGTACCGGGGTGTGCCGTGAGTACCGGGGTGTGCCGTGAGTACCGGGGTGTGCCGTGAGTACCGGGGTGTGCCGTGAGTACCGGGGTGTGCCGTGAGTACCGGGGTGTGCCGTGAGTACCGGGGTGTGCCGTGAGTACCGGGGTGTGCCGTGAGTACCGGGGTGTGCCGTGAGTACCGGGGTGTGCCGTGAGTACCGGGGTGTGCCGTGAGTACCGGGGTGTGCCGTGAGTACCGGGGTGTGCTGTGAGTACCGGGGTGTGCCGTGAGTACCGGGGTGTGCCGTGAGTACCGGGGTGTGCCGTGAGTACCGGGGTGTGCCGTGAGTACCGGGGTGTGCCGTGAGTACCGGGGTGTGCTGTGAGTACCGGGGTGTGCCGTGAGTACCGGGGTGTGCCGTGAGTACCGGGGTGTGCCGTGAGTACCGGGGTGTGCCGTGAGTACCGGGGTGTGCCGTGAGTACCGGGGTGTGCTGTGAGTACCGGGGTGTGCCGTGAGTACCGGGGTGTGCCGTGAGTACCGGGGTGTGCCGTGAGTACCGGGGTGTGCCGTGAGTACCGGGGTGTGCCGTGAGTACCGGGGTGTGCCGTGAGTACCGGGGTGTGCTGTGAGTACCGGGGTGTGCTGTGAGTACCGGGGTGTGCCGTGAGTACCGGGGTGTGCCGTGAGTACCGGGGTGTGCCGTGAGTACCGGGGTGTGCTGTGAGTACCGGGGTGTGCTGTGAGTACCGGGGTGTGCCGTGAGTACCGGGGTGTGCCGTGAGTACCGGGGTGTGCCGTGAGTACCGGGGTGTGCCGTGAGTACCGGGGTGTGCCGTGAGTACCGGGGTGTGCCGTGAGTACCGGGGTGTGCCGTGAGTACCGGGGTGTGCTGTGAGTACCGGGGTGTGCCGTGAGTACCGGGGTGTGCCGTGAGTACCGGGGTGTGCCGTGAGTACCGGGGTGTGCCGTGAGTACCGGGGTGTGCCGTGAGTACCGGGGTGTGCCGTGAGTACCGGGGTGTGCCGTGAGTACCGGGGTGTGCCGTGAGTACCGGGGTGTGCTGTGAGTACCGGGGTGTGCTGTGAGTACCGGGGTGTGCCCATGTGTTGGGTCTACAACTACCCATTGTCCACCACCACCAACCCACCCACTGTCCCCTATAGGCTGGACTGTATGATGGCAACATTGCTCTGTTCAACTTACGGAGCACCAGCCAGGACAGCATACTGGACACAAGGTGGGAGAGGGGAGGGGAGGGGGAGGGGAAGGGAGGGGAGGGGAGGGGGAGAGGGAGGGAAGGGAGAGGGAGGGGAGGGGGGAGGGGAGGGGAAGGGAGGGGAGGGGAGGAGAGGGGGAGGGGAGGGGAGGGAAGAGGGAGGGGAGGGAAGGGGGGAGGCATGTAGTTGGACCCTCTGGTACACCCCTTTTGCTGTTGCTGTTGTGTAGGGCTGCTGTTGAATATGTATGTGTGTGTGTGTGTGTGTGTGTGTGTGTGTGTGTGTGTGTGTGTGTGTGTGTGTGTGTGTGTGTGTGTGTGTGTGTGTGTGTGTGTGTGTGTGTGTGTGTGTGTGTGTGTGTGTGTGTGTGTGTGTGTGTGTGTGTGTGTACATGTGTGTGCATGTGTGTCACACACTCCTCTGCTTGTCCTGCCACTATTGCACTGTGTGTAGGGACAATGCCAGCTCCCACTTTGGCCCCGTGTGGCAGGTGGGCTGGGTGGAGAAGGAGAGGTCCATGGCTGAGGGTCCATGGCTGAGGACCGCACAGAGGTGCTGGTTTCAGTGGGAGCTGATGGGAGGGTCATCCAGTGGTCCATTCGGAAGGGCTTTGAAGGGACACAGCTTATGCGAATCAAACGGCCCACTCACCTTGCTGGAGAAGGAAAAGGGACAGGTGGTAATGGCGGTGGGGAGAAGAAAGCTGGAGGTAGCAAGGTGAAGCAGGCCGTGGCCCCCACCCAGCCGGATATGGGTGTTGGGAGCGAGGCCCTCATCTCTCAGTACTCAGTGGGACTGGGGTTTGACTTCTGGGAGAGAGACTCCAACATGTGAGTCGGTGTGTGAGTGAGTGTCAGCAGTGTATCACTGTCTTTGCCTCTGGGTTGGAGGTACAAGAGGATGAGTGAGGTTGAGAGCCACTGCAGTGGACCACACCACTCTGGTGGTGCTGCTTCTGCTGTATTGTGTGTGGTGAGGTGTGGTGTGGTGAGGTGGGGTGTGGTGTGCTGGGGTGTGGTGGGGTGTGGTGTGGTGGGGTGTGGTGTGGTGTGCTGGGGTGTGGTGTGGTGGGGTGTGGTGGGGTATATGCGTGTTTGGGTGTGAGCATGTTGCTATGTATATCAAATGATGTGTATTAATTGTGCTACATGTCATATGTAGATACATAATATTGTGTACACAGTTAAGGGCTGTACTAATGTGTACGTTGGTGTGTGCGTGTGTACTGTGGTTGCCTACTGTGCTGTAATTGGCATTTGTGTGCATGTACGAATGTACACATTTCACTGTTGTACATTCCTCATGTGCTTGTGTACTCAAGTACACGCACAATAGGTTGACGCGTGCAGCTCACACCATGCTACGTACTTCAGCTAGCTTTTCTCTCATTCTCTCATTTTTACCTACCCCTTCCCTCATTGCATTGTTACCTCTCTCTACCTCCACCCCTTGCCCTCCCCACCCCTCCCCCACCCCTCACCTACCCTCTCCTCTCCACCCTCCCACTAACACCCCATGCAGTTATCTTGCGGCCACTGATGAAGGACTGATTCACAAGTGTTCTTGTTCCTACAACGAGCAGTTCCTGGAAACATACGAAGGACATACCGTTAGTTGAGATGCCCTCTCTGCTCAAACTGCACTGCCAGAGCAGCCACATGTTAACTTGCTTTGGTGGAGTGCATAGGGATTCTGTTGTTATGATTGAGGTGATGTGTGTGTGCATTGTCTTGTGATCGGAATGGAGTGTGAGCTCAAGCAGAGAACACTGTACTGATTCATGCACACTCAGTGCTTCTGATAGTGACTATGAAGTAACAGTGCCAACTGCCAAGTGCGTGAACCTCTCCTCCCCTCCCCTCCCCTCTCCTCCTCCCCTCCCCTCTCCTCCCCCCTCCCCTCTCCTCCTCCCCTCCCCTCCCCTCCCCTCTCCTCTCCCTTCTCTCCTCTCCCTCCCCTCCCCTCTTCCTCTCCCCTCCCCTCTCCTCTCCCCCCACTCCCCTCTCCTTTATGTTCCATTCCCCTCTCCTCCCTTTCCCCCTCCCCTCTCCTCCCTTCCCCCCTTCCCCATAGGGTTCAGTGTACAAGGTGTCCTGGTGTCCGTCTGTTCCCTTCCTCTTTGTCAGTTGCAGTGCGGACTGGAGTGTGAGGCTGTGGCATCAGGACAAGGGGAAGCCCCTCCTCAGCTTTACCTCCCAGCAGGTGTGTGTGTGTGCACATACATATGTTTGTGTGTGTGTGTGCGTGTGCTTGTGTGTGTGTGCATGTGTGCGTGTGTGTGTTTGCATGAAGTCTGTACTGGACTGACCTTCAACATTAAGCAGCTGTGTTGGTGTGTGTTTGTGAGTCATGTTGTCCTTTCCTGATTGCTCTTTCACTTGCAGAAGCCCATATTTGACATTTGTTGGTGTCCATGGAATGCTTGTATGTTTGCTACTGCCAGTGAGGGCCGTGTGGAGGTGTGGGACCTCAATTACAGTGTGTGAGTGGTGAGGGTGGCCAGGGGGGAGGAGGGAGGGGAGGAGGAGGGGAGGGTGGTGTGGGACCTCTTGTTACAGTGTGTGAGTGGTGAGGGTGGCCAAGGGGGGAGGAGGGAGGGGAGGAGGAGGGGAGGGTGGTGTGGGACCTCTTGTTACAGTGTGTGAGTGGTGAGAGCGGCCAAATAACCACTGTCAGGACTGGAGCAGTATTACTGTGCGTCATACACATATGTATGTGATGATTTGTAAAGGGGAAGTGGGAGGAGAATTGCACAGAGTGGGGGAGTATGGTTTTGTTCTCTGAAGTGGTCATCTCCTTTTCTCATGCAATACCCGCACCATAACACCCACACTACGTACAACCCACCCACCCACTGCAGCTTGGACCCCTTCATTGTCCACAAACCATCTGGTCATGTCAAGCACTGCAGCCTACTCTTTGGAGCCAACGCTGAGGTTAGCCCAACCAACTTATTAGTTGTGCACATCGCCAGTATGCTTTGCTTATCAGTTCATTTGTATGTTTGCTGCAGACGCACATGTTAGTATGCCCTGTACTCAGTGTTGCCCACCTCACTGGAATAGAAAGTGCAGTGACCCCTCCTAGGCAGCGCTGCCTGTTTATGGCAGAACAGCGACACTGTCCTCATTTTCAGTCTTCAAATGTTACACAGCTTTCTATTTGCTGGCTCATGCTCTGTTTGTGCGTGAAGTGATGTGTGTACCATTCATGTTAGGTGCTGCTGGTTGGGGACACTCATGGCAGGGTATCGGTTTATCAACTAAGGAATGTGCCAGAGCTACAGGAAGATCCCGTGAGTGCTAGTTTCTAGTTTGTGACCTGATTGGTCGGTGCTGTTACTGCTAAAGTCACTGCAGGCAGTGTAATGAGTTTGTCTGTGTCATGTTCCTTCCACAGGTGTCCAGCTTGTTGTCGGCAATTAACAAAGAAATGTAGCATGAAAGTGACGCTCTATGTGCAATCAGTTTTTAGTGTCCGTTGAAATAAGTGCACCATCTTTATCTCTTTGTGTATAAACAGTATGTACTGTGTATGTCCTGATGCCACTGTCCATGTATTGTGTACAAAAAGTGACGAACTTCCGTTTGCGTGGGCGGCGCTAGTTCAAATATACAGTATGCCGCCGCAACTCCAGTACATACGGGAGGAAGCGGTGCGGAGCAAGCCAAAAAAAGTAGGGGTAATGGTAGCTATAGTTTGGGAATGGCTTCGTCGTCTCTTATGACGCCACTTACCACGAGTACCGCAGCTGAGCCCTCGCCAAACTCGTTTCCTTCGGACCCTTCGTTTCAGTATCCTCCGACCAGTAGCAGCGGGGAGACCTCGCCAGCACCCAGCGCCACCTCTTCGAAAGACTTTGGAATGACAGCCCATGCGACTTCCCTAGGACTACCCAGCAGCTCCACTTCATCGCCCGGTGAAACCAGCGCACTCGTCACAGCTGGTACTAGCAGTATCATCGCAACATCAACAAGTCCCGTCACCACTTCATCAACGTCCGCCGCCAGAAGTAGTGCCGCCATCAGCAGCAGCTACAACGGCGCTGTAGATTTCCACCCCGAGTCCACCACCAACAGCTACAGTAGCACTGTACATCTCTTCCCCGGGCTCACTACCAGCAGCTACATCACCATGTCCGCAGTTCCGGTATTCTCAATGTCGCCAAGTGAGCGCACAACCTTATAGGAACCACTGACCTAGTACTAATACTGAACATGCACATAGCCTAGTCAAGCTTGGGGTTTTGGGGTCACGGTTAGTTCAAGGAGTTGTCTGACTGTGTCGCAGTGAATTCAAATATAAGTGTAGGATATATGTTCGCTTTCAAACAACACACGTGGTAGCTACTACTGTTCTGGACACAATACGTAATTGAGTTAAATGTTTTATTCACAACTTCAAGGTACGAAAGAGACATTGTATGGTAACCAATCAGCTTACAGATCCTGACTCTGAATCACCAATGTGTTCTTATTGCGTGGCTGCTCACATGACCACGGGTCTGGGTCTGTAGCTAGCTCTGCTCAGCTGTGAGACTCCACTGCATCCCAGTCTGTGTATTATCACTTAGTGTCTGACAATAACATGCACACCATTAGGGAGGCCTTTCAGGCGTGAAGCAAATAGCACTGCGCCATTACTGCCCAGATAATATACAGGGTAATACTCTAAGTTACTGGAATACACATAAGACTTACTATAGAGGCTTTTAATATAATCCATTCATTTGAGACAGTGGCGGTGGAACATGATTGGGTTGGGGGGGGGGGGGGGGGTGCATGTTTGGTGGTAAGGCTGGTAGCTAGCTACCAGTGGCAGATGTAAGGATTTAGAGTGGGGAGAGATGGGCAACTTCTAGGAGGTCCAGGGGTCCTCTCCCAGGGAAATTTTGAAGGTAATTTTCTTGGTGCATGTAAGGCTCTAAGAGTTCTTTCACTACTTCTTCCAGGTTGATTAAAGGGTTAATCGCTTGATACAACCTATAGCTAGACAATTCCAGGCTATTTGCTTAATTAACCCTCCAGTTGTCAGTAGACTGTCATTCATTCAATCAGTGACCCCCCACCCCCCTTAGCCCAAGTTCGCACCAGATAGTGCAACTGCCGCTGCTGCAGTACTACTACAGTGGCAGGAGCAATAAGAAAGAATGAACATAACATCAGGTGGCCATTTATGTGACGTCACTGATCAATTAATCAATTATTTGGTCGTCTTAATTGATTGCTTGTCAAGATGTTATTTTGGCATAAAAGCCACCAATATCAAATGAAAGTGGGCTGTGAAGGCAGTAGGCTACTAATTAAAAGGTATAATTATGGATTATTATTTGCCTAAATTGTATTTAAAGAAAATATTATGGTTCTGAAGCCTGTAGCTAACTAGCTAGCCAGTGTTTTCTGAATCCAGAATTATTGGGGGGGTTATAGTCCCCTTACCCCCTTGTTCTAGCTGCTGCCCTTGATTTGAGACAAGCATTCAATACACAGAGCATTGTACCCCTTTATGTACACATGTGCACAAGAGTTAAATTACTGGTATGAAATGCTAACTGCTATCTAAATTATACATTAATCAATGCCATGCAGTCCACGGACGGTCAGTGTTTTGGTGCATTTCAGTTCAGCTGACACTCTTGTATGACCATACATGCCACAGAGCATGTGCTGTAGCATAATGTTCATGCTCTGTACATTAGCACTGCTCCGCCTACTACAACAGTTAATATAACTGTGTATACATTTAATTGGTCTGAAAAGGGTACAGGGGAAGCGTTGAATCTTGAACTAAGGGTTTGTGTTCTAAGGAGGAGTTCACTATTAAGTTTTCAAACCTGGCATTGAGACCTCCCTAGACCTGTGCAATGTACAACACACACCTTGGTCTCTTTGAGGATGTTACGGAATGTGTTTCTGTGCCACTGTGATGCGGCAAAGCCACAGTAGGATGGGGATATTAGGACATGCTCAGATGTAGAGGGTATGATTGCATTGAGTGGTGACCTCATCCCAGCCTCAAGTGAACACCTAGTG
The DNA here is from genome assembly GCA_964019415.1 of Ianthella basta. Taxonomy (NCBI): domain Eukaryota; kingdom Metazoa; phylum Porifera; class Demospongiae; order Verongiida; family Ianthellidae; genus Ianthella; species Ianthella basta. The sequence continues at coordinate 510,044 of OZ025886.1, forward strand.
GAGATTCCATTCACCTGCAGCACGGGGCTGCACTGAGTGTGCGTTTGTGTAGAGTTGAGTTTGTGGTGTATGCCTGTATGGCTTAGTTCTGATGATGCAGCACAAGGGGGATGACTGTGCACTAACTGGCTGCCTTGGACCAGGTAGTGATATAGAGGAGATTCTGTTTGTGCTGCATTGAAAACGTGTTTGTAGGGCTTGGGTAGAAGCCACTCTGGATGTGGAATGATTGTAGTTGTGCAGCTAGTTCAAAGCACATCTGCGGGGGCGGGGGTGTGTGTGTGTGTGTGTATAGGCTTCGGTGAATGTGTGTGGTACACTGTGTGACATTGGTGTGCAGTGACAGTTTATGCATGTAGTCATGTATGCCTGTATGCACCTTGTATATATGCATATTGTACAGTGCATTGGGTGAATGTGATTTGGGAATGCTCACACAACAGCCATATGGTGTGTACACTGGTGTGCCATACCGATATTGAACTGGTGTGTTTGGCATGTATTCATGTTGAAATTGGTGTGGCACAAAACAATTTAGACCCAACTCGCCTTGTCACATGAGTTGAAACTTGGATGGATACAGAAATGAAAGCTTTGCTCATTTGAGTACAGAGATAGAAGGCGCAGAGTCTACCTCACAATTTACCCTGCATCTGACAAAGTGATTTTGGAAATATCTTAAACCCGCTAAATTTTAACAGAGTGAATTAACGTGAGTGGATCAACCGATCCAGCTTGAAACCAGCTTCTGTGTGAACGCTCTCAATGCCATTACATATATAATTGCACTGAAAATGACGCTGAGTTCACATGTGAGGAGACAGGTACAAGTTTTGTCCCCAAGTGATTATGCCCCTAATGTGTTCGTGTGTTCGTGTTACTGTTTACAAGTTAAGGCACACTAATGGTACATTGCTGGCAGAGACACTCCCAAAAGTACGTAGCATTGTATGGCCATGTCCACTGTGTGACCACGAGAGAGACCGGTGATATGTGAGGAAGAACAGCGACAGCTAGTGGTGCTGTCAGGTGACCTATAACATTTGCGACTCGCCCTGTTCAGGTTGACAAAGGCATTTACTGATGTTGGTGACACTGTAGAGACTCATTGCTGCATAGAGGGGTGCATACTGCATTGCGGTAAAGAGTTGTGGAGTGTAATATGCCATAGGTACTGCTAATATCTGAGGATACCCTCTCTGCATTGAGCTAGCTACAAACACAGACTACATATTGACTAGGGCAAGTGTCCATGTCAGAAATTAAGGCAGCATGTACATAGAATACATAGGGTATCTTCTGTGGTGAAGGAGATACAAACGCTTCTCTCCTATAATGGTGGATGTATGGATGGAATACGCTGTAATTCTGCTGGATCAGTATTTTATGATTGGCCGTTTTGAAGAGTAGTGTTTTGCCTCTTTACTGTATTTTGTGAACGCTGGGCTCATACACAAAATGTTCTGTGAACAAAGTCCCATGAAAATTGAAGGATACAAGGAATGATTCCCAACTGTCTTGTAATTGTAGGACATTGTATTGTAGTCACATGCAAGGCATTCATGGGCACACATTATGGTCACTCATGCCATGTGTGCAGTGTGGCGCTGTGTAGACTGCAAGTGAAACAGACCGGTGCATTTGTAGGTGCAGATTAGATCTAGATTGGTACATTTGTACAGGAGGTCACTTTCTGTTTGCTTGCACTAGTCTGCTCCAATCCAACAGTTGCCTTGCAGATCTGAGCTTGAGGTTTTCACAAAGATGAAATGTTAAACTTTCACATTGGTACATGTCAGATTGTATCTTCCACATGTGTACAGAACCAAAGTAAGAATGAAACTACAACCAAACTGGTTTCACACAGCAATTCAAAATAGATACACATATCCAGAAATAACATCTGACTGGGCAGCAACTAGGGAAGGTGATTGATGTGAGTGGGAGTGGCTGCATGTGAAGAGGCTATAGCGCTGCATGATTGTCGGAGCCACACATTGTGACAGTGGACACGACTGCTGATCACTGGTTGACCACATGCCAATTCTGACACACCATATGCAGTATACGGTTTGGAATTTATTCCAACTTTCAGAAATGTGTGTCAATCTTGAGACAGATTGCAGTGTGAGTCCAGTTTGAACAGCTGTGGCCCTCATTTGTACCGCTATGATATCAGTGGTGATAGCCCTTTGTAATTCACCTTGGATGCCCTATACCCTATCATGCTGTCCTTCAATCTGACAGTCACTTGCTCACACAACTCCTTCAATTGCACTCCAGTATGACAAGCAGAAGTGTCTGACTGCAAACAGCACTATAACTCGTTTCCATATAATTTATTCCATTGGTCACCACAGGTACACACTTAGCATATATTACCATATTTTAAATCTATAGGAATATACATGCTAGGGAATAGTAATAAGATGAATCTCACTTCTGTTGGATGCAAGTGTGACATTTGGAGTCACTGTGTGTGTGTGTGTGTGTGTGTGTGTGTGTGTGTGTGTGTGTGTGTGCATGCATGTACATGTTGTTTTTGGTAGAACTTAATGAATGCATTGTAGTTGGACTAAACTACTTAAATGGCAAATAAAATGACTTCTCCATAATAGTATTGCCAATTAACTGAATCTAAAACTGTTTGTTGCCATAAAGTACAGTATTACTATTACTAGTTATAGTATAATAATGTTTGACTCCATATTGCACTGTACGTGGTCATTGTACTGTTCAGTGTTTAGCAGAGGAAGACTGTTGACTGGAGCAGTGCCTTGTCCTGTAGGGTTCAATGAGCTATAACGAACAGTGATCTGTTTGAATGTAGTTAGGAACTACGCTGTATTCTGTGCACTCTCTCAACTGCAAATTGCCTTGTACTCCCCCCCCCCCCCCACACACACACACATGGCCCAGCTAGGTGCATGTAGAAGCATCCACAGCTGTATCAGTCTGCGTTTCTCCCACTTAAGAAAAGTGTCTGTGTGTGCATGTGCACATGCGTGCGTGTGTGTGTATGGTAGTTTGTGCATTCATGATTGTGTGTGTGAATATTGTCTGTCCTCCCTCCCTCTCTTCAGCAGCAACAATGCTGCCCCCATCCTCCTCTCCATCCCCCTCTCCATCCCCCTCTCTGACATCTCCACCCCCCACAACCCAACCCACACCTCCGTACCATGTGTTCATAGCGGCTGGTGCTGGCGGTGGAGCAGTGCTCATCTGCGTTTGTCTGGTGGTCTGCCTGATTGGGTGCATTACCTGCAAGACTGGCTGCAAAACGTGAGAACACACACGCGCACACGCACACACACACACACACACACACACACACACACACATGCATGCACACCACACTCATACACACACACACATGCACACCACACACACACACACACACACACACACACACACACACACACACACACACACTGCCATCTGGACATGGACATGGGCTAGACTAGTGAAGTGATATACACAATAAATGTACTGTACAATTAATATTTGTAAATATGATGAAGATGTTAATTGTGGATGAATTCAACTGGCAATTGGTTTCCATGTTTGAGTAAAAATGTAAGTTATGTGCATCACTCATTAAAGAACAGGTGGTGTCAACCTGAGGATCTTGTCAACTGCTGAATCCTAGCTACGTATATCAGCTATCAAAGTACTCTTGGTAGCTAGAAGTTTCCTGTTCCTCAATGCGTGATGTATTCTTGTGTTGTAGCCCAGAAGTGGAATCTGTATGTATTCAACATGCTTACTTTGATGTAATCACACCCGTGTGTCTATCAGCTCCAATTGTATACTTGTGACATTGTAGCCGTATGTGACCAATGGTACCAGACCACGGATGTATAGTTCAATGTCGACAAGTAACTCCTTCTCTGTGCACAGGAGAAAGTTTAAGAGATTGTTCATCAGGAATCGTCGCAACACTGAGTATATGCACAGGGATGAATTCTGGGCAGGAGCCAGCCAATTGCAAGGACCCAAAGTGTGAGTGAAGTGTGCATGAACTGAAGTGAAGTGTGCAGTGTTACTAAATGACTGTGTCAGACCTCAACTCAATGGTGTGGTGCAAGTCTTGTTCAACTGCAACACAAGCTTGAAGGCAGAGGTTCAGTATTAGTGAAAATACAGGGGATCGAACCTGTCTAAGATGGTCACTGTGTTAGGCAGCCACCTCTCTAAAACAGCCAGCCTCCCTGGCCCCAAATATAGCACTAAAACATTGCAGTCTACCTCTATAGGGCAGCCACCTCTCTATAATGGTCAGTTCAGGGCCGTAGTGCCAAGATAAAAAACGGTCAGGCCATAGATGATGTGACGCAAACTAGGGGGGCTGGGGGCATGCCCCTCCCCCCCCAAGAAAATTTTTGAAATTTAGATGTTCTGTGAGTACTTCTGGAGCAATTCTAGGCCCATTAACACTCCAATGAGTATGATAAAATGTAACATCTACCAACAGGCACTTACGGCAGGAAAGGCGATCAAGTGCCATGAAACAGGTAATACAATGCATTGAAATAAGAAGTTTGCGCATTAAAAATCAAAATCTAGTGTTCTTTTGCTGTCTCTCTGATGCTAGGCAGCACAAATCTCTCCTTCCCTTGAATAGAAGACACCATCAATGCAAAGGGTGTGTAAAAATGTTTCCTCCAAAAACAGGAGGAGGGCCGGCCCATGTAACAAGGAGGGGGGGGGGGGGGCAGCCGGTCCATGCAACAAGGAGGGCTGGTCAATGGAAAACCCAGGTCATTAACATGTGCTGACTTTGAATACATTTTCACCATCCCTACATCTGCCAACATTTTGCCGCTCTTACGGTCTTGCTACCATCCCCTGTTTCTCCGCCTGCGTATTATAGTGCAAGTGTACATGTGAGTGTGCAATATCAAGGGTTGCCACAGGAGACTATCCTATTGCATGCATATGCCCATTCAAGCTACGTACATGTTCCCATGTACAAATATATACCACCATGCTGCATGCATGCATCCATGTACAGTGGATGTATGCAACCTTGCAACAGTTCCCAAATCTGGGCAGTTGTTACCTAGGATACGAACGGGGTGATATATAATAGGTGAGTACAGTACCAGTCCGTATCCTAGGTAACAACTGCCCATGGTGTGGGAGCAGTTGCAAGGTTGCATAAGTCCGCTGTACATGACTGAAGCACTACTGTGCTGTCTGATTTTGCACGGCGATCGATTAACACACCATTTTACGCATCAGAAAATGTCAAAAAACGTCATGCGACATCCGTAAAATGGCTGCCGCCATTAAGGTTGGCTAGAGAACTAAGTATCTGGCTATTCCTTGTTCAAACTAAGTCATGCAACACTGTAACAAGACCACTCTGCTTTTAGAACGTTGTTTAGCCTTAGGCCAGTACCCCCTCCCAATTTGAAAGTGTGTTTAGAATGCATATCTTCAATATTTAGAATTTTTGTTCAAGCAGCAAAAATTGGTCCGGCCATGGCCGGACCGGCCTGACTGGTTGCTACAGCCCTGCAGTTAGAAGTGGCCCACAGGTGGCTGTCTTAGACAGGCTCCACTGTACTACATGTCCAGAGAAATAGCAGGTTAATATTAAAAATTCATTTAATCATAATTGTGATTGCAATCACCACTACTTAAGCTTGCTACTGGAATTTTTGAAGGTGACATTGTATGCAGTTTTTGACGCCCAGTGGTGTATGGCATAGATTCAGATGCACTCATGGGACTAAATGTCACATTTTTACTGCCACATCTACAGACCATTGCTCATTTGGTGTTTTTACCCACGAATTCAGCTGCTGTCCATTAATTCTATATAAGCTAGTAGGAGTTAAGGTGCTGTGACAACACAGTATCCATTCCAGCGATATCATTAGCTCCCCAGTCTAAATATTGATCCCCTGACCCTGATTAGCAGCACATGTCTGGTACTGTTGTGTTTACAGTGTACATGTATTTTATACACTGTGTTAGGCACAGCTTCATGTATTGTTTGTCATCTCACTGCATACACACATGTAGGCCGCAAAAGGAAGAGCAAAATGTACTTCACCGCAACGGGACCATCAAAGACGTGGAGAATCAAGGCAGACATCTCTCCCCAGTCTGGAGTGGCAACCAGGGAGGTGGAAGTGTAGAGGGTGTGGATGGAGGTAGCAACCTTCGGGTACAGGATGGTGGAAGGGAGGAGAACCAAAGCAACTGGACCCTTGAGCCACCTGCGAAGGAGACAGAGACCACCTTCATTACTGAACAAGTCCCACCCTTGAGTGCAACCTTCAACGTAGGAACTCAACCCAGCCTGTTGACACAGAGCTGTTCACCTCCGCAGGCACCTGTTGTCATGCCAACCGAGGTGCCAGTTACGGCTGGAGAGAGGACAGATTCTGTTTCCTATGTTAACGTGCAGCATGGCAGTGGTAGAGGGGTGAAGCACTCAACCAGTGATCCACAGAGGATGATGGATGTCAAGAAGAAGCCCGTTCCTATCCCGCGTCCATCTGGCAGCCCAAATGATTCAGTAGGCTATGTGAATGCAAGGCAATCTCCTAACTCCCATCACCCGCAGACCATGCCACGTGACAGAAGTGATGGCTACACCCAGGTTCTGATCCACGATGGACAGGCACCAGTGTTTGTACCAAATGAGAGCTGCTATGATGTCCCTCGTAGTTTAGCAGCGGCACAATCAGGGCCTCTGCCACAGGCAGGAGTGGGCACCATCCTCCCTTCACAGGCGTTCAGGCCTGAGGTGAATAGTGCACTTCACAACGCAGGAGTGGCTCAACCCGACTCTTCACATTATGACATCCCCAGCGGGAATGCCCCGAAGAAGCCCGGGAAAGTCCCTCCTTTTGTAGCCCCCAAACCTCAGGCAAGCAGCGGCCACAATAACAGTTTGTATGACTGCCCTAAAAGTACACCAGCACAAATGTCTCCTGCAGCCAACCTGAGTGGAGGAGTTCCCTTTGGTGGCCAGTTTCAAGACAGAGGTTTTCACGGAGGTGGTGGTGGTGGTGATACTAGTATGTATGACAGCCCACGCTCCCACTTGTTGGCGCAGAGAGATGGATCCAGTGGCCTTTACGATGCACCCAAGCTGCACTCACCCATCGTGCAGTACCACAACACGTCAAGCCCGTCAGCCCTCAGTCCACGACAAGAAAGTCAGTATGATGTGCCAAATTCTCCATTCCGACCTCGACATGGAAATGGGAACCTGGATGTGACAGCAGTATACGACACGCTGGCTCAACACCCCCCAGCAGGAGTCCCACCCCCAATGCAATTGCAGCAGCACACAGGCTTTGCACCTGCTCAACACCACAGCCCCATCGCAGGGGGCCAGCAACCAACCATGTTTCGGCTGCCTCCAGTCCCCCAGCTAACCGTACACCCTACCAGCCACACTCCGTCTGACACTAGTCACTATGACGTACCTAGATCACCGCACAGGCAGGGCCTGTGAGGAGAAAGGATCAATGTTTGTAGTCTGACAAGTTTACATAATTATTGAGAAATAATTGAACATGATATTGCTTTTTTGCCTTTTTACCAACTTGTACCTAAGTTGCGTTCTTCATATTGATTGACTGAGTTTGCAGTGTGGCACATGGCTTTGGCCTGTAGCACTTAGCTAGCTACTGACTGCATGCACACAGCTTCTTTGACTTTTGGATGGGGATTCATTAGTGTCTGGGAAGAGGTGTGTTAGCTATAGCTATAGCTCGTAGCTAGATAAACTCAATTATTGAACTATTGTACGTTGTGCTAAAAGGCCATTTTACCTCCTGTTTCTACAGAGTAGCAGTAATACGATCAATCTCTCAGGCTCGCATGATGTGCGTGATTCGCGATCGGGCGCCCGGGCACGATTTATTGTCAGCCTCAGAAAAGCCTCCGGTCAAAATGTGTCCTGTGATTGCGTAACACTGACTATACCCGCTGGTTGCTAGGTTACCAGCGCTGGACGCCATCTCACCAACCAGCGCCCGTACGGTGGCTGTTTGTAGCAGGCCAGCTGTCCACTGAACGGCGAGCAGTTGTTGTGGTCACACCAGCTCGCGACACAGAGCATCTCTGGATCTGGTTTGAGATGTCGGACAAGAAGTTCGGAGGCGCTCCCTTTGGCACGCAAACGGCTAGGTGAGCGAGTCTACGTGGTCCACTGGGTGTGGCTAGTGGTCTTGTGATGCGTGTAGTGCCTCGTGCTTCAGTAATGTATCGTGCCTTGCACATCACAACAGGTTTGACATATCCGGCGTGCACCCTCAGAGCAGGATGCCGGGCACCTACACCCAGGTCCCCTACTGCAAGAAGGCCACCTCCGAGCTGGTAGGGTCATGGGGCTCTGAGCTGGTAGGGTCACGTGGACACAGTGACTGTTGTGACTGGTGTCAGGTGGTAGTACTGACCTGTGGCAGTATTTGATAGTAGCTGTCTGTGCAATTCGGGTACACTCCTGCGCCAGTAGTGGTGTACGTGTGTGTGTGTGGGATCAGGAAAGGTTGTCTGGCTAGTCCCTCTGAGGTGTAAGAGCTGAATGAACATACACTGTATGAACCATCACTGTTCCTCTGGTACTGTAGTAATGCAATCTTGGTTATTTATTGCCCAATCTGGTACTGTAGTAATGCAATCTTGGTTGATTATTACCCAATCTCATAGGCGTAGGAACCATGGGGGCCGTGGGGGCCATGGCCCCCCCAGATTTCACAAGGGGGGGACCAGGCCCCCATAGATGTTTAGCCCAGTCTCACCTCTGCAATCTTTGATTAGTAAATGCTAGCAAATGCTCAGGCCCTCTCACCAAAGTATACAGAAAGAGTCCGCAGCATTTTCGTTCGGATCTATATCCAACAAAACCTGTTGTTCAAAATTCTGTTTTAGTGGCTTGCTTGGAAGCCATGTTATTGATTGTGCAATTGACACATTACCTGAATCTAATATATAGAGCCGACCGTGTCTGTGTGTGTGTGTGTGTGTTCGCGATACGCGCGCGCGTTTCTTGCTCCGTCGCCCTCAAACTCGCTGTGGTTGCTGGGGGCATCGGGGGTCAGGTTATAGCGGGGTTGACGTCGCTCGTCTTGCGGTTGACAGAGAGTTATCCGTCCATTTCCGCTTTTTCCTTCGCGGACGACAGCCATTTTCTAATTATTGTTACCGATTTCCGGTTTTTACCAGTTGATTCGCTGTCGTCCTACGTTCGAATTTAAACCGATAATCATTATTTTTAGCTGTAGCAGTAACATGGTTGCTGAGAGCATCGGGGTACAGGCATTGGATGCCGTAGCTCGCCGATGGCGGGCCACTCTGCTAGTATGAATATAATATCCTACCGCGCTATAATACTTGTTTGTCTCAGCAATCTCTCCTAAGTTTTCTGGAAAAGCCAGCAAAGAGAAGAAAAAGCAATGCAACCAACAGGTGGCATTGCTTTTGGCATCATAGCTGTTAATGAAATGTAAATTACTATATAATAGAGGAGTATGCAGATCTGTAACAGTTACTGAGCTCGTGAGGTTCGCACTCTCATTTCCCTACTAAATTTAATTAGCCTCAAAAAGCCTTTTTTCGCTCACTTCGCTCGCGAATCTACCTCTGGTGTACCTGCTATCTTCGGCCCCCCTAGTTTTGAAAGTGTTCCTACGCCCCTGCAATCTGGTACTGTGGTAATACATTCTTGGTTGATTATTGCCCAATCTAGTACTGTAGTAATGCAATTCTGTTTGATGATTGTCCAATCTTGTACAATAGAGCCGTAACCTTGGTCCTGGAACGTACAGGATGGATTTGGGTGTGTTTGATGCTAAGAATGTCTCGGAGAGGGCCAAGGGGGCTGGGTGGAAGCGTGCCTATGAGTCTGCCCAGCTGGCTGCCATTCCCCACCATTTGTATGAGGAGCAGTGGAAGCAAAAGAGGTTGTTGGAGGAGAAGAGGGGGCCAGGGAGGTATGACATGATGGACATGGTGGATGTACTTGCTGCAAAGCCATCCAGTAAATTGGGCGTGTGCAGCACTCGTGTCCCACGGTTCAGGGCCGAGAGCCAGGTGTGTGTGTGTCTGTGTGTGTGTGTGTGTTTTTTCTGTGTGTGTGTGTGTCTGTGTGTGTGTGTCTGTGTGTGTGTGTGTCTGTGTGTGTGTGTCTGTGTGTGTGTTTTGTGTGTGTGTGTGTCTGTGTGTATGTCTGTGTGTGTGTGTCTGTGTGTATGTCTGTGTGTGTGTGTCTGTGTGTGTGTGTGTGTGCGTGTGTGTGTGTCTGTGTGTCTGTTTTGTGTGTGTAAGAGAGTGTGTGTGAATGCTAAGGTAGTGTGTATTGGCTCTTCATATTGTATATATCCAATCCGTCGACTTGAATTTAGTTGTGTGTTTGTTTTTGCAGTTCCTGGACTCCATTCCTGGCCCTGGGTCGTATGGCAAGGGCGGTGACCCGTGGTCTCAGCTGGAGGAAGGGTATCGCCGCTCCCCCGGCACTGTGGGGATGCTGGACAATGGAGGGATGAACCTGAGGAAGCTGCCTACCACTGTGAGTGGGAGGGGTGGAGTGAGTGTGTGCGAGGGATGGGGTGAGTGTGAGGGGTAGGGTGTGAGTGTGAGGGGTGGGGTGAGTGTGTGGGAGGGGTGGGGTGTGAGTGTGAGGGGTGGGGTGTATTCTCAGGCGAGTGGGAGGGGTGTGACTAAAAGTGGAGCAGATGTAAACAGTAGTGTATTTGGAAAATTCTTCGAGGGGGAAGGGGGTGAAACTAGGGTTCCAAGAATTGGGGGGGATACTACATATGTATGTATGCTGACGTATGGCTTGCTAAAAAGTTCCCGCTGTCCCCATACCTGTCCCCCCACTGTCCCCCCTATCCTCCTGTCCCTCCACTGTCCCCCCACCTGTCCCCCCACTGCCCCCCCATCTGTCCCCCCCACCTGGTCCCCTCACCTGCCACCTTCACCTGTCCCCCTGTCCCCCCACCCGTCCCCCTCACCTGTCCCCCCACCTGTCCCCTCACCTGTCTCCCCACTTGTCACCCATCAGTCCCACCCACCTGCCTCCACACTAGTCATGTGGCATAGACTTGAATGCATGATATTCTGTGCATCCTCCCTACTGTGCTGTGCAAAGGAAGCTGACACCCTCTCCCACGCTCCACCATCCACTAGCCAGTCCTCACATGACTAGGGGTCCAGGGCACCTTTCTTAAACTACTGTCTGTTGAGAGCACTGCCCTCTCTCCATCACGACAGCACTGTACGCCCCCCAAATGCACCAGTAATATTGGGGCCATGTTGAAAGTTTCCTTTAAATTTAAGGGGATTTAGGCATGGCCAGCCTATGACACCTTTATCTTACGTGCACTCCAGGTTGCCATTGGGTGCACTGCCATCTTCAATACATCCAAAGAAGCCTATCCATGGCCTTTAATTGCTCTTTGCCACCGCTGTGTGGCTAGTTTCACTGTAGCACGCTAAAACTTTAAGATAGGAGATGCCATTTGTATGGGGCACACTCCTATACTGATACATGCATACGTACCTAGATACACTTGGGTAGGTCTGGGGATAGTATTTGGGAGAAATTCTGTAGCTCACGTGGTCACAGCTACTGGCATACCTTGCCTCCTGAGATGGCAGTGGTAGAACGTCTTGGTCTACTTGTGTGCATTAGTGTGACCGTCTGTTCCTTAGTGTATGCCTTACGTACTAGTCAAGTAATAGCTTGATTCTTCTTTGGACAATCGAGCACACCATGAACTCTTGTCAATTCAATGCAATGTTTTGCCCATCACGGGCTTCGTCAGGCATACAAAACTGAGAATAAAGAAAAGGTGACAACTTTTATACATGCACAATGAGCAATGATTGGTCAGTTTTTTGTTTACTGTATTCTGACCAATCAGATGGACAAAAATGTTTAATCCTCTATAGGCCTAATTAGGGAGTTCCACACTGGACTCAGGGGGAACCCCAAGTCCATGTTACAGGTCTTTTTCTTCCTGATATGCACACTCTCCTTGATCCTTCTCTCTCTCCATCTACTGGCTCTGTCCACCACTGTCGCCGCATCCCAATCCATACTGTGGCTTGTCCTCATGCAGTGGACTGCATTAGCATTCCTTACATCTCCTTCTCTCACCGCTCTCTTGTGCTCAGTGATCCTTGTCTTAAGTGGCCTCCCTGTCTCTCCAATGTAAACTTCGTCACACTGTGCACAAGGGATCTGGTACACCACTCCCTTGTCTACATGCTTCTGTGGTCCTTTCACCCTTGTGAGTAGGCTTCTCAAGGTCCTCCTCTGCTGGAACACAGGTTGTACTCCAAGCTTCTTGCAGACATTCCCCAACTTATCCGAGGTCCCTCTCACATACGGTAGAACACACAAGGTCTTCCTCTTTGGCTCCTCTGCTTGTTGCATCTCCTCCTGTTCTCTTCTTGACTTCATTGCCCCTGTGATGAACCCTCTTGGGTATCCATTCTTGCGGAAGGTCGTTCTCAGGTGTTCCTCTTCAGCTTCCAATTCCTCTGCTTCACAAATCCTTACGGCTCTGCTTCTCAAGCACTGGATCACCCCGCATTTCACCTTGTCATGGTGGTTAGATGAGAAGCGGATGTAACAATCGGTGTGGGTTTGCTTCCTGTAGACTGAGGTTGAGAGTCTGTCATCGCGTCTAGTCACCATTACATTCAGAAAAGGAAGCTTTCTGTCCTCCTCCAGTTCCATTGTGAACTGGATGCTGGGCCTGATTGAGTTTAAATGCTCAAGGAAGTCCAGCAGCTTGTCCCTTCCCTTGTTCCAGATAACAAAGGTGTCATCAACATAACGGAGCCATGTGGCTGGTTTGGACTCAGCTGATTCCAGGGCCAGTTCCTCAAAGTGCTCCATGTAGATGTTTGCCACCACTGGAGACAGTGGGTTGCCCATGGCTGCACCTTCTTTCTGCTCGTAGAATCTGCCGTTCCACATGAAATATGTGGATGTCAAGCACAAGTGTAGCAGTCTTTTAACAGACTCCACAGAGAGAGTGGTTCTCCTCTCTTCAGCTTCTTGCTCCTCCAGTCTTCTGCCAATCACTTCCAATGCTTCTGCAATGGGAACCCTGGTAAAAAGTGAGGTCACATCAAAGCTCACCAGTGTACTGCCTTCCTCTAGTTTCAGCTTTCTTGCCTTCTCAACAAAGTCTCCAAAGTCTACTAGTCAAGTATAGGTAACACCCATTCCCTTCATGAGTGGCCATGTTACAAACTAGATAGCGATCCTATGGCCTTTGTAGCTGGAGTTGATTGCTACAGAGTGGTGTCTATCTGTTGGTTCATCTCTCTGTTGTTCTTGTCAGGGCTGTCACCTTGGCCCTGGTTCGTACAAGCACGGTAGCTCCATCGATGAGCTGTTGTCACACAGTGTGAGCAAGCGAGGGCCGTATGACCTGTTCACTGGAGAAAGGGACAAGGCAGTGAAGGTGTGTGGGCGGGTGTCTGTGTGTGTATGTCCTGTCAGTGACTAGTTGACAGCAATTTGCATGAGTTGTCTTGTACACACACAGTCAGAGAGCCGCAACCTTGGTCCTGGAAAGTATGAATTGAAGTCCTTCCTGGACAAGTGGTCAGGTGCGTTCTCCCTCACACTGTATGCATGTAGTATCATCGTTGGCTAGCAGAACCCTTGTACATAAGTGTAAAAGACACTTTGGGAGGACATCTCTCTTTAATGAGCACGCTGCCTACTATATAACTACATAAAGATGTATATAATCTACTGAAACTAGGACACCTGTGTGATCTGGACACTTCTGTTTGTCCCAAGGATATCCAGAAAAGAGCAGTGTCACTGTACACACAGTGTCATTGTCCTCCGGACTACCATATAATACAGTAGCACACCTCTCTCTCTCCTATAGATGTGTACCATGAGAAGCATGGCCGCTTTGGTCGTGCTCCGACTTTCCCGGAGGTGCCCACTGAACGGATCTTCTGTGACACGCTAAGCCAGTGGCCACGCCTAAGTGTAAGTATGACCATGTGACTGTCACATGACCTGAATGCATGGCTAATGTGGGTTAACTTCTCCTGAGAGCAAAATTGGCAGTCATTCAAGGGACTGGTTGCCATCATTAGGTCATGGTGTGATGATCCTGTACTGCTGGTGATGGGTTACTGGTTTGGTTGGTGTTCTTGTCTGCAGGGGGACCCTGGTCCTGGCCAGTATGAGGGGAGGAGACGCCCGGCCACTGTCCCCACTGCGGCCCGCCCACCCTTTGGCATATCTGTTGGTCGTGCAGACAAGCGATCTCAACGGTTCTTCCTGGGCAGCAATGTGAGTGTACAGTGTGTGTGTGTGTGTTTGTGTGTGTGTGGGGGGCTTGTGTGCTTGTGTGCATACATGTGTGTGTGTCATGTGTGTGCTGTCTGGTGCCCATTTTTACCTACTGTGTGCGCTGATACACACATAGCCTACAGTTTACGTAGCATTGCGTTATAGAGTACCTCTGTCTTTACCAACGTGTGTTCACTTGCTTGCCCAGAACCCTGTCGGTGCAGGGCAGTACATCCTCGACAATTGGCAGAAGCAGCAGCATGTCAATGGCTGTGAGAGTGTGTTCAGCTCCACCACTCCTCGTATGCCCAAGAATGTTGACTCACCAAAGGAAAGGCTACTCAGGTGGGCAATGTTGTGTCATGTTTGTGTGAACACTTAATACTCGCATGTACATTAGTACAGTTGTATTGACTGTGGGTGGCAGTGTCTTGGTAGCATGCACATTGGTGCATGTGTAGCAGTGAACGGTTGGGCTTGTAACACACAGGGAGCAGTTATGTAGTTTGTGAGGGGTGTTTTCAAGGCAGACACATAATCCACGGCTTGAGGTGTCCAATAATTATTCATTCTATGTAGTGGTATTATGATGAATCTTGCTTGTTTCTGTTTAGAGAGAGAATCCAGCCAAAGGGTATTCCAGTGAAGGAGAGGCAGTTCCTCATCCAAGTGGAGGCACCGTGCTAGTGTGCAGTGTGTTGGGCACTAACAACACAAGACAGTTTGTTCCTATTGTTAATTGATCCTGATGTTTTAACCTGTATATTTTGTATAATAGTCATGTAACGTATTTCGTACCATAAGCATTCCTTAGCAGACTGTAATTCTGTAAGTGCATGTATGCAAATATTTGGTCAAATTACGTACATGTATTAATTATCCAATAAAGACCACCTGTATACTTACACTGCTAATGTATTGTGCATAGCTGGCTATTGCTTCACATAGACTAAACGTGTGGCCAGCTAAGAGTGCATGGATCAAGCAGGCCAGGTATGTGCACCTAAGGGCTGGAGTGGGGCAAGACTGCATAGTCACATATACACCCCTTGCACAAGGATTTTGCAATATGTATTTTGCGAAGCCTTTTTAATTTATAATATTGTTACATGAGGAAGCCATACATCAAAGCAAGCTGTAGTGTGCTAATTTTGCATAACGCCACAGTTTACGCTTTCACACCTCACAACACACTGTGTCGACGGGGGCTCTTATTTGCTAACCCAATCACTTTCTAGCCTTAAACAAATGTTTTGTTTACTGCTTTAGCAAAATGCCTTTGATATTCATCACCTTGTGAACTTTTTCATGACCATTGGCTCTGGAATGATGAGTGCTTGGCACTTGGAAGCATGGTCATCAACATAAATTTATGCCTAGCACTAGTCTCGTTCCCAGCCCTTCACCTTTCGGGCCATGTATAAAATGGCGGCCGGAAGTGGGCTGGGAACGAGACTAGCCTAGCACAGCACTGCATGTGTACTTTTATGGCAGTGACATGTAATTGTGCATGTAATGCCTTTAGTGATAGAGAAACTCAAGTCCCTTTCCCGAGTTCACTTGATGGATCAACTTGAAGGTAGGTCTCGCCACTCCCAAGTTCTCGAGTCCTTTAAATCCTAGTACACTCTCTAAAAAGAAAGTTCTCCCTTCATACGCTGCTTGTAGGACTTCTAATCATCTGCCCTAGTGCCGACTCAAGCGGCGCCGACGCTTTATTCAGTACGAGAGGCCGCTGACAGTCTTTCTTGCGACGCTTCTCGCCTTTCGCCTTGTGCTCCGAGAAGAACGTGTTCTCTGGTTTCTATAGTAACTTCAGTCAGGTTCGTTCGGTAAATTCATTCGACAGCGAACGAATTCAAACGCTAATCGCCGCTGTTTGAATCGTAACAAGTCAGTTATAACATGGCCGCTCGGGCGCTTAGCTGATTTATCGCACTCGGGCGCTTCGCGCCATCGTGTGATAAATCAGCCAGCGCCCTCGCGGCCATGTTATAACTAGTACTTATATCCCATACTATTAATAGGTTATAGACTGTAGGGGCCTGGACTTTCGCATTTTCATTTCGCAACCATCTGCTAACTTGTAAAAGAATGTTCTGCAAAATGTGCATGCACATGGTACACTTGTACCCTTTAATGAGTGCATTTTATACAGACAGACAATAAATATTACAGACTGCAATAATTATTGCTTTCTGTGTGTGTAAGCTGCACATAGGGAGTGTCTGCAATGTTTATTTGTCAGCCTCTGCTTAGCATGTGTATTCCGCATGTGGTTTACACATGCAGCACTGCACACACAGGGTGGAAAGTGTGTCAACAGCTGACACTTGCTATGCCCATGTTTGCATGACGACATACAGTACTCAGGAATCTTGTTAAATATAGTGGGCAGCACCACAAAGGAGTAAGAAGTTCTGTAGAAGTAGGAAATGGGAGGGGCTCACAGAAAAGGAATTCCTGCAATGCAATGCTATGTACACAGACAGCCCCTTCACTGCATAATGTATAGGCTTAATTACCATCGATCATACACACATGCGCCTACACAATGTCATGGAAATGTTGAAAGCTATAGCTATACATATCACATGCTCATTCACACATGTTAGGGTCCATCAGGTTTCCTTCGAAGGAAGCTCTGTGGAGTGGGATATGAGGAAGAAAGCAGAAGTTCTGAGGGGCACTGTACCATGTTGTACAAGTGAATCAGATGTTTTTACCTTTAAACTGAAAGATTTTCTTCTCGCTTTAATATGCTCAGGACTAGGATGGGAGTCTTCTGAATGACTCATGGATGTAGTGACATCAGTTCCTCCACCAAGATGACCATTTCCTTCTTTCTCATTGGTGTCTCCCTCTACATTGAGGCTATGCTACATACATACAAAGACGGACAGAAGGGTGTAAAGGAGTCGTGTGTCTGTCCATACATACGTACTACATACATATACTGTGCTGCTAAAATATGCATGACCTTTCAATAGCTAAGTTGATGGTATGGGGTAAGATGCCGTACTACTTGCAAGTGCCTTGTATGACACATGCACTTACAGGTGGTGGGACATCTGAAGTTGTGGGTGCAATTTCTCCAGGAACAGTGCACAGACTAGTGCCTGTATCCATCTGCCTCTCCATAGCTTCAGAAGGAGTGTGCAGAGCAGTGCTTGTCTGGTGGTGCTCGGTAACTTCAGGAACAGCGCTCAGGGTAGTGTTCGTTTGCTGGTCTGTGATATCTGGATACTGCCGAGGAAGCAAATGCTTGCCGACATCAGGCTCACTCTGAGCCCTTTCGCTCCTAGAAGAGCAGGTTATTTGTGCAGAAGTCCTCTTTGCTCTGGGGGAATCGAAAGGCTCTGATGAACAAGTGGTGAAGCTTGCAGTGGAGGCAGTGCTCAGTTTTCCACTGGAGCTCCCCTCTGCGTACAGCTGAGGTATCCTGGATATATTACCCAGCACTCTTTGCATGTCAGCAGCCAATTGTAATATCACTTCTTTCTGTTCAGCCAATTGTGACAGTCCCCTCAGGTCAGCAGCCAGTTGTGACAGTCCTCTTAGGTCTGCAACTAATTGTGACATCACTTCTTTCTGTTCAGCAGGCGTTTGCGACATCTGTCCTCTCAGCTCCGTAGCAAACTGTGACATGTCTTCTCTCAGCTGTGTCATTTCTCCCCTCAGCTCACTGCGCATCTGCTTAACATCTGATTGCAAGTTTGTAAGGCGTTTGTTGATAACACTCAGTTGTAGCTGCTGCCCTGGGATGGAGCTGGTGCTTACTGAGGAGTTGAAACCCGAACTTGCCTGAGAAAGATTACATTTTTCTCATATCAAACATCATGCACACACTGTCCACATATTTATGTACAGTGAGCTACAAATTCAGTCAATGATGTCAATATTATGTAATTCTTATTGTACACCCGTTAGGTGATTCATAAAACTCTTGCAATTCTCAATGAAACAATTGCAGTTACTATAATAATAATAATAGCTAGGAATTATACCAAACTTTACTATCATAATGCTCCATTCTTGTATGGTATGTACAAAAATAGTACAAAGCTTACATGACACTGTACTTTACAATATTATCATTCAAAGGGCTAAGATGGCTTTTCATGCATGTGATGCCATTTGGTATGGTAATGCCTCTAGCTAGCTTGCACATCAGATGTCAAAGAGATCCAGTGTGTGGATTCCATGGAGACCCAGTGTCAATTTGGAGCAGGGCATTATTTGTGACCCAGCCTCTATTAAGGAATAGCTGCTCTGACCCCTGGCTTATATTCAAACCTGGGCCTCTATATATTTTAGCCTGGCTTCTAGTCAGACAGCTATACAGTAGTATGCCAATGTAGCACGTGCGTACAGTGTCACATACCACACACAGAAACAGAGACTCACGACTGACTCAGTACTTGATTTTTTGCGCATTTGGCTATGGGAGGGTGCCTCTTCCAAAGGTGGCAACACAGGGCCCTCGTGCACATCCATTTCCCTACACTGCAGAGTACAATGAGGAATGTGAAGGGGAGGGTGTTAGCTACAGGACGTTGCTGTTAATGAGAACTCATCCTTGATTGTTTAGTAAACATAGCAATTTCTGCATAGCTCCCATTGAGATGAACAAGTTCTTCACACACATGCATGTACGCACATAGCACACGAAATACTTTTAAATAATGGTAAACAATGGCATTTAGCTAGCTGGATGCAGGAAAACAATAATGAGAACAGTTACTGTTGTTTGGAAAGTGGACAATAGCCCGCACAGTGCTCGCATCTGCCCTGTGTGCGCCTTGTGCGTGTCAGTGTGCGTTGCTGACTCACGTCCCTCCTACGTTGGGCTTCTTCCTCTAAATGCTGCAGAATGACGGCCACATCTCTCTCTTCCCTAGCTCCAAGGAGCACTTTGTAAAATATTTTCATTGAATCATCGCCCTTCTTCTCGAGCTGACAAATAAGATGGTTACCTGCAACGTTCTTAGGTAGACTGGATATCTCCACGTATTCCGAACTGGTCAGCAGACAGTTGTCAACTAAACGCTGGACCACTAGGGACAGTATGGGAAAGTGCCTCGCGATAACAGAAGTTTTTTGGGTACAAATCGTTCGTCATGTACGGCAGAAGTGCCTCCTCCATCTCCGTCAATAACGTCGGCACTGTTTCTAGATCTGCGCGAGCAAGCTAGTCACCTGAATTCCGGTAATGGGCGTAGCATTATATATATAGTGTAGTGCGAATGTCACTAGCTAGCTAGGTATATAATTAGCCGAACCTTGTAAGGTAAGCTAGCTATTACAAGAGGGGCGATGCATGGGCGGGGTGAATACGTAGCTATGTTATAGATACTGTATTCCATGTCATATACCGTATTCGCTCTATTAGACGCCTCGGCTACTATTTATTTAGCTAGGCAATTAGTCTCGCTCCCAGCCCCCAAAAGGTGATCTGGCACATTTGGTCGATATTCTGATTAATTAAAAACTTTCGGTATGTTGCGTCACATGCATACAAGAAGCACAATGATTGGGGCGCTTGCTAGAATCGCCTCAAGGGGCGGTAACGGACATTGAGAAACTGTACCAGGCCACCGTTCAAAATTGTGAAAGCGGTAAAATTGGGTCCAGTTTAATCTCATTTGATAGAATACCTAAATATGATTCGCGTAGGTGAGCGAATGAAGCTGCTAAATTGCGTATCGCAAGACATGGAGGCGCTTGCCAAGATTTTGGCAAGCGCCCCAAGGGCGGTATCAAAATATCGAGCAAATGTGCCAGACCAGGGGGGGTCGGACAGTCCTGGGATTGCGCAATACCAGCACTTCAATAATTGCATTCCTGACATTCTAATCGCGTTTCCATATGTTAGCTGACTGTGCTCCAAGGCCGAATGTGCATACCCTGAGCCATGGCAGGGCCTTGTACTGCATTCGCGCCCCTGGTATGACCCGTACGTACGTAGTCAAGGAGCCATACGGTGGATTGGGCTTAATTGTCTGACCGCTTTCACGATTTAGTTTTGCAAGTTATCGCAGCGTTTCTTGTGGATTGCCAGCACGCTTAAGCCATTTCTAGCATCCCTGCTATCGAATGTGACAAATCATGTACAGAACCAAGACGATTGCAAGGACGTGGCTGCCGATTTCACTCCCATTGCAGAAGCAGTCAACCTATCAGTCTTGCAGTCCTGAAGTGATCAATGATGACTCGCTACCAGCTTCTAAGGAATCACTTCCACAGGAGCACTTGCTCAGAACACCAGATTAGGCTCCATCTGCCTCGTAGCCAGCATCAGAGAACACTCGTACACCGGTGTTGGAAAATGCTCGCAAAACCTACCTAGATGATGGGGAAGGGCGGGGAAGGGCCCATTTTCTGATAGCCCTTGTCCAACTGTGTGCTCAGAAGCTAAGAAACAAGCGATGCGACGTGTTTCTCGAAATATGTCTGCTCTTAGCTAGTATAGGTAAAATACACAGTAAAGAGCAGCCGCGTCGGCCATTTTGCGGACACACGTGACCTTGACCGACCCCCCTGGTGCCAGACCACCTTTCGGGCCATTGCAAAATGGCGGCCGGAAGTGGGCTGGGGACGAGACTACTAGGCAATTTGTGGTCTCGTACCCAGACCCACTTCTGGCCGCCATTTTATTGTGGGCGGAAGTGGGTCTGGAGACTAGGAAATTTGGTGCGGCGTCTATTGGAGAGCGGCTAATAATAGAGAGCGGCTACTATTTCTTTCAGCACATCCGAAGGTGCGGCTACTATTTGAGACCGGCGTTTAATAGAGCAAATATACGGTAGTTCATGACCCCGAAGAGGGCATGATTGACTGCATGCCTGAGCGGCGGCATATATAAGTGGAGGGGCATTGTATGGAGTTAGCTGCCATTTCTAATGGTGCAGCAATAGCTAAGACAATTGCCGCACCATATGCTCCCCTGTAGCTAATGACTACTGGGTTTAGTCTCCCAAAGCATGCCCTGTTGTGCACTCTGGGTTGGTTAGACCATGCCCTGTTGTGGTAGTGGTAGTGCATGAGCAAGAGACTTCCAATGGTAGCTTGTGCTAGCTACACTTCAACCATTAATACACTGCTGATGTAGCACATGGTGTGCACAATGAGTGATGGCATATATGTAACTGATAGTGATTGTCCTCTGCGCTGAGAGGGACTTGGTGATTAGTATAATGTGTATACGGAGCATGAAAATATGTCACGATCATCTGTTGCTAACAATTACAAGAATGTTTTGTCTCAGAAGGGTATTTTTGTGATCGTAACTATCCATAATGTCAAAATAATTCTTTGTTACATTGTGTACACGCACTCACATACAAACATGCACACACCATACCATCCAAGTATATGGACACACTGTTATAAGTAAACAGCGACACATGCAAAGACCTACTTATTAGGCACGAAATGTCACGTATCAATGTTTCGTGTGTTCCGTTTCTGGAAAGAGTCCAACTGAAGGCTGCTCCGGTGAAGGCCCATGCAGATAGGCAATAACTCATCCAAGTAGTGGCACGTTATTAGCTTGCACTGTGTTGGCTACTACCTAGCAACACAAGCAGTTGGTAATAATTATGTATGCATAATATTATTATATCATGCTATTACTTTTTTAACGAAGCGTGACTAGAACTGCTATGTGGCGGCAAGAGCTCCCCTAACACCTGCGATGCCTCATGAAATGTGCATGGGTATTTACCACAGACAGACAGCTCATCGCCTGCCTGTGGCAATTGTGTAAACAGTACACACCCCCTATATGGTAACACCTATGACAGTATATGTAAGCCTCCACACACAAATATGAATTTTACTATTAAAGGTCAGGCGCCACATCTGTTGGGATAACAAAGGAGCGGATAGAATGAGATAAGAGAACAGATTGTTTGTGGTGCAAAGGTTATGAAAGCTGTAACCAAGCTACATCATAATATATAAACGATCCACAAATGTCACACACTGATACACATACACACTATTTGGAATTGCTCTTGCACTGTAAGATACATATACATCTACTCATAGTATAACTTATATAATTATATTTATTATGGTGCACATGCGAACTCCTATAAATCAAACAGATGGACTAAACGTGTATTCCACATATGCTTGCGTCAGCAGCTGATGACTGTCCCACTGGATCCAGCACTGGCCAACTACAGCTATAACATAGAGACAGACGTCTTTCCATGTCTGAACTTGCGATCGTGCACACAATTCAAGCAGATCTTATTAGAACACATACATGATTGTACAATAGATCTCTACACACATAATAATAGTGGGAGTAATAACGTTTCATGCATGCATGCTCATGTATATATGTTATGCATAAGGTCCGTGGGGTGTGTGTGTCCTTGAAAGAGGCCTGGCTCTGTGGCTCTACAGCTACACATGTATGTTGCAGGAAGTTGAAATAGGAAAGACACATGCATCATATAACACAAATGTACTGCAACATATTCGCACATGAGTACAGGTCTGTATGAGTCTACCTTATAATATTCTTCGAATATTCATGTGCTTCTAACCCAGCTAGGAATCTTTAGACTCATTCGTGTCTGCTGAATGCTACAGGCATACAAGGAGGTACAGAAAGTGCATTCACAAGGTGTAACATGTGTGTGCCTATCTATTTACATTGTACATGCATGCTATTTGTAAGTTGTATCCTATACATGCAGTGAAACCTGTCTAAGGCAGCCACCTGTGGGGCAGTTATAACAGGCCTTTATAAAGAGAGCTGACTGTGCTGTGTGTGGTCAGGGAGGCTGCCTTACACATGCAGTGACCATCTTAGAGGGTTTCAGTGTATACACCTCCACATCTATACAGTGAAGCCCCGCTAAACAACCACCTCTATAAAACGACCACCTTAAAAATAAGACCAATTTGGTTTAGTCCCAAATCCATGTATACAAGAATTATGATTCACAGAATTAAGACCACCTTGAGTAAGGCCACTTTCATGGCCTGGATGGTGGTCTTATTTCTGAGGTTCCACTGTACAGGTAGGATAATATGTCACTATGTTAAATATGAGAAGTTTCACTGCTATCACATCACTTGCCTGCAGTGCGTCTGGAGCTGTGGATACAGTTTCTTCAGGAATAGCTTGCAGAGTAGTATCAGTCTGCCGATGTTTGCTAACCTGCAATTGCACACTGATAGTAGGCTCACTCTGTGCTCTACCTCGTCTGGTAGAGGACTCTGTTGGAGAAGTGTTGCAGCTGTTTGCATCAGAGTCAGTAAACAACCTTTCACTTGGGTTCGACACTGCACGTAATATCTTGTTGAACCCTGTATTCAAACTAGTAATCAGTTGTGCCATGTCTCCCCTCAGTGCACTGAGCTCCTCGCGAATCTGCCTGACATCTGACTGCAAGTCCATCATCGTACTCTGTTGCTGCAGCTGCTCCTGGATGGAGCTCAAGCTTGGTGAACGTGAGCCAAGCCCTGAGCTTGCCTGAGAAGACAGTATGTTGTACAATGTGATTACTGATAAGGGGGAATTACGAGAGCAGATCACAGCAGGAAAACATTCAATAAAACAAGACGTTTTGATCCATAACTTTTCATCAGTTGTATACAAAACATAAGTGAGATGCAACTATTTATAAGGCAACAATATATCGATTATCAACAATACTACACAGCAATGAACTTCTACAGCATCAATGTGATTACTATGGCAAAAAGAATAATACCACATTTTGAAGTGTGTATGCTTCTTCAACAACAATAAGGACATAACAGTCTGTCAGATATTAATGATTTCTAGTCCCGATTGTCATTTGCACTTTGCACTTGATCACGTGAGTAAAGTATTGGAAGGATAGGCTTGCACGGGATAAGCACGTGCTTTGATCTACGTGTGAGCCTATTGTTCTAATACTTTACTCATGTGATTGAGTGCAATGTGCAAAATGTCAATCAGGACTAGAAATTGTGAAACCACTGTAACAGTCTGTCAGACAGTAGTAACTGATATGTTCCAAATTACTACTGGTATAAATTAAACTTGGTCTAGCTGCTAGCCCCATCTTAAATTTGCCATCTCATGGGGGGCACCCCGTGTGAGATGACTAAGAAAAGGAGCACTACAAGCTAGTATAAAGTAATATACACAATATACTTGGTACCTAGTTTCCATTTCCAATTCAAATTCAAATTCCACATTCCAATCTGCACTATCATTAGATTGGCACATCTCATCAGTGACTAAGCACAGTAGGGTATAGGGTGGATGTGATATACCATTATGTGTACAAATGCATGCACAGCATCAGCACCGTGAAAGAGATATATCTATCTAAATATAAGAATTTGAAGGCATGCCATGATAATGCACTGTGGAGGCAAGACTCACGTCTGACGAGGCACTCATCTTTTTGCTTGTGCTTACTGAGGAGTTGAATCCCGAACTTGCCTGAGAAAGATTTACATTTCTCATATCAAACATCACACACTGTCCGCATATTTTATGTACAGTGAGCTACAAATTCAGTCAATGATGTCAATTATGTAATTCTTTTTGTACACCCGTTAGGTGATTCATGAAACTCTTGCAATTCTCAATGAAACAATTGCAGTTACTATAATAATAATAATAATAATAGCTAGGAATTATCATAATGCTCCACTCTTGTATGGTATATCTTATTATAATAAACGTAACACACATTTTCGTTGTTCGGGATAATCTCCTTCAATTCTGGACAGAACGCCACGACACTTGGTAGAATTACGAAGAGGGGGACTGTGAGTAACCTGGCTGAGCCGAAATTTGGTTTAAGGTTGTTCCATCCGAGTTCTTGCCACTTTTACGGTCGCTGCCATACCTAAGAGATAGGGAAAAGATAGTGTTTCGTTTTCCAGAAACTCCTTCAATTTTCTACCAATCTTCACCAAACATGGAAGAGTATATCACAGCAATACGGGGGGTGACCTAAGGTGGTTAGCTCCTTCGCCGCTGGACTCCTTTAGACAAAATGGATTAACATAAGTAAGTTCTGTACGCATGGAGTTTTACGGAGCGAGTCTATGGAGTGCTCCCAATTAAATGGACGGTTCTGATTGGTTAAACACTCAACTTTCAAACGATATGCTGGGAACCCACCCGAAGGGCGGGCATTCAACTAGTGTACATAAATAGTACAAAGCATACATGTACTCTATCTACAATAATTATTACAATTAAAAGGGCTAAGATGGCTTTTAAATGCATGTGATACCATTTGGTACGGTAATGCCTCTAGCTAGCTTGCACCTCAGATGTCGAAGAGATCCAGTGTGTGGATTCCATGGAGACTCAGTGTCAATTTAGAGCAGGGCACTATTTGTGACCCAGCCTCTATTGAAAAATAGCTGCTCTGACCCCTGGCTTGTATCATCGCCCTTCTTCTCCAGCTGACAAATAAGATGGTTACCTGCAACGTTCTTAGATAGACTGGATATCTCCACGTATTCCGAACTGGTGAGCAGACCATTGTCCACTAGACGCTGGCCCTCAAGGGACAGTATGGGAAAGTGCCGCGCGATAACAGAGAAGTTCTTTGGGTACAAATCGTTCGTCATGTATGGCAGAAGTGACTCCTCTGTCTCCGTCAATACCGTCGGCATCCTAGACCCTCGCTGTCTCTAGATCAGCACGAGCAAGCTAGTCACCTGAATTCCGGTGAAGGGGCGTAACATAGCAATTTTTGCATACCTCCCACTGAGATGAACAAGTTCCTCACACACATGCATGTACGCACATAGCACACGAAATACTACTAGACGAATGCAAGGCATTGTGGGGGCGAGCGAGAAGTTTATTTTGTTTTTGTCCTCAATGTTTTTTATTATCATCAAGAACATACATGCACACATGCGTACAATTGCAATCAGGATTTAGTTAGAAATTAGTTGTAGCGCATGCTGTCTTAATAATATTGCCGGCCGGCAGATGGGTGGGGTCTGGGTATGATGGAGACTACAGCTGATTTCAGAATGGTTGGCCAAAATGGCAAATGGCAGAACGGCCAAATGGCGTGACGTCTCTAGTAGTTCTGCTGTTTGCTATTACGTTACGCCTATTGTTCAGTATTGCCATTTGCTGTGACATTGCGTCATTTGCCATTTGCCATGTTGGCCAGTCATTCTGAAATCAACTGTACATCTGAACAGCCAGGAACTGGCAGCTTCGGTGTGCTAATTATTGTCCAATTCCATAGTATAGCCAGCAAGAGTAAGAGAACTTAACTATCAAAGCAACAGCACACCTCCCACCTGGCCCATACAGTCCTTGTATGGCTAAACCGGCCAGTTCAACTTCACTATCTTGACAGTCACCTGTCCAGCAGAAGATTACATTAAAAGCCGGCACCAGAGACTGCGTAATTGCACCAGCGCAAGAGACAAAAGTACCCCATCACAGAGGCGGCTGTAGCAAGCAAATGTAAAAGACCTTAACTACCTACCAACCATCATGTGCTTGTGAGGAGCAAGATTGTCTTTCCACAGACCCGTGAAAGCACTCAACCTGATCGACAACCCCATTGACCTTATGGTCAACGAGGGGCAGATCTAACTACATGATGGACTAATTGCAGACTAATTGCTTGCAAAACACAATGACCATGTCATGATCTTTATACCTTGCATTATACTGTATATGTTATCTGTAGGCAGTGCGCATGTGTGCCTATATTGCTTTATTAATAATGGTTATTTAAAAAAAAACAAAAAAACTATCTACCAACCAGAGACTGCGTAATAGCAATTGCGCAGGAATCAAAAGTAGCCCGTCACAGAGGTGGTTGTAGCAAGCAAGCCTAAGAGACCTTACTTACGTACCAAAGATGGAAAACTATTGCGCAATGCAGCGAACGTTCCATATAAGGTAAAGTATTGCGCAACCGCGACGTACCAAAAACTATTGCGCAACCGCGACGTACCAAACTTCCGGTTTTCGCACCACCCAGATGAGAGGTAGTCTCGAACCCAGACCCTTTTCCGCCCCTCCCAATTATGAAATGGCGGAATGGGTCTGGGTTCGAGACTAGCAGATGCGAGCACTGTGCGGGTTATTGTCCACTTTCCAAACAACAGTAACTGTTCTCATTTCTGTTTTCCTGCATCCAGCTAGCTATAAATGTCATTGTTTACCATTATTGCCGAGCCGAAAGGCGAGGCAAGTAATCGTGATGCGTTGTCGTCCCCCGTTTGTATGTATGTAGATATGTATATCCGTCCCAGTTAACCCGAGACACCTAGATTGCGTAATAGCCCGGTGTTCTCCGCAGGCGCTCACGACAGCTAGACGTTCTACTTGGCTACCATCGGCAACGAATCTGCTCAACACTCCACTTTATCGCTGCACGCTGCGTTCATATTGCTCCACCGAGGGCTACACTCCTGTTGGCTATTCCGCCATATTGTCTGACGTTATTTGCCCCGCGTGGCCGGGAACACTTTTACTGTTCACTCGGGTGAAGCGATAACGCACACTGTGTTAGCACAGCACGGACTGGCTTCCCTGCGCAGCTCCAAATATGTAGGTGTCGATTGCCATCCAGTGCTTCGTCTGCATGGCTTGCTATCCCTTTGAACTCTTTCTGACAGTCAGTGAAAGCAGATTACAGTTCTATTGCCCAAAATGTACTTGCCCTGATAGAGTTACGCTCATGCACTGTCCTTAACTGAAGTAGCTAGCTATATACATTCAAGCGAGGCTGGTTGCATTTTAATGTATGCCATAGTTGGGGCGAGCGAAGCGAAGCCCCTCTCATCTAGTCTCGAACCCAGACCCATTCCGCCATTTCATAATTGGGAGGGGCGGAAAAGGGTCTGGGTTCGAGACTACGCATCTGCCCTGTGTGCGCCGTGTGCGTGTCAGTGTGCGTTGCTAACTCACGTCGACGTCCCTCCTACGTTGGGCTTCTTCCTCTAAACGCTGTAGAATGACGGCCACATCTCTCTCTTCCCTAGCTCCAAGGAGCACTTTGTAAAATATTCCCATTGAATCATCGCCCTTCTTCTCCAGCTGACAAATAAGATGGTTACCTGCAACGTTCTTAGGTAGACTGGATATCTCCACGTATTCCGAACTGGTGAGCAGACCATTGTCCACTAGACGCTGGCCCACAAGGGACAGTATGGGAAAGTGCCGCGCGATAACAGAGAAATTCTTTGAGTACAAATCGTTCGTCATGTACGGCAGAAGTGACTCCTCAATCTTCGGCAATACCGTCGACATACTAGACTCTCGCTGTCTCTAGATCTGCACGAGCAAGCTAGTCACCTGAATTCCGGTAAAGGGCGTAGCATTATATAACATTATAGTGCGTATGTCACTAGCTAGCTAGGTATATAATTAGCCGAACCTTATAAGGCAAGCCAGCTATTTACAAGAGGGGCGATGCATGGGCGGGGTGAATACGTAGCTATGTTATAGATACTGTATTCCATGTCATATAGTTCCTGACCCTGAAGAGGGCATGACTGACTGCATGCCTGAGCGGCGGCATATATAAATGGAGGGGCATTGTATGGAGTTAGCTGCATGCCATTTCTAATGGTGCAGCAATAGCTAAGACAATTGTCACACAATTGTCTTAGCTATTGTCACACCGGGCCATATGCTCCCCTGTAGTCATGTGCTACATCAGCAGTGTATAAATGGTTGAAGTGTAGTTAGTACAAGCTACCACTGGACTACTGGGTTTAGTCTCCCAAAGCATGCCCTGTTGTGCACTCTGGGTTGGTTAGACCATGCCCTGTTGTGGTAGTGGTAGTGCATGGGTAAGATACTTCCAATGGCAGCTTGTGCTAGCTACACTTCAACCATTAATACACTGCTGATGTAGCACATGGCATGCACAATGAGTGATGGCATATACGTAACTGATAGTGATTGTCCTCTGCGCTGAGAGGGACTTGGTGATTAGTATAATGTGTATACGGAGCATAAAAATATGTCACGATCATCTGTTGCTAACAATTACAAGAACTGTTTGTCTCAGAAGGGTATTTGGTGATTGTAGCCATCCACAATGTCACAACAATTCTTAGTCACACTGTGTACACACACTCACATGCAAGCATGCACACACAATACCATTCATGTTTATTGCCACACTGTTATAAGTATACAGTGACTCATGCAAAGACCTACATTATTGGAAATGAACTACATTATTAGAAATGTCACGTATCAATGTTTCGTGTGTTCCGTTTCTGGAAAGAGTCCAACTGAAGGATGCTCCAGTGAAGGCCCATGTAGAGAGGCAGTAACTCATCCAAGTGGAGGCACCTTGTTAGCTTGCACTGTGTTGGCTACTACCTAGCAACACAAGCAGTTGGTAATAACAGTACATTATGTATGCATATATTATGATATTACTTATTTAATGAAGCGTGACTGAAACTATGTGGCAGCAAGAGCTCCCCTAACACCTGTGATGCCTCATGAAATATGCATGTGTAATTACCACAGACAGACAGCTCATCACCTGACTGTGGTAATTGTGTAAACAGTAAACACCCCTTGCACGCTAAAATTAATATGAAATTTACTATTATAGGTCAGGCCACATAGGTTGGGATAACAATTTAAAGGAGTGGATACAGTGGTTTCACGATTTCTAGTCCAGATTGGCATTTGCTCATTGCACTTGATCACGTCAGTAAAGTATTGGAACGATAGGCTCGCACGTAGATCGAAGCATGTGCTTATCCCGTGCGAGCCTATCCTTCCAATACTTTACTCATGTGATCGAGTGCAATGTGCAAATGTCAATTGGGACTAGAAATCGTGAAACCACTGTAGAATGAGACAGCAGAATGGATTCTTGTGGTACAAATGTTGTGAAAGCTGTAACCAAGCTACATCATAATATATAAACGATCCACAAATGTCACACACTGATACACATACACACTATTTAGAATTGCTCTTGCACTGTATACATGATTATACGCGCATGTACTCATAGTATATATATTAATATTTATTATGTTGCACATGTGAACTCCTATAAATTTTTTATTATTTACATGAATAACCATATAATTATAATAACAATAATAACATTAATACAATCACAGAAAACTAAAGTAAATTAGCGGGGAAATGCTGCGGCGGTGCAGGGAACCATGAAGGGATCCATGGACTCTGGGTGGGATGGGTATTGACTCTCCTTCTTTGTTTATTTGTTTGTTTGTTTGTCTGTACGCTGTTATTAATTTACTCCTATAAATTAAACAGATGGACTAAATTTGTCATTCCATATATGCTTGCGTCAGCAGCTGTTGACAGTCCCACTGGTTCCAGCACTGGCCAACGACAGCTATAACATAGAGACATCTTTCCATGTCTGAACTTGCGATCGTGCACACAATTCAAGCAGATCTTATTAGAACACATACATGACTGTACAATAGATCTCTACACACATAATAATAGTGGGAGTAATAACGTTTCATGCATGCATGCCCATGTATATATGTTATGCATAAGGTCCGTGGGGTGTGTGTGTCCTTTGAAAGAGGCCTGGCTCTGTGGCTCTACAGCTACACATGTATGTTGCAGGAAGTTGAAATAGGAAAGACACAAAGTCATGCATCATATATATATATAACACAAATGTACTACAACATATTCGCACATGAGTACAGGTCTGTATGAGTCTACCATATAATATTCTTCGAATATTCATGTGCTTCTAACCCAGCTAGGAATCTTTAGACTCATTTGTGTCTGCTGAATGCTACAGGCATACAAGGAGGTACAGAAAGTGCATTCACAAGGTGTCACATGTGTGTGCTTATCTATTTACATTGTACATGCATGCTATTCATACGTAAGTTGTATCCTATACATGCAGTGAAACCTGTCAAAGGCAGCCACCTGTGGGGCAGTAATAACAGGCCATTATAAAGAGAGTTGGCTGTGCTGTGTGTGGTCAGGGAGGCTGCCTTACACATGCAGTGACCATCTTAGAGGGTTTCAGTGTATACACCTTCACATCTATACAAGTAAGATAATATGTCACTATGTTAAATATGAGAGGTTTCACTGCTATCATATCACTTGCCTGCAGTGCGTCTGGAGCTGTGGATGCAGTTTCTTCAGGAATAGCTTGCAGAGTAGTATCAGTCTGCTGATGTTTGCCAACCCACAATTGCACACTTATAGTAGGCTCACTCTGTGCTCTACCTCGTCTGGGAGAGGATTCTGTTGGAGAAGTGTTGCAGCTGTTTGCATCAGAGTCAGTAAACAACCTTTCATTTGGGTTCGACACTGCACGTAATATCTTGTTCAACACTGTATTCAAGTCAGTAGTCAGTTGTGCCACGTCTCCCCTCAGTGCACTGAGCTCCTCGCGTATCTGCCTAACATCTGACTGCAAGTTCATCATCGTACTCTGTTGCTGCGGCTGCTCCGGGATGGAGCTCAAGCTTACTGAACGTGAGCCAAAGCCTGAGCTTGCCTGAGAAGACAGTATGTTGTACAATGTGATTACAGATAAGAGGGAATTACGAGAGCAGATCACAGCAGGAAAACAGTCAATAGAATAAGACATTTCAATCCATAAATCTTCATCAGTTGTATACAAAACATAGGTGAGACGCGACTATTTATATAGCAATGATATATCAATTATCAACAATACTACACAGCAATGGACTTCTACAGCATCAATGTGATTACTATGGCAAAAAAGAATAATGCCACATTTTGAGTATGTATGCTTCTTCAACAACAATAAGGGCATACAGCGGTTTAATGATTTCTAGTCCCGATTGTCATTTGCACTTTGCACTTGATCACGTGAGTAAAACATTGGAAAGATAGGCTCGCACGGGATAAGCACGTGCTTTGATCTACATGTGAGCTATCGTTTTAATACTTTACTCATGTGATTGAGTGCAATGTGCAAAAGGTCAATCGGGACTAGAAATTGTGAAACCACTGTAACAGTCTGTCAGATAGTAGTAACTGATATGTTCCAAATTACTACAGGTATAAATTAAACTTGGTCTAGCTGCTAGCCCCATCTTTACTGGGAGGCACCTGGTGTGAGACGCCAAAGAAAAGGAGCACTACAAGCTAGTCTAAAGTAATATACACAATATACTTGGTACCTAGTTTCCATTTCCAATTCAAATTCAAATTCCACATTCCAATCTGCACTATCATCAGATTGGCACATCTCATCAGTGACTAAGCACAGTAGGGTATAGGGTGGATGTGATATACCATTATGTGTACAAATGCATGCACAGCATCAGCACCCTGAAAGAGATATATCTATCTAAATATAAGAATTTGAAGGCATGCAGTGATAATGGACTGTGGAGGCAAGACTCACGTCTGACGAGGCACTCATCTTTTTGCTTGTGCTTACTGAGGAGTTGAATCCCGAACTTGCCTGAGAAAGATTTACATTTCTCATATCAAACATCATGCACACACTGTCCATATATTTTATGTACAGTGAGCTACAAATTCAGTCAATGATGTCAATTACGTAATTCTTTTTGTACACCCGTTAGGTGATTCATGAAACTCTTGCAATTCTCAATGAAACAATTGCAGTTACTATAATGATAATAATAATAATAGCTAGGAATTATCGTAATGCTCCACTCTTGTACGGTATATGTACATAAATAGTACAAATCATACATATACTCTATCTACAATAATTATTATAATTAAAAGGCTTTTAAATGTATGTGATGCCATTTGGTATGGTAATGCCTCTAGCTAGCTTGCACCTCAGATGCCGAAGAGATCCAGTGTGTGGATTCCACACCCTGTGTCAATTTGGAGCAGGCCAC
This sequence comes from Ianthella basta, assembly GCA_964019415.1. NCBI lineage: Eukaryota > Metazoa > Porifera > Demospongiae > Verongiida > Ianthellidae > Ianthella > Ianthella basta. Next base: position 543,210 of record OZ025886.1, read on the forward strand.
TAATTGTGGCCCAGGCTCTATTTTAAGGAGTAGCTGCTCTGACCCCTGGCTTCTGTTCAAACCTGGGCCTCCATTTAGAGCCTGGCTTCTAAACAGGCAACTACAGTAGTGGGCCAATGTAGCATGTGCGTACAGTGTCACATACCACACACAGAAACAGAGACTCACGACTGACTCAGTACTTGATTTTTTGCGCATTTGGCTATGGGAGGGTGCCTCTTCCAAAGGTGACAATGTTAACACAGGGTCCTCGTGCACATCCATTTCCCTACACTGCAGAGTACAATGAGGAATGTGAAGGGGAGGGTGTTAGCTACAGGGACATTGCTGTTAATGAGAACACATCCTCGATTGTTTAGTAAACATAGCAATTTCTGCATAGCTCTCACTGAGATGAACAAGTTCCACACACACATGCATGTACGCACATAGCACACGAAATACTTTTAAATAATGGTAAACAATGGCATTTAGCTAGCTGCATGGATGCAGGAAAACAATAATGAGAACAGTTACTGCTGTTTGGAAAGTGGACAATAACCCGCACAGTGCTCGCATCTGCCCTGTGTGCGCCTTGTGCGTGTCAGTGTGCGTTGCTGACTCACGTCCCTCCTACGTTGGGCTTCTTCCTCTAAATGCTGTAGAATGACGGCCACATCTCTCTCTTCCCTAGCTCCAAGGAGAACTTTGTAAAATATTCTCATTGAATCATCTCCCTTCTTCTCGAGCTGACAAATAAGATGGTTACCCGCAACGTTCTTAGGTAGACTGGATATCTCCACGTATTCCGAAGTGGTCAGCAGACTGTTGTCAACTAAACGCTGGCCCACAAGGGACAGTATGGGAAAGTGCCTCGCGATAACAGAGAAGTTTTTTGGGTACAAATCGTTCGTCATGTACGGCAGAAGTGCCTCCTCCATCTCCGTCAATACCGTCGGCACTGTTTCTAGATCTGCGCGAGCAAGCTAGTCACCTGAATTTCGGTAATGGGCGTAGCATTATATATATAATGTAGTGCGAATGTCACTAGTTAGCTAGGTATATAATTAGCCGAACCTTGTAAGGTAAGCCAACTGTTTGCAAGAAGGGCGATGCATGGGCGGGGTGAACACGTAGCTATGTTATAGATACTGTATTCCATGTCATATACCGTATTCGCTCTATTAGACGCCTCGGCTACTATTTATTTAGCTAGGCAATTTGTGGTCTCGTACCCAGACCCATTTCCGGCCGCCATTTTATTGTGGGCGGAAGTGGGTCTGGAGACTAAGGAAATTTGGTGCGGCGTCTATTGGAGAGCGGCTAATAATAGAGAGCGGCTACTATTTCTTTCAGCACATTAGTCTCGTTCCCCAGCCCCCAAAGGTGGTCTGGCACATTTGCTCGATATTCTGATTAATTAAAAACTTTCGGTATGTTGCATCACCTGCATGCAAGAAGCACAATGATTGGGGCGCTTGCTAGAATCGCCTCAAAGGGCGGTAACGGACATTGAGAAACTGTACCAGGCCACCCTTCAAAAGTGTGAAAGCGGTAAAATTGGGTACAGTTTGATCTCATTTGATAGAATACCTAAATATGACTTACGTAGGTGAGCGAATGAAGCTGCTAAATTGCGTATCGCAAGACATGGAGGCGCTTGCCAAAATTTTGGCAAGCGCCCCAAGGGCGGTATCAAAATATCGAGCAAATGTGCCAGACCAGGGGGGGTCGGACCAAGGTCCTGGGATTGCGTAATACCAGCACTTCAATAATTGCATTCCTGACATTCCAATCGTGTCTCCATATGTTAGCTGACTGTGCTCCAAGGCCGAATGTGCATACCCTGAGCCATGGCAGGGCCTTGTACTGCATTCGCGCCCCTGGTATGAGCCGTACGTACGTAGCCAAGGAGCCATACGGTGGATTGGGCTTAATTGTCTGACCGCTTTCACGATTTAGTTTTGCAAGTTATCGCAGCGTTTCTTGAGGATTGCCAGCACGCTCAAGCCATTTCTAGCATCCCTGTATCAAATGTGACAAATCGTGTACAGAACTAAGACGATTGCAAGGACGTGGCTGCCGATTGCACTCCCATTGCAGAAGCAGTCAACCTATCAAACTTGCAGTCCTGAAGTGATCAATGAGGACTCGCTACCAGCTTCTAAGGAGTCACTTCCACAGGAGCACTTGCTCAGTACTCCAGATTAGGCTCCATCTGCCTCGTAGCCAGCATCAGCGAACACTCGTACACCGGTGTTGGAAAATGCTCGCAAAACCTACCTAGATGCTGGGGAAGGGCGGGGAAGGGTCCATTTTCTGATAGCCCTTGTCCAACTGTGTGCTCAGAAGCAAAAAAAAACAAGCGATGCGACGTGTTTCTCGAAATAGGGTAATTACGCCATTTCCCGGACAGCTAACAATAAACCAGCGAGAAAAGTCAGGAAAGGGTGTACTTCAGCAGAAAAATCGCTTATATTTACTGGAAAAACATCTGTTCCTCTAGAGGTGGCGAGAAAACAAGTCCTTTCGTCGAGATCGCCTAGCGACACCATCCTCAGCAGCACCCGCCATTTTCCCTACTCCCGGACATTTTTTCCTAAAGTGGGACAAGCATTAGGAATTACGGTGCTTTCATTTAAACTTCGTTTAAGTGGATAAGATCGGTAATACAGCCATGGATCAACATTCAGCGCACTTCCAAAAGGACTGGACACATTTACTAGAGTCAGACAGCACTACACAACAAAGATGATGCCATTTGGAACAACTGTCACAGCAAATCCAAGTGCCCTCTTCATCAGTTCCACAGGTGGTGCAAAAACCTTCGTCCGCCTCTCCAGTATCAATCTCCACATGTATGTCTGCCTTCACTCTGCCTAGCTATCGTCTGTGAATTTAAATCAGCAATCAAAGTTACTTAGTGTGAATATTTTGCTGCTGTCCGACTATTGGCAACTGCAGTAGCTAATATGTATTTAATTTTACTAACTTCTCTCAAGCACAGAAGTTAGTTTCTATTGTAGCGCATGCAGTTCGATCACCACTGAGTTCAATGTATCTTTCCGTAAGCAGATCCGGCCAACGGTTCGAATTTGGCGCGCAATCGAAGATAGTGCAATTCTTATCTCCTACTTCCTGCCAATTCTTGACGCTTCGGAAGAGATAGGGGAGAAGGGATCAGTGTCCAGCCGCCGAACTAAGGGCACTCGTCCCGTTTTGGCTGCGGATTCTTAAACCCTGCTAGTGCAAGTATCAACCAAGCGTGGCGTTAGCTGTAAGTTTTGCCTGTCTGTTTCGTGCGACGTACATTTTTGCAGAGTGTCCGGGTATTGGCGCTGTCCCGGAAATAGTGTAGGTACCCTATGTCTGCTCTTAGCTAGTATAGGTAAAATACACAGTAAAGAGCAGCCGCGTCGGCCATTTTCGATGGCACGTGACCTTGACCGACCCCCTGGTGCCAGACCAGGGGGGTCGGTCAAGGTCACGTGTGTCCGCAAAATGGCCGACGCGGCTGCTCTTTACTGTGTATTTTACCTATACTAGCTAAGAGCAGACATATTTCGAGAAACACGTCGCATCGCTTGTTTCTTTGCTTCTGAGCACACAGTTGGACAAGGGCTATCAGAAAATGGACCCTTCCCCACCCTTCCCCAGCATCTAGGTAGGTTTTGCGAGCATTTTCCAACACCGGTGTACGAGTGTTCGCTGATGCTGGCTACGAGGCAGATGGAGCCTAATCTGGAGTACTGAGCAAGTGCTCCTGTGGAAGTGACTCCTTAGAAGCTGGTAGCGAGTTCTCATTGATCACTTCAGGACTGCAAGACTGATGGGCTGACTGCTTCTGCAATGGGAGTGCAATCGGCAGCCACGTCCTTGCAATCGTCTTAGTTCTGTACACGATTTGTCACATTCGATAGCAGGGATGCTAGAAATGGCTTAAGCGTGCTGGCAATCCTCAAGAAACGCTGTGATAACTTGCAAAACTAAATCGTGAAAGCGGTCAGATAATTAAGCCCAATCCACCGTATAGCTCCTTGGCTACGTACGTACGGCTCATACCAGGGGCGCGAATGCAGTACAAGGCCCTGCCATGACTCAGGTATGCACATTCAGCCTTGGAGCACAGTCAGCTAACATATGGAGAGGCGATTGGAATGTCAGGAATGCAATTATTGAAGTGCTGGTATTACGCAATCCCAGGACTTGTCCGACCCCCCCTGGTGCCAGACTACCTTTCGGGCCATTGCAAAATGGCGGCCGGAAGTGGGCTGGGGACGAGACTATCAGCACATCCGAAGGTGCGGCTACTATTTGAGAGCGGCGTTTAATAGAGCAAATATACGGTAGTTCATGACCCCGAAGAGGGCATGATTGACTGCATGCCTGAGCGGCGGCATATATAAGTGGAGGGGCATTGTATGGAGTTAGCTGCATGCCATTTCTAATGGTGCAGCAATAGCTAAGACAATTGCCGCACCATATGCTCCCCTGTAGCTAATGACTATTGGGTTTAGTCTCCCAAAGCATGCCCTGTTGTGCACTCCGGGTTGGTTAGACTATGCCCTGTTGTGGTAGTGGTAGTGCATGAGGAAGATACTTCCAATGGTAGCTTGTGCTAGCTACACTTCAACCATTAATACACTGCTGATGTAGCACATGGCATGCACAATGAGTGATGGCATATACGTAACTGATAGCAATTGTCCTCTGCGCTGAGAGGGACTTGGTGATTAGTATAATGTGCATACGGAGCATGAAAATATGTCACGATCATCTGTTGCTAACAATTACAAGAACTGTTTGTCTCAGAAGGGTATTTGGTGATTGTAGCCATCCACAATGTCACAACAATTCTTAGTCACACTGTTACATTGTGTACACACACTCACATGCAAGCATGCACACACAATTTGAATACCATTCATGTTTATTGCCACACTGTTATAAGTATACAGTGACGCATGCAAAGACCTACATTATTAGAAATGTCACGTATCAATGTTTCGTGTGTTCCGTTTCTGGAAAGAGTCCAACTGAAGGATGCTCCAGTGAAGGACCATGCAGAGAGGCAGTAACTCATTCAAGTGGAGGCACCTTATTAGCTTGCACTGTGTTGGCTACTACCTAGCAACACAAGCAGTTGGTAATAACAGTACATTATGTATGCATATATCATGATATTACTTATTTAATGAAGTGTGACTGAAACTATGTGGCGGCAAGAGCTCCCCTAACACCTGCCATGCCTCATGGAATATGCATGGGTATTTACCACAGACAGACAGTTCATCACCTGCCTGTGGCAATTGTGTAAACAGTAAACACCCCTTGCACGCTAAAATTAATATGAATTTTACTATTATAGGTCAGGCCACATAGGTTGGGATAACAAAGGAGTGGATACAGTGGTTTCACAATTTCTAGTCCAGATTGGCATTTGCTCATTGCACTTGATCACGTCAGTAAAGTATTGGAACGATAGGCTTGCACGTAGATCGAAGCATGTGCTTATCCCATGCGAGCCTATCCTTTCAATACTTTACTCACGTGATCGAGTGCAATGTGCAAATGTCAACTGGGACTAGAAATCGTGAAACCACTGTAGAATGAGACAGCAGAATGGATTCTTGTGGTACAAATGTTGTGAAAGCTGTAACCAAGCTACATCATAATATATAAACGATCCACAAATGTCACACACTGATACACATACACACTATTTAGAATTGCTCTTGCACTGTATACATGATTATACGTGCATGTACTCATAGTATATATATTAATATTTATTATGGTGCACATGCGAACTCCTATAAATTAAACAGATGGACTAAATTTGTCATTCCACATATGCTTGTGTCTAGCAGCTGATGACTGTCCCACTGGTTCCAGCACTGGCCAACGACAGCTATAACATAGAGATGTCTTTCCATGTCTGAACTTGCGATCGTGCACACAATTCAAGCAGATCTTATTAGAACACATACATGACTGTACAATAGATCTCTACACACATTATTTATAGTGGGAGTAATAACGTTTCATGCATGCATGCCCATGTATATATGTTATGCATAAGGTCTGTGGGGTGTGTGTGTCCTTTGAAAGAGGCCTGGCTCTGTGGCTCTACAGTTATACATGTATGTTGCAGAAAGTTGAAATAGGAAAGACACATGCATCATATAACACAAATGTATTGCAACATATTCACAAATGAGTACAGGTCTGTATGAGTCTACCTTATAATATTCTTCGAATATTCATTTCCTCCCAACTCAGCTAGGCATCTTTAGACTCATTCGTGTCTGCTGAATGCTACAGGCATACAAGGAGGTACAGAAAGTGCATTCACAAGGTGTCACATGTGTGTGCTTATCCATTTACATTGTACATGCATGCTATTTATAAGTTATATGCTGTGAAACCTGTCTAAGACAGCCACCTGTGGGGCAGTTATAACAGGCCTTTGTAAAGAGAGCTGGCTGTGCTGTGTGTGGTCAGGAAGGCTGCCTTACACATGCAGTGAACATCTTAGACAGGTTTCATTGTATACACCTATGCATCTATACAGGTAAGATAATATGTCACTGCTATCACATCACTTGCCTGCAGTGCGTCTGGAGCTGTGGATGCAGTTTCTTCAGGAATAGCTTGCAGAGTAGTATCAGTCTGCTGATGTTTGCCAACCTGCAATTGCACACTGATAGTAGGCTCACTCTGTGCTCTACCTCGTCTGGGAGAGGACTCTGTTGGAGAAGCGTTGCAGCTGTTTGCATCAGAGTCAGTAAACAATCTTTCACTTGGGTTCGACACTGCACGTAATATCTGGTTCAACACTGTATTCAAGTCAGTAGCGAGTTGTGCCACGTCTCCCCTCAGTGCACTGAGATCATTGCGTATCTGCCTGACATCTGACTGCAAGTCTGTAATTGTTCTATGTTGCTGCAGCTGCTCCTGGATGGAGCTCGAGCTTACTGAACGTGAGCCAAGCCCTGAGCTTGCCTGAGAAGACAACATGTTGTAGAATGTGATTACTGATAAGGGGGAATTACGGGAGCAGATCACAGCAGGAAAACATTCAATAGAACAAGACGTTTCGATCCATAAATTTTCATCAGTTGTATACAAAACATAAGTGAGATGCGACTATTTATAAGGCAACAATACATCGATTATCAACAATACTACACAGCAATGAACTTCTACAACATCAATGTGATTACTATGGCAAAAAGAATAATACCACATTTTGAAGTATGTATGCTTCTTCAACAACAATAAGGGCATACAGTGGTTTAATGATTTCTAGTCCCGATTGTCATTTGCACTTTGCACTTGATCACGTGAGTAAAGTATTGGAAGGATAGGCTCGCACAGGATAAGCACGTGCTTTGATCTACGTGTGAGCCCATTGTTCTAACACTTTACTCATGTGATTGAGTGCAATGCACAAATGTCAATCAGGACTAGAAATTGTGAAACCACTGTAACAGTCTGTCAGTTAGTAGCTCTGCTCCACATTATTACAGGTATAAACTAAACTTGGTCTAGCTGCTAGCCCCACCTTAAATTTGCCATCTCATGGGGGGCACCCTGTGTGAGACGACTAAGAAAAGGAGCACTACAAGCTAGTCTAAAGTAATATACACAATATACTTGGTACCTAGTTTCCATTTCTAATTCAACTTCAAATTCCACATTTCAGTATTCCTGTCATCAGAAAGGCACATCTCATCAGTGACTTTGCACAGTATAGGGTATAGGGTAGATGTGACATACCATTATGTGTGCACACGCCAGTGTCACTGAAGTTGGTATATGTCTGTACTTGGAATTGTAGAAATAAATGACTGAGTCACTCTTCCTTTGTAATATTTCATGAGGGCATGACCCTACAGTGGACCTGTTTGCATAATTGGCATTTCCATGACATCATTGTTTACTATTGTGGGCAGGGACTGTCGCACCGGTAGCAGTTTTGTTGTTTTGATCCCCTCAGGCCTTGGGCCGTCTCCCTATTGAACGCCTTTGCCTTAGTTTGTCTCTCTAACATCCTATCAGGCCATCTCTAACAGAACTTAGCCTCAGACCGTCTCTCTAACAACTTAGCTTCAGGACTCATCTCTAGAACAACTTATAGCTTCAGGCTGTTTCCCTTTATGTGACCTTATCGCTAGTGAAATTAGGGTTAGGGTTAATAGGGGTTATGTTTTGCAGTTGTATAGTCACACAATACATTTTGGGGGGAGGGGGGGTGAATTACAGTAAGCGCAACTGGCTGAAATTGGTCCGTGTGGAATTATACCAAACTTTACTATCATAATGCTGCACTCATGTATGGTATGTACGTAAATAGTACAAAGCATACATGTACTCTATCTACAATAATTATTACCATTAAAGGGCTAAGACGGCTTTTAAATGCATGTAATCAATTTGGTATGGTAATGCCTCTAGCTAGCTTGTACATCAGATGTCGAAGAGATCCAGTGTGTGGATTGCACACCCTGTGTCAATTTGGAGCAGGCCACTATTTGTGACCCAGCCTCTATTAAGGAATGGCTGCTCTGACCCCTGGGCTTATATTCAAACCTGGGGTTAGGGTTAGGGTTAACTCTACCCTAGCCCTAACCCTAACCCATTGAGAGCCTGGCTTCTAAACAGGCAACTACAGTAGTGTGCCAATGTAGCACATGCATATACAGTGTTACATACCACACACAGAAACAGAGACTCACAAATGACTCAGTACTTGATTTTTTGCGCATTTGGCTATGGGAGGGTGCCTCTTCCAAAGGTGGCAACGTTAACACAGGGTCCTCGTGCACATCCATTTCCCTACACTGCAGAGTACAATGAGGAATGTGAAGGGGAGGGTGTTAGCTACAGGGACATTGCTGTAAAATGAGAACTCATCGTCGATTGTTTAGTAAACATAGGGTAGCTACGCCATTTCCGGGACAGCGCCAATACCCGGACACTCTGCACAAATGTACGTCGCACGAAACAGACAGGCAAGACTTCCAGCTAACGCCACGCTTGGTTGATACTTGCACTAGCAGGGTTTAAGAATCCGCAGCCAAAACGGGACGAGTGTCCTTCGTTCGGCGGCTGGACACTGATTCCTTCTCCCCTATCTCTTCCGGAGCGTTAAGAATTGGCAGGAAGTAGGAGGAGCTAAGAATTGCACTATCTTCGATTGCGCGCCAAATTCGAGCGGTTGGCCGGATCTGCTTACGGAAAGATACATTGAACTCATTGGTGATCGAACTGCATGCGCTGCAATAGAAACTAACTTCTGTGCTTGAGAGAAGTTAGTAAAATTCAATACATATTAGTCACTGCAGTTGCCAATAGTTGGACAGCAGCAAAATATTCATACTCTGGTTGCTGATTTCAATTCACAGACAATAGCTAGGCAGTGAAGGCAGACATACATGTGGAGATTGATACCGGAGAGTCAGACGAAGGTTTTTGCACCACCTGTGGAACTGATGAAGAGGGCACTTGGATTTGCTGTGACAGTTGTTCCAAATGGCATCATCTTTGTTGTGTAGGACTATCTGACTCTAGCAACTTTGTCCAGTCCTTTTGGAAGTGTGCTGAATGTTGATCCATGGCTGTATTACCGATCTTATCCACTTGAACGAAGTTTAAATGAAAGCGCCGAAATTTCTAATGCCTGTCCCACTTTAGGAAAATTGTCCGGGAGTAGGGAAAATAGCGGGAGCTACTGAGGATGGTGTCGCTGGGCGAGCTCGACAAAACGGCTCGTTTTCTCGCCACCTCTAGAGGAACAGATGTTTTTCCAGTGAATATAAGCGGTTTTTCTGCTGATTTACACCCTTTCCTGACTTTTCTCGCTGGTTTATCGTTAGCTGTCCGGGAAATGGCGTAATTACCCTAGCAATTTTTGCATACCTCTCACTGGGATGAACAAGATCACACACATGCATGTACGCACATTATGACAAACGACGACATTTAGCTAGATGCAGTAAATTAAAGTAACAATGAGAACAACCATTGCAACTGTTGTTTGAAAGTGGACAATAACCCACACTGTGCTCGCACCTGGCCGGTGTGCGCCTTGTGCGTGTCACTGTGCGTTGCTAACTCACGTCCCTCCTACGTTGGGCTGCCTCTTCCAAATGCTTCAGGACTGTATCCACATCCCTATCTCTGTCCCTGTCTTCCAACAACACCTTGTAGAACCGACACATAGAATCGCTGCCGCTCTTCCGTAGGAACTTGACAAGAGCCGGTCCAGCGTGTTCGGGGCGGTAGCCGACCATGGGCGGTAGGCCACTTAGCTCTTCGTATTCCTGTCTTTTCAGCAGTTTAGCGTCTACCAATCGCCGTCCCACGGTGGACGTTATAGGGAAGTACTCGGTGATAACGGAATACTTCTGGTCATACAGCTCGTTCGTCATGTACGGCAAGAGCGCCTTTTCCTTCTCTGACAACTTACTTGAGTCTGTTAGTTTCTCGCACATGACATCAGGAGGCGGTGAACAGGTCCTGAGGTGAAGCCGGCGATCGAGAGCTATATCTGTGTGTCAGAGGTCATTGCAGAAAAAAATGGCGGACACAGCGTGGTCTAGAGCAGCTGATCGTATTTGATTCAGGAGACTGTACAAATCTCTTATCTGTTATCTGTTTCAAGTCGATCATGTCCTGCTGTAAATGTAACAGAAATGGTACCTGTGCAGGATGCAAATGCGCCAAATCGACCAAAAGGTGTACGAGTTGTTTGCCGATGAAACTGAATAACTGTCAGAACAGAGATCGATCAAATCATCCAACGTCGCTGGAGATGCAGGAGAGTTTAGGCGGCCCAGAGAATGAAGAGGCTGGCCTTCCACTCGGTGGTAGATGCGGCAGAGAAGTTGAACCAAACGAACGACTGGATTGTCTTGAAAGGCTGCCAGAACCTGAAGAACCTAACTTTGTTTGGGGAAACGATCTGCCTGGTGACATATTCTGCGACAGAGTTAACAAAGCTTATGAGGAGGTTGTCCATTGGCGAAGGAATGTCTTTCTATTACCCTTTGGAAAAGTGTCTAAGGCCTTTGTACAAGAAGTAGCTGACCTAATGCAAGCTTTTGCGCAGAAGACCAGCTTGGAATGCATTGCTCTGAAAGCGTGCTTCCTAATGCAAACCCTGCTTTTGCAAAAGCCCGGTGCAAAGAGTAAGGCCAAAGACCATGTTAACCATCTAAAAAGACGGTTTGAAAGCTGGAAAGAGGGAGACATTGAAGCCCTACTTGCAGAAGGAAGATGCATTCAAGCCCACCTCCCAAGGAGAACTCCCTCACCAGAAGATGAATCTGTCTCCCGCACGTTCAGTAAGATGATGTTTGCTGGGAATGTACATGGAGCTCTCAATTACCTGTCGCGGAAATCCACTGGCTCCCCTTTGAAAATCGATGATGTCATAACTATCAGCAATGGAAGTTCTGTCACCGTTGAAGAGGCTCTTTTGTCCCTCCATCCTGAAGCCAAGTCAGTTGATAGTGCTGCCTTATTGGAGAATACTTTAGAAAATGAACTTCCAGTTGACCCAGTCATGTTTACATCCATCAATGGTCTCATGATTAAGGACATTGCTTTGCATTCAACTGGAACAGCTGGACCGTCGGGCATTGACGCAGCTGCTTGGCGCAAGATGTGCTCGTCGTTCAAAGAGGCTTCCTCTAATCTGTGTGATGCCATTGCAGGAGTTGCCAGGAGGATGTGTACTGCTCGTGTTGCTCCCGAGGCTTTGAGTGCCCTACTAGCCTGTCGACTAGTTCCACTCAACAAAAACCCAGGGGTTCGCCCAATTGGGGTTGGGGAAGTTGTGAGACGCATCATCGGCAAAGCTGTTATGAAAGTACTGAAGAAGGATGTCATGCTTGCAGCTGGTCCTCTGCAGACATGCTCTGGCATTCCTAGTGGGGGTGAAGCAGCAGTTCATGCAGTGAGAGAGACTTGGGAGAGACCTGACATGGAAGGTGTTCTCTTAGTAGATGCCTCAAATGCCTTTAACTCCCTGAATAGGAAGGTCGCTCTCCTGAATATGAAGCATGTCTGCCCTGCTCTGGAAGTGGCACTAACTAACTGCTATCAAAACCCATCACGCTTGTTTGTGTCCGGAGGAGGAGAGATTCTCTCAAGAGAGGGAACCACTCAAGGGGACCCTTTAGGCATGGCCATGTTCTCACTTGCTATGGTCCCTCTCATAATCAAGCTAATGGAGCAATCTGAATCTACCGTTCAAGCTTGGTTTGCAGATGATGCAACAGGTGTGGGGTCGCTCCAGAACCTCAAACAATGGTGGGATGGCCTGTCTACCATTGGTCCACTCTTCGGATACTATCCGAATGCAGCCAAGACTTGCCTGGTAGTGCGGGATGAGCAAGAAGAGGTGGCTAGGCAAATCTTTGACAACACAGATGTCGTCATTACCACAGAAGGAAAGAAGCATCTGGGGGCTGCAATAGGGTCACCAACCTTTGTTGAAGACTTCTTTTCACTCAAGGTGAAAGAATGGACAGATGAAGTGGAGAAGCTAGCTGCCGTGGCTGGAAGTCAACCTCAGGCTGCCTATGCAGCCTTTGTACATGGCACCAAACACAAGTGGAACTACTTATGCAGAACCACTCCCAATTGCAGCCATCTGCTGCAGCCACTGGAAGATGCCATCCACCGGAAGCTGATTCCTGCCATTTCCGGTAGACCGTCATGCTCGCAGGTTGAGAGAGGTCTACTAGCGCTCCCAGCAAAGCTTGGCGGACTGAGCTTATCAAATCCAACTACTGCAGCCCAATCAGAGTTTGAGGCTTCAAAGAAGATAACAGCATCCTTGGTGCAGTCGATTATCCAACAAAGAACATCCTTTGAGAATGATCCCACTCAGGCGAACCCCAGTGTGAATGTTGTGAAGAAAAGAAAAGTGGAAGAACAGAAACGAAACCATGAGGAGATTCGCAACGAGCTTGAACCCTCAAGCCAGAGGCTGATCGACTGCGCATCAGAACCTGGAGCTTCAGCATGGCTCACGGCGCTACCTCTGGAGGAGCATGGCTTCTGCCTCTCTAAGGGATCCTTCAGAGATTCACTATGCCTGAGATATGGATGGCCTATCGTCGATGTCAGCTCGAGGTGTGCCTGTGGCACAGCTTTCTCGGTGGAGCATGCTATGACATGTCATAAAGGTGGTATACCCACCTTAAGGCACAACGAGATCCGTGACCTGACAGCTGAGTTATTGAAAGAGCAAGCATCAAATGTCTCAACCGAGCCAAGACTACAGCCACTACATGATGAGAGATTCCAGTTCAGGTCAGCAAATAGAGAGGATGAAGCAAGACTTGATGTGAGAGCAAGTGACTTCTGGTGTAAGGGACAGGAGGCCTTTTTTGACATTAGGGTTTTCTACCCAATTGCCCCCTCTTATCGCCAGAAGGATCTTACTGCTCTGTACCGCATGCATGAGCAAGAGAAGAAGAGACAATATGCTGAAAGGGTGAGAGAAGTCGAACACGGAGTCTTCACACCTTTGGTCTTTGCTTCCACTGGAGGTATGGCAAGGGAGTGTACCATCTTTTTCAAAAGAATTGCCGATACTCTCTCTGACAAGAAACAGATCCCTTTTTCACAGATCATGTACCTGATTAGGTGCCGCATCTCATTTGCCCTCTTACGTTCTGCAGTCAGGGCAATCAGAGGATCGAGATCATCCAGACGGCCAGATGACTGTGGCATTGATTTTGACCGTGCCATCACGGAAGGCCAACTGTGATATAGCCAATGTGTGTGTGACTGCAGTAACATAATTATGTATTTAGGCAATGCAACTTGTTGTAAATTTAGTATTATATGACCTTTTGTTTCCTTTTTCCTTTTTTTTTCTCATTGTACATTTCCCTTCCAAGGCAGTGCGCATGTGTGCCTTATGTAATAATATTAATTGGTGTCATGAGTAAAAAAAATAAAAAAAAGAGCTATATTGGGCGTTATTCCCTTCCCTATGCATAATTTGCATATAATTAGACCATGTATATCAAATCAGCAGTACACTGAATAAAGCAATAATTATATATGTTGTCTTTATGTGAGCACTTATGCACAAATCAGACAGCACGGTAGTGCTGTCAATGTTGGGATGGTGGTGGTTGTTTGTATGCTGTAATACAAGCAAAAAGTAGTGCCATATATTTACACATGCAAGTGTGCAGACACGATATGTCCATGGTATATATGTACAACTCAGTCTCAGCTGCAGGTAAGTACTCATTCATTGTTCGTACACAGTTGCTTTGATTAGACTGCATGAGCGCATTATGCCGACTTACATGGATACAATTCCAAATTAATCTTACTTAAGTGCTGATGCTTGCGGATTATTCAGGCATGCACACTGTCTGATATATCCCTCATGCATACAAGACAGTCACTGTCTACCTAGTAATAAAGCGGTGCTTAGCTCAAGCTTGAGACAGTAGATTGGTGTAGAGATGCAAGAAGGCTCTATATATCTGGTTATTTTATTATATCTGGTCGCATATCTGGTTGAGAAACTGCTCTAAAAGGACATTAGCACAGCCACAATGGTGAAATGCATCACTATGTATAATACAGTATACATTCGCAATAAGTAGATATGGCATTTGACAACCCCCCAGCAGCCTGCATGCATATGAATCTCTCTAACTTGCTAGCGTATGACAGCTGAGCAGACACAGGTAATTATGTATAGCTGGAAAAATGCTGATATAGTCAATGACAACAAAGCCGGAGTGGGTGGGAGGGTGGGGTATGGGTAATGACCCCTATTGACATCCTCACGTTTGTTTATAGAACTGCATGCCTGACCTAACAGAAAGTTCCCCTTAGTAAACCAATATGTACACTAATTGGGCAGTTGACATAGCTACAAGCTGCGTTGGTTCCACATGTGTTCTTGCATGTGTGCACATGACATTCTGTGTAGACTAGTGCTACTTTAGGATACCAATATGGCACTAGATGAGTATACACGGTTTAGTCACTGTCAGTGACTATAGCCAGAAAACCACCATGCATATATAGCATCAATGTGGGAACTTCTCCAGTTTTGCTCTAAATCAATCTGTGAACTAGTACTCATGCCCTGGTTTGGCCTCTGATTACTCTATAGCTAAATGCTGCAGAATGACAGCCACATCTCACCATGTACGGGGTACACAGTGGGGCAAGATTGACGTGCAAATAAAAGCATCTATTAAATGCATTTTATACAAGGAGGCAATTATATTTCAGATTGCAATTTGTGTAAGCTACACACAAGAGTGCCTGCAATGTATACTCACCAGCTGCTGTTTAACATGTGGTTTGCATATGCAGTGCTAGCACACACGGCATGTGTACTGTGTCAACAGCTGACACTTGCTATATATAGTTATGCCCATGTTTGTGCGCATAAAGGCATATTCATGCATCTTGTTAAATGTAGCCAGCTGCTCTGGTGTGACGGCAAGGGAGTGGAATTTCTGAAGAAGTAGGAAATGGGAGGGCCATATAAAGAAAAGGCATTTGATCCATATGCAGAGTTACGTACATGCAGATATAGTGCCGTCACTGAAGGAGGGGGGAGGGGTCATACAGGTATTGGGAGCCGACACACAATAAACCTGCACATATCACTATGTTCACACATATTACCATACTAATCTACACAGTCAATGTCATGCTACATGACACATTATATGTACATGCTCATGCACTCAAGTTAGGGTCCTTTGGCATTCTTTCGAAAGAGGCTCTGTGGAGTGGGATATGAGGAAAGTATTACTAACTTAAGAGTCACCGCAACACGTCTACACATCAATTACATGTACATGCAAGTGATGTCTCTACCTTGAATAATTTTGTAGGTGTTTTCTTTTGCACAGGAATCGGCTGGGAATCATTTGTAGCTGCAGCACTGCTTGTTCCTCCATCATCAAGATGACCAGTTCCTTCCTTCCTGTGGGCATGACCCCCTACATCATTGCTATACTATGTAGTACAAAGATGGACAGAAGCTGAGAGGTGTAAGAGGTGTATGTCTGTGCCAAACATGCCACAAAGTCATATACTACATGTGCTGACAAAATGGACAGCATAGACTGAGCTATATTCGAATACAGTGGTATAGTACAAGGTACATGCACATACCTAGCCCTATTGTATAATAATTGTGAAAATGCCCTTGCACACATCACATGTATGCACTTACGTGTGGAACATCTGGAGTCATGGATGCAGGCTCTTCAGGAACAGGTTGCAGAGTACTGTCCCTCCTCAGCTGGTATGTATGCTTGCTAACTGGTGGCTGCCACACTTGCATCTGCTTGCTCAAAATATCCTCACTCTGCATGCTTCCCTTTCTGGAAGATGGAAAGTTGACGAGGTTAGCACTGCTGTAACTAAGATCCATACTCGGCCTTCCAGTCGAGGTCCCAACTGCATTCATTATTTTGAATGTATTTTCCAGTACCATTTGCATGTCAGCATCCAACTTTGACACATCTCCTCTCAGCTGTGCCATGTCTTCCCTCAGCTCACTAATTTCACACCCCATCTGCCGAACAACCGAGCGCAAGTTCTGAGAGCCATAACTCTGTGGTCGCTGCTGTGTTGCCACAGAACTTGAGCTTGAGTTTCTTGAGCTGACACCCGAGCTTGCCTGAGAAAGATTACAGCAAAATGCATATTGATGTACATCACAGAGAAAGGAAGTGAGCTACAGACTGCAACATTACAAGTAATGATGTAATTATAATTATAATGTCTTTTTACCATAAATTAGGCCATTCCTAAGTCACTTGTCTTATTCAGTGGAATCATACAGTATCATCATAATGCAAGTTGCGTATGTAATGGACAATAAGGCATGGCATGCATTCAATAATCACTAAATGAACTAAGACTGCTGTGCGTTGATTGTGTGAGTGATGTCACTTGGTGAATGTGTGGGATCTCAAGAAATGACCAACATCGCAGCACATGCATACCACATGTAAACATGTTGTGTAATAGGGCATGCATGCATGCAGTGATGGGCAGATCTATAGCTAGAAGCAGAGACTCACATTTGACCCAATGCTTGTCTTTTTGCATCCGTACCCTTGCAATGGGCTATTGGCAGCAGGCTCATCCAAAGGCATGTGTTCATTCAATTCCCCATCCTGCAGAGTTAGTGATGCTAGCTATAAGGGATTTGCTGTATTAATATATTACTAGCAGGAACCTGCCTTCAGCAGGCTTCCCTCTTCCGGTGCATGCACTGACAATGGAGAGTTGACGCTTGTGTGTCACACAATGTGTGCATGTGCATGCCAGCTTGTATGACAAAACAGCTTATACTCTGTAGGTGATGCTGACATGTTGTTGCTGCTATGATACATATGCATCTGTGTGTGTCTCTTGACGTTGACAGATATCTTTGACTGCATTGCGATCAAAAGTATAGTCAGCGGGTAGCTACATGTGCTCTGAACTGTTCAGAGAGGGCTATGGTTCCAAATTGTGGTTAAAGAACATGACTGTGTATTACCACAGCACTGCAAGGAATTTTGTGCGAAGGTGTTCTGTAAGCAGTGATATAGTGTGTCATGTGGTGGTAGCACTTGTATCCCGACATTGACACACAGGACATGCGATGCCACACTCTCGGGATGGAATGGAGTTAATGTGTAGAGGGCTCTGGCCGTTTGATGGAGATCTAAATGGCATCTCAGCCCACAGAGACAAAGGGAGGTGTACTCTTACATGGCGGGGCAGCTGGGTGAAAGTGAATCTTCTAAGAACATTTCTCCACTCTCCAAACTGACACGGACATTTTCTAGCCAATTCCCTAGATCCTGTAGATAAGCGCGGCTATAGTCTGGCTTGCGAGACTATAATAGTTACTACTATAGTATATAGGGGGAGTAGCATGCATCTATAGCTCTACTGATAGTTCATGTAACTACATATCTAAAACAGAAACTCACAAATGAGTAGGCACTCGTCTTTCTGCACCTGAAGCGATAACGATCTGCAGCGGCCTCTTCCAATTGGTCCACGATTGCTGTGACATCCGGATCTCTATCCCTGTATTCCAAAAGCACCTTATAAACTCCTCTCATAGAATCGGGTCCTCTCTTCAGTAAGTACTTGACTAGATTCGTTCCCGCGCTTTTGGTATGGTGGCAGTCTCCTAACTGGCCGCACAGCTCTTCGTATTCTTGCCTCTTCAGTAGTTTAGCGTCTACCAGTCGCCGTCCCACGGTGGACATTATCGGGAAGCAGTCCGTGATTAAGGAATACTTCTGATTGTACAGGTCGTTTGTCATGCACGACAAGAGCTCGTGCTCCGTCGGCTGCAGGTCGTCTGTCATTACTTGGTCGCACATCGGTATCGTTCGCTACAGTATACTGAGAGGAGAGATGAAGCGAAATATGTACATCGCCAGCGGGGCGAGGGCGGGTTATACATTCCATGCATCTAATTATATACACAGAAGAGTCCGCATGTGCAATGACGTGCAATGATCATGTAAGGTAATGCCCTACGATAACCCTGTATGCTGGGTGCAACATTATACACCTGCAGTATGATTATTTAAAATAAACTGGAAAATCATGTGGATTCTGTACAACTCACACGTTATACACGACTAGTCAGTACGCAAAGTTATAGTCTCTGGTATGGGCTTCACTCTCTACCACTCCGTGACAGTCTTTGAAAGATGGCCTACAATTAGATAGAAGTTTGCACAAAGTAGCACGAGCCTCTACTACAGTATAAGTTGCAGTTCCTTCTGGCACATTATGTGCATATGTAAATGCAATAGTTATAATAAAGCATGACTGGAACTATATATAGCTGCAATGCATAATGCAACATGGATGTATACCATACATAGACAGACAGTTCAGCACATAGCTATATAGTACCTGTGTAAACAGTATGCATACCTACACCTCTTTTACTCAATGGGGCTTACCCATGTGAATAACCAAATGGGTACTGACCCCAATTGACACCCCCACGTTTGTTTAGAGCTTCACAGTTAAATATGCACCCCTGCATGACCCAACAGAAAACTCCCGATACTAACTCCATCATGCACACTAATGTATGCATAGTTGACCTATAGCTGCAAGCTGGATGTTTCCTTAATTGCAGCCAGTTGTGTAGTGCTAGCTATAGGAGACCAATATGGCACTGCGTTCAGTTGAGTAGACTGGTTTGGTGCAACACAACCACTGATTACTTAGCCAGAAGACCATGCATTATAGCATCAGCGTAGGTAAGATGAAACTCTCCAGTTTAGATCGTGATCACTCTCAATCTGTGAAAATACTCTCCCTCCTTTTGTACGTTTTATCTCAATGACATCCTCTAAATTCTGCCACATCTCTCTCGTCCCTGGCGCCTACAATTGCAAGCACATGTAAAATTTTGTCATTTGTTTAATAATATAAGTGTATATACATTTCATACCATAAGCTTTCTTTTGCAGACAGTAATACGTCCATGTATATATTATGCCAATATATCATCCAAGACCACCTAGAGTACCTACACTCTGAGTGAAATGTGCACACAGCTGGTTTAACATAATGTGTGGCGAGAGCAGATCAATCAACATGCAGGCCTATGCATATGTAGCTAGGTCTACATTGCACAAACAGGCAATTTAAATAGTACATGCACATTGCAGTCTTTCTGCATGTCTAAGCAGTGCATGCACAGGAGTGCCTGCAATGTATATTCACCAGCTGCTGTTTAGCATGTGGTTTGTACATGCAGCAGTGCACACTACATCCAGCAGGTGCACTGTGTCAGCAGCTGACACCTGCAATTATTATGCCCACATGCATGCATATGCACGAGGGCATACTCATGAATCTTGTTAAATGTGGCCAGCCATCTGGTGTGAGTAGGAAATTCTGAAGAAGTAGGAAATGGTCACACAACTATTATCACTAGGTACACACAAATCACGCGCACACTACATATAGTGTACTGAAAGTTATACAAGTCACGCTCATGCACACACATTAGGGTCCATTGGCTTTTTTCGAAAGGGGCTCTGTGGAGTGGATGAGAGGATAATATATTAAGGGTCACTGCAACACATCTACAGATTATAATCACGGGTACATGCAATGCTTCTACCTTCAGCCATTTTCTAGGTGTTTTCTTTTGCTCAGGGTTCAGCTGGGAATCATTTGTGGCTGTAGCACTGCCTGTTCCTCCACCATCAAGACCACCAATTCCTTCTTTCTCATCGGTGTCACCCTCTACATTGAGGCTATGCTACATACATACAAAGACGGACAGAAGGGTGTAAAGGTGTCGCATCTCTGCCCATACACCCTATAAACACATTCTGTGGATTTAGAGTGAAAGGTACTTGCATGTATCTACTATATGAAAATGCCCCTACACACAACACATGCATGCACTTACGTGTGGAACATCTGGAGTCATGGATGCAGGCTCTTCAGAAACAGTTTGCAGAGTACTGTCCCTCCTCTGGTATGTATGCTTGCTAACTGGTGGCTGCCACACTGGCTCTTGCAATGGCTTGCTGACATCATCCACACTCTGCATGCTTCCTTTCCTTGAAGGACTTTCTAGTTGGTCAGAAGTCTCATTTGTATTTTGTGAACATGAATGTCCAGTCGAACTACTGGGGAAGATGGCGCTAGCGTTGTTTAAACTAGAGGCAATACTCGGTCTTCCAGTTGAGGTCCCCACTGCATGCAGTATCCTGAATGTATTTTCCAGCACCCGCTGAACGTCAGCTTTCAGCTGTGTCATGTCTTCTTGCAGCTCAGTAATGTCAGCCCTCATCTGCTCAACACTTGAGCGCAAGTTGCGAGAACCCCAGTGCTGTTGTCGCTGCCTTGGGATAGAGCTTGAGCTTGAGTGCATTGAGCTGACACCCGTCGAGCTATCCTAAGAAAGATCACAGCAATGTGCATGCATATGTCAATGTATACATCACAGAGAAAAGAAGAGAGTTAGAGTAACCACTTGCAAGTTTATTGAAATCATACACAGCCATACTGTAGCTACGTACTTATACAACTGGGAGAATAATCTACCAAACTTGGATGTATATGGGTACGGCATCAGAAGCAGACACTCACGACTGAATCAATGCTGGACTTTTTGACCACTGGCATATTGGAGGCTGTCTCTTCCAAAGATTTCAACACTGTATCCATTTGTATGTCCATTTCCCTGCCCTACACATTACAGTGATGGGTGTGAGGATGTTCATGAACATAAATCACGCAAAGCACTCCTATAGTTCGCTTGATGTAACAAGATGTAACATCAGTATAGATAGATAGATAGATACATAAAATTTTAATGTAAACAGTACCCCTTCAGCAAAATGCTGGTCTTCCAGGGGACCCTGAAAATTATACAGATAAATTAAACGTGCAACTAGCCAGCTGTGATCATACTGATCTTTCAACTCACGTCCTTTCTGCGTTTGGCTTCTTCCTCTAAATGTTGTAGAATGAAGGCCACATCTCTCTCCTCCCTGGCGCCTACGAGCACTTTGTAAAACGATGCCATGGAATCATCGCCCTTCTTCTCGAGTGCGTACAAAAGAGCTGTCCCCGCTGAGGTCTCAGGTAAACTACATAGCTCTCTGTATTCCGGTATCGTGAGCAGAGCGTTGTCCACTAAACGCCGACCCACAACAGACGCTATGGGAAAGTGCCCTGCGACAATAGAGCAGTATTTCTGGTAAAACTCGTTCGTCATGTACGGTAGAAGAGTCTTCTCCGCCTCTGTCAGTCCTGCCGCCATCCTTCGCTGTCCGCAAAGCAAGCGAAAGTGTGTCCTGAATACCATGGGCGGGGTCAGTCTTGTAAGGGGGCGATGGGCGGAGTAACAAATATGGTATTTCCCCATCAGCAGCATACATCATGCTGTTGCGCAACACTAAAGAGGGCGGGACCTATTTGTGTGCTGAGGGTTCTACTCGCTAGCGTCCCTCTGTTCTTGTACTGTACGTGATGAGATGATGAAGCCGAGACCTCTGAACAGATTGAAGAAACTGTTCGGCATCGGTAGCGGCCGAAAGGCCACCCAGTTACCAGAGGAGAAGATGGACGGGTCTTTCAAAGTGAGGGGATTGGGTGTACACTAACAGTTCAGTCCGTTTTCAGTGTCGGCTTGTGTCCGACGCGTCCGGCTCACACAATAATTGCCTTATCACCTCTTCTATTCCGCCATGGATAACACTCCTAGGTTTACCAAGTCTCTGCCTACGATTAAGCGACAGCTCCTCTTACATGTACCTAGTTATTAACTGTCTCTGTTGTTTCATGGCGGTTTGTTAGGGCAAGATATATCAAACTGATATTCCCTTTCCCGCCGCTCAGGGTTGTGGTGGTCCGAACGTGTTTCACGCCACCCTAGTCATATTCTGGGAGTTCTTTGCGTGGGGATTAATGACCACGCCAACGCTAAACGCCCTCAACGCTACCTTCCCCACTGGAACGTTCCTCTACAATGGAGTGGTGCAAGGAGTAAAGGTGAGAAGAACGCGCGTGTGTGTGTAAGTACGTACGTACATATGTGAGCGTGTGGGGGAGAGAAGGGGCGGAAGAGGTAGCATGTGTGTGTGTGGTATCCTGTAGAGGTCCTACCTCTAACAGCAGCAAGGAGCCAACGCCATGAAATGGCAGTCAGGCTATGTACACGACGGAATTACGTGTGTGCGTGTTGTGGTGGGGTGAGGTGAGGGTGGGAGTGATGAATTGTATGGCGGCACCTTCCTCATATGCTATAGCTGTACTGGTTTGCATGTAAGGTTGGTTGTCAGTGTGGATTGAATTGTGCTGTATTGGCAATGGAAGGTTGGGTGCAACATGGTTCGTTGATGAGGTGCTTGTCTCAATTATGTTCCTTATCATGTTCACTGTGAAGTCATTTCACACTGCTTGCTTGCTTTCTCCTTCGCCACCACCCCTCCTCACTGGCACTCTCTCTCTCCTTGTCTTTCCCTACACCCCTCCCACCCATCCTTCCTCTTCTACTCCTTGTATTACCTCCCCTTCCCTTCCCTTCCCCTCAGGGCATCCTGTCCTTCTTGTGTGCTCCACTGATTGGAGCGCTATCTGATGCCTGGGGCAGGAAGTCCTTCCTACTGCTGACAGTTTTCTTCACTTGTGCACCCATCCCAGTCTTGCTGGTGGATAGTCTGTGAGTTGTGTGTGTACGTAACTGCCTCTCATGTCCTGCCTACGCCATGCTGTGACAGAAGTAGTGTGCACTCCTTTAAGCAGCTCACAATGTACTGTTTGTGTGGATTTCATCTCACTATTCCTTCCTCTCCTCATCTCCCCTCGCCACTTCTCCCTCCCCTCACCTCCCCTCCACTCTCCTCCCCCTTTCCTTTCTCCCCTCCTCCTCAGAGCGTATTTCATCGCTGTTGCAGTCTCAGGTATCTTTGCAGTGACCTTCTCCATTGTGTTCTCGTACATTGCTGACTGCACTCATGAGGAGAACAGGAGCTTCTCCTATGGCTTGGTAAGTCTCGAGGGAAGGTTTGTGGGGTGAGGGAGTATGGGAGGGAGGGGGAGGTGAGGTGTGTGGGGGAGTGAGGAGAGGTGAGGTGTGTGGGAGAGGGAGTGGAGGTCAGGTTTGTGGGGTGAGGGAGATATGGGAGGGAGGGGGAGGTGAGGTGTGTGACAAGTTTTTGTACAGGCAAATTTTTGTACATAAATATTTGAAAATCACTAAAATTAGTACCTGCCAAATCCTACCACTAAAATATGCAGCCGTAAATATGTGTTCACTGTACGTCCGTGTCCTCTCCCGTAGGTGTCGGCCACCTTTGCGGCCAGTCTCGTGATCAGTCCCTCCCTGGGTAACTTCATCATCTACAACTACCCTGAGCACGGGGAGAGGAAGGTTATTGTCTTAGCCACTCTGGTCTCAGTTCTTAATCTAGCCTTCATTCTGTTTTGTGTTCCTGAGTCCCTTCCGGAGTCCGTGAGGAAGTCATCGTGGGGATCAGCCATCAGCTGGGAGCAAGCAGACCCCTTTGCTGTATGTGTGTTTGCGCGCGCGCGCGTGTGGTGTGTGTGTGTGCATGTGCATGCCGTATGTGTTGTTGGTGTGCTGGTGTGTATCAGGGAGGGTGTGTGTTTATCTTCACACACATTCACCGCCATTTGTATACATGTGCACACACACACATTTACAGTTGAAAGAGCTGCATATCGTGTGTTAGTGTGTTGCTGTGGAGGGAAGTGCTCGTGGTACACTTTGCATGTACTCCATAGTACCAGAGCCATGGCTGTGCTTATATTGGTGACTGCTTTCCTTGTCCTATGCAGTCCCTGCGTAAAGTCACTAACAGCCCTGGGCTCTTGCGTATTTGCATTGTGGTCTTCCTCTCCTACCTCCCTGAGGCTGGCCAGTACTCGTGCTTCTTCCTCTATCTCAAACAGGTGAGGGGAAGGGAAGGGGAGGGGAGGGGATGGGAGAGGAGGGGAGAGGAGGGGAGAAGAGGGGATGGGAGAGGAGGGGAGAGGAGGGGATGGGAGAGGAGGGGAGGGGAGAGGGAGAATGGGAGAGGAGGGGAATGAGCTCTGTTCAGAGTCTGCTTGCAGTGATCAGTGTGGTAGTCATGGTTTGAAGAGTTCAGTGTCTCTAGAGCCTCCTGCTTGTGTTTATTATGTACGTAGTTTTGTGTTCATTATGTACGTGGTTATACATGTGTGTAGGTTGCTGGATTCTCCAATGAAGAAGTGGGTGTCTTCATAGCTGTCCTTTGTGTACTCTCGGTGCTGGCACAGGTGAGTGTGTGCTACGTACTTCACTGCAGCTGGACAGCATTCACTGTGCTCTGCTGCTGTATTCACCTCCCCTCCCTCTCCGCAGACCGTGGTGCTGGGCCTGTTGATGAAGGCATTTGGCTACAAACGGACCATCACAATCGGTCTTGGTTTTCAGTTCACTCAGCTCCTTATTTATGGGCTGTCTAGGGACAAAGTGTGAGTACACATGGCCTGTGGTATAAGAGTGTGTGTGTGTGTGTGTGAGGGATTGTGGGTATGTGTATGTGTGTGCGTGTGTGAGGGATTGTGGGTACGTACCTCGTGTTGTCTCATCTTGTCTCATCTTGATTAATCTTACCTCGTATTGTTTCATCTTGCCTCATCTTGCTTCATCTTGTCTCATCTTGTCTCATCTTGCCTCATCTTGTCTCATGTTGCTTCATCTTGTCTCATCTTGCCTCATCTTGACTCATCTAGTCTCGTCTTGCGTCATCTTGTCTCATCTTACCTCATTTTAACTCATCTTGCCTCATCTTGTCTCATCTTGCCTCATCTTCTCTCATCTTACCTCATCTTGCCTCATCTTGTCTCATCTTGTCTCGTCTTGCTTCATCTTGTCTCATCTTACCTCGTCTTGTCTCATCTTGCCTCATCTTGCTTCATCTTGTCTCTTCTTGTCTCATGTTGCCTCATCTTGTCTCATCTTGCTTCATCTTGTCTCATCTTGCCTCATCTTGACTCATCTTGTCTCGTCTTGCGTCATCTTGTCTCATCTCACCTCATTTTACCTCATCTTGCCTTCTCTTGCCTCATCTTGTCTTGTCTTGAGTCATCTTGTCTCATCTTACCTCAGTTTACCTCATCTTGCCTCATCTTGTCTTATCTTGTCTCATCTTGTCTCATCTTGCCTCATCTTGCCTCATCTTGTCTCATCTTGTCTCATCTTGCCTCATCTTACCTCATCTTGTCTCATCTAGCCTCATCTTGCCTCATCTTGTCTCATCTTGCCTCATCTTGTCTCATCTTGCCTCATCTTGCCTCATCTTGTCTCATCTTGCCTCATCTTGCCTCATCTTACCTCATCTTGTCTCGTCTTGTCTCATCTTGCCTCATCTTGTCTCATCTTGCCTCATCTTGTCTCATCTTGTCACGTCTTCCTTCATCTTGCCTCGTCTCTCCTCATCTTGTCTCATCTTGCCTCATCTTGTCTCATCTTGCTTCATCTTGCCTCATCTTGCCTCATCTTGTCTCATCTTGCTTCATCTTGCCTCATCTTGCCTCATCTTGTCTCATCTTGCTTCATCTTGCCTCATCTTGCCTCATCTCTCCTCATATTGTCTCATCTTGCCTCGTCTAGCCTCATCTTGTCTCATCTTGCCTCATCTTGCCTTATCTTGTTTCGTCTTGCCTCATCTTGCCTCATCTTGTCTCGTCTTGCTTAGTCTTGTCTCGTCTTGCCTCATCTTGCCTCATCTTGCCTCATCTTGCCTCATCTTGCTTCATCTTGCCTCATCTTGTCTCATCTTGTCTCATCTTGCCTGATCTTGCCTCATCTTGTCTCATCTTGGCTCATCTTGCCTCATCTTGCCTCATCTAGCCTCATCTTGTCTCATCTTGTCTCATCTTGACTCATCTTGTCTCGTCTTCGTCATCTTGTCTCATCTTACCTCATTTTAACTCATCTTGCCTCATCTTGTCTCATCTTGTCTCATCTTGTCTCATCTTGTCTCATCTTGCCTCATCTTCTCTCATCTTGCCTCATCTTGCCTCATCTTGCCTCATCTCTCCTCATCTTGTCTCATCTTGCCTCGTCTAGCCTCATCTTGTCTCATCTTGCCTCATCTTGCCTTATCTTGTCTCGTCTTGCCTCATCTTGCCTCATCTTGTCTCGTCTTGCTTAGTATTGTCTCGTCTTGCCTCATCTTGCCTCATCTTGCCTCATCTTGCCTCATCTTGCTTCATCTTGTCTCATCTTGCCTCATCTTGTCTCATCTTGTCTCATCTTGCCTGATCTTGCCTCATCTTGTCTCATCTTGTCTCATCTTGCCTCATCTTGTCTCATCTTGCCTCATCTTGTCTCATCTTGCCTCATCTAGCCTCATCTTGTCTCATCTTGACTCATCTTGTCTCGTCTTCGTCATCTTGTCTCATCTTACCTCATTTTAACTCATCTTGCCTCATCTTGTCTCATCTTGTCTCATCTTGTCTCATCTTCTCTCATCTTGCCTCATCTTGCCTCATCTTGCCTCATCTTGCCTCATCTCTCCTCATCTTGTCTCATCTTGCCTCATCTAGCCTCATCTTGTCTCATCTTGTCTCATCTAGCATCATCTTGTCTCATCTTACCTCGTCTAGTCTCATCTTGCTTCATCTTGTCTCGTCTTGCTTCGTCTTGTCTCGTCTTGCCTTGTCTTGCCTCATCTTGCCTCATCTTGCCTCATCTTGTCTCGTCTTGCCTCATCTTGCCTCATCTTGCCTCATCTTACGTACATGTGTGTGTGTGTGTGTGTGTGCATGTGCGTGTGTGTATGTGTGAGATTGTGGGTACGCGCGCGCGCGCGTGTGTGTGTGTATGTGTGCGTGTGTGTGTGTGTGTGTGTGTGTGTGTGTACATGTGTTTACTGTGCAGTTTGCCTGTATGTTTGCAACTTGGTTTAATGTTGTAAGGTATACCTCTCTCCATTGCCACTTGTTATCCTCAACTCTGCGATGAACTCAAAGGGGCCTACTCCATATTGCAAGCATTTATTCTGACTAATTACTTTCCTGGCTAGAAATAGCCTTGTTCTCCATGCCATCTGTGTTAATCAGTGTGTGGGAGGAAATTAATGTGGACAGCCCCCCTGGGAACAAGGCTAGCCCAAAATTTAATTGTAATTATTTGCTTAGAGTTTTAATGATGTAATGAGTGTATTGGACTTAGCTGATGTCACCTTTTGACTTATTTCCTTAATTCAAGTCAATGCCAATGTTATCGTTTATGTACATTTGTGTTGTGTGACGTCATATGACATCACCGCTTCCTGTTCTTTTGCAGCATAATGTGTATGAGTGGTAGCCTGGCTGCCATGTCCAGTATCACTTACCCTGCCATCAGTGCACTGGTGTCTAAGAATGCACCAGCTGATCAACAAGGTGTGTGTGCGTGTGTGTGTGCGTGTGTGTGTGTGTGTGTGTGTGTGTGTGTGTGTGTGTGTGTGTGTGTGTGTGTGTGTGTGTGTGTGTGTGTGTGTGTGTCATCATGTTCATTGTGTCGCTGTCCCTGTATGCAGGTGTATCACTTGGAGTGTTAACTGGTTTCAGAGGACTGTGCATGGGACTTGGACCGGCAATGTTTGGTGTGTTGTTCTACGTGTTCCACGTTGACCTTGGGAGTGGCACAACCACACACAGCCTACCTGATAACTCCACAGATGTGAATCTCCCGTTACCGCCACCACTACAGGTAAAAGACTGGGAGTTGTTCTTATGCTTTGCGTTCTCTAGTCATGTCACCATACGTATGTGTCATCACTTCACTGTCACTACCACTTGCTGGATTGGTTGGGGGTGGTTGTCACTAGCCGGCCAGTGACTGTCATGTGTCATCACTGTTGGTAGTAGTCGTCCCATTATTGGTTACAGGTCACTTGTGGAACTTGTATGTAGTTGTCATCTCACAAATGTGAGTGACTAAGTGTGTATGTAGAAGTTGTTACTTCTTAGACATGCATGGTGTTAATACAGATTGCAGCTGTCTTATCTCTCCTTCCCTCCCTTCCCCTCCCCTCCCCCTGCCCCACCCCCACCAGGACATGTACGGGGCTCCCTTCCTAGTGGGTGCTGCATTAGTGATGCTGGCAATGTGGGTAGCCATGGCACTGAAGAGCGACAAAGCATCAAAGAAAGAGGATGACGAAGATGAGGAGGAGTCTTGTAGCCCCTCCCTCCCCTGTGTCAGCAAACCCAAACCAAAGAAGAAGGCAGAATCAGAGGTTTCCCTCCTGGACGACAGCGAGCTTCCTCAAACATAGCGCTTAGAGTTTTTCAGATACATCTTTCCCTTCCTTCAAGTTTATTTTTATTCCTTACCCACCCTTTCTATCAATTGTAAGTTGTTACACTTATATATTGCGATTTACCCTTGTGTCTAAAGCTGTGTGTCCAGCGTCCAGCCTGCCTGAGCTGTGGGGGGAGGGGGGACCAGGGTACCCACATATTCTGTGTGTCAGTGATAGTAGGCTACCGGTATTATAATTTAGGCTGGGAGGAAAGGCAGAGGGTAGATGTATGGCAAGAGTGATGCACCTTAGACTGTACCGAGAGTTACTGATGAATTTACTCATGCAATTTTATATACTGATTACATGCCCGAGTGTAAAGAATGGGATAAAGTAACAAAGTTTTATTATTGTTTACTGGGTGCTGCAACTGTGTAAAATATAATATAGTACTCTACGGTTACTATGGATACTACTATGTATGCCATATCAATTACATACCCTAGCACCATTAGTTACTACTGCAGTAGTAACCATAGTAACTGTATTAGCACCTGTAATATCTGTAGTAGTAACTGTAGTAGTATCCGTAACTGTGTAACTAACTTCCGCTGTCAAATTCTCTTATCAAGTATACATACCTCCAGTACTTGGAGGAGGTTAGACAAACGTGTACGTCATGTACACCATCTACATTGTGAGTGCCAGTAACACTCACACACTGCAATAGTCACATACGTACACATCATTACAAACACACGACAGTCAAGGACAATAAGAGTGCTAGTTCACCAGTGTGTGTGTGGGGGGGTGGGATGGGCGGGGGAGGCGTTAGGTGTCTGGGAGTGCACTGTCATCAACCTTCTTTGTGCCGGCAAAGTAGACTTTGAACTCAA
>OZ025886.1:577883-602883 GCA_964019415.1 Ianthella basta
TGTGTGTGTGTGTGTGTGTGTGTGTGTGTGTGTGTGTGTGTGTGTGTGTGTGTGTGTGTGTGTGTGTGTGTGTGTGTGTGTGTGTGTGTGTGTGTGTGTGTGTGTGTGTGTGTGTGTGTGTGTGTGTGTTCGTGTGTGTGTGTGTGTGTGTGTTCGTGTGCGTGTGTGTGTAGTATGGATCATGAATAGTTGATTACTCTATTGTCTTCTATCTATCATCAAGTCCATTCTTTCTTATGATCACTATCCTCTGTAGTTGCACTTATCCACAAATTCAACCTCCTCCTTCTCCCCTCCCCCTCTCCCTCCCTTCCACCCTAGGCTATACTCTCCTCTTTAAGCCGGTCATCAAGGAGGCCATTGACTTCTACCGACCGTCCTGCATAGTGCTGCAGTGTGGGGCAGACTCGCTGGGCTGTGACAGACTGGGCTGCTTCAACCTGAGCATCAAGGCACATGGGTAGGTGGAGCCAGGGCGAGCAGGTTAATGATAGGGTCTAACCCTTTCTGGACTACCATTTGTCTGTGTAGCGAGTGTGTCAAGTATGTCAAGAGTTTTGGTCTCCCGACCTTGGTCCTGGGAGGTGGAGGCTACACCATAAGGAATGTGGCAAGGTGCTGGTAAGTGGAGGGTGAACCGAACTTTGTGAATGAGAGTCCGCCAAGAGGAGGGAGAGACTTCTCACTAGTAGCAGTCTGTATTTCACCGTTAAGTCATGCGTGTGACCCCACCTCCACTTGTCCTCCCCCAGGACCTACGAGACCTCCCTCTTGCTTGACATGGATGTGAGCAATGACCTGCCCTACTGTGAATACCTTGAGTACTTTGCCCCGGAGTACACCCTCCACCCAGACCTCACCACCAAGATTGAGAACCTGAATACACGGCAGGTGGGTCCACACATCACACATCACCTATCATGACATCACATGACATCATATGACATCACATACATCATAGCACTGAACTAGAGCATGTGTGTTTGTCTTCTCAGTACCTGGACCAGATCCGCCAGGCTGTCAGTGAGAACCTCCGTCTCCTTGCCCACTCCCCCAGTGTGCAGATGCACCAGGTGAGCAGTTAGAGTGAAAGCATCGTGCATGTTCTCACACGTGTAGCCAATAGTCACATAGTCACATAGTCACATAGTCACATAGTCACATACATAGTGTAGCCGAACAGATGAGATAAATTCCACTGCTTTGTTTGCCTTTCTGTGGTGTTGTAATCACTTGTATTACCTAATGTACATTGTGATAGCAATGTGTATTGGGATAGACCTAGTGCTGCCATGTACTAGCGTATGGCTGTGCTAGTCCTTCACTGCTATGTTCCCTGCAGGTCCCTCCTGACTACCTAACACTGGACTCGACTAAGGAAGGAGATCCAGACAAGCGTGAGAGTGTTGAGGAAGCAGACAAGAGGTTTGGAAGAGGGAGGGGTGTAGTTGTGTGCGTGTGTGAGAGTACATGCGTGCACACGAGTGAGTGCGTTCAGTCAGTCCATCTGTCAGCACTGAGCATGCAAGCAGACAATGCCTGCATCCCACACACTGACCCGTTCCTCCTATCCCTCCGCATGCTGTCCTACCAGGGTATCACACCCTGCTGAGTTCTATGATGACAGGATGGACCAACACTGACCTGCCCTCTCCCTGTGTTTATGGTCACCATTTCTTAACTCCTCTCACTTCCTCCACAAGTATGTATGTACCTTTTTACCAACTTAATATTGTAGAGTCTAGATCACGGGACATTCAATGTGACTGCACTGTGTGTAATGTTATGTACTTAGAGTTGTAGTATAGTAGTATTGTGTATGTGTAAGGATCACTGACCTCCACGTGTACTCAAGCACCATGGCGACAGTGTGCATATACCCTGACCCCCAACCACACCAGGTCCATTCTGGAAGCACTATAACCACGTAGTACGTAAACCACATGTCATGCATCCCTCTGTAACATGTGATCACATACTAAATGCAGCGATAGTGAATATACAATTTGTGAGCACCAAAGTGAGCAGTACTGTGCATTAATGAGCAGTACTGTGCATTAATGAGCAGTACTGTGCATTAATGGTAGGGTTAACTGCATGTTACAAAAAGTAGGCAAAGCCACAGCTTACAGTACAGTATAAATTGATGTGTTTAGGTATGCAGATGTTGCTACAGTGCCAACACAGTAGTAACTGATACTGCGTAGCTAGGTGATGCAGTGTGATGCGATGCAATTTTTCTGGCGAATCTTGACCTCTGTCTTGCTGACCTCATCCCCATTCCACATGGCGTACATGGTAGAATTCCCACCTGGACCTGGGCCATTGGGGTTTCCACGGCAACTGGTGTCCCACCACCCCCCTACCTCTGGATTGCTTGCACAGTTTGCCTTTACATAAAAGTTTGGGTAATACCGTTGGTTATAGCGTCTGCCGTACCTGTAGTAACCACCGAGGTTTGGATTGAACAAACTGCCAGCTACTCCTGGTGAAGTCTTGAACAGTGTAACGGTTGCTGTATAGCTGCTGGAAGAGGACATACTGAAGCTACTGTAGTGGATGAAGCCAGTGGTACCATTTGGGTACTCCAGGTCAATACGGAGCTCTACAGGTCCATCTTGAGTAAGACAGCGAATGGTTTTCAGCCCATACCAGAACTCACTTGAGAGATCACCAAAACCGTTCTCATATTCTGCTAGTGTTCTGTTGAAAGGCACTGTCCCATCGAACCTCCTCTGTATCACCAACCAGCCACCACCGTCAGTTTCCATGTCGCAGTAGGCATATGTTTTGCTGTTTCTAGCTACAGAGCAAGGTTCCTTCACCTCATAGACTCCAGAGCGAACAGCAGCAATGCTTCCCTTCAGTTTGCAGCAGTTCAGAGGAAGAGGTGCAGGGCACTCATTACGAATGTCGAGCAACTTGCTTCGAAAGAGCTCAAACTGTTTCATGCACTTCTGGTACTGCTCCAGTGGAGTGCCTGCTGCTACCTGGCCAAGCACTGTGGTGACCGCTGCACAGAAGACAAGGACCATCAATTGGCAGCGAACCTGGCTGGTCATGGTTGTTGTCTCACTCTTGCAGATATACAGATGTATGAGCCTTACTGAGTCACTGCCCCTTTTATACTGGCAGGTTGACTAAATCAATTTACATGGTTGGGTATATAAGGGATCATCAACATCTCGGCAACAGTTCAGCTTAACCAATCGCGTACTGATGTACAGCAGTGTCACTCTGGAAAATGTCTCTGACCAGTCCATTTCTGCTGTTGGTTGTCTTCCAGTTCTTTGCTCCAGTGCTTGCTCAGACAAGCTACAATCCAACAAGAGGGCTGTACAGCAATGTTAACCTGGGTGAATGTAATGAGCGTTACACTCTGCTGATGGAAGAGTCCATTTCGTACCACAATGGACCCTGCTCAGCCTACTCACCATTCCTGGATTGCTGCTACCTGGCTCAACTTCTTCCCATTGCAACCAGTGGAGTGTTCGAGATAGGGGATCCCTGTGACAGGTCTGCTTTCATAACTCCATTCACCGTGAACAATAGAGCGTACTGCGACATGGCCACTCAGGGCGGTGGATGGACAGTCATCCTGAGGTCAGGGACTGCGACTGCAAATGACTCCTTGCCGATCGCCACTCCGACCATTGAAGAGTTATATAATGGATACGGCCAACCAGAAGGTGACTATTGGTTGGGATTGAACACTCTCGCCTGCATGACTAAACAGCGCTATGAGATGTTGGTGAAACTTAACTTTGCTGATGGTTCCGGAAGTACGACTGAAGTGGAATACAAACACTTTGCAGTTGCTTCTATGTCTAATACATTTGCACTAACCGTGAATGACCCATCAAACAGCACTATGGACGGTCTGAGTGAGCAGAATGGTGAATTCTTTGTGAAGTGTCCTCAAGGAGCTTGGTGGACATGCACGTGTGGCACCAACCTGTTCAGTAGCCCAATGATGTGGATGACTAGAGAAGTAACCTCAGCTGAAGCCTTGATCCGTCCTGTCCATTGCCGATTTCTATCACAGTGCCCGGCTTAACAGATAGAGGCAGATCACATTGTACGTCCATACATTATGTACCAAACTTGAAAGTGTACTTCCTTCACTTGCTGTTGATATACTATATAGCAGACTATGCGCTCAACTTATTGCCACTCATGCCACTATGCATCCAGTGTATGTTATTGTATGCTGCAAACTCACAATGCCAACTTGTATTCTGTATGCTATCGTTGATCAACTTGTAATGAACTGTGTCAATTTGCATGGCCAATTGTTGAGAGGAGCTCAGAGTGTGGCCCACCAGATGCTATTAAGGGCAATGACCAGCTTCAATACAGTCTGTTCAAATGCTTAGTGTAGGTAATCTAGCAAAGAGTGAGCTTATTCAGTATGTAGTTTTGACAAAGCACATGCAATTGGAGGGGCTGTGTAGCAGCCTTATTAACATGAATACCAGCACGTATGATTATGTATAATTATGTACTGCACCCCATCATATCTGTTTCCATAGCGATATGCCACCTCCTGCTGGCCCTACTGTTACTACGTATACACCTATTGTATAGATAAGCAGTATACTAAAATGTAATGTTCTTTCACTAAATAGCATTCTCCTTGCTTGCTCCACTAAACACATAGACTGCAGTGTACCTGGCTTTGTGTCCAGACAGTGGTTGGGCCAGGAACCTTCTCTAACGAATGCTATAGGGTGCTAAAAATTCTGGGTACAAGTAAAACAATACTGAATTGCTTGTAGTAGCTAGAGTACCGTTGAGCTTCTCCGAGGCAAGGCAGCTTAGAGGAACAGAAAGGGTTGGTTCTCTACTACCAGCTTCACAACAGGGTTGAAAACCTTGCCGACATTTCGACCAGATGCTCTGGTCTTCTTCAGGGCGAAGAAGCCCTCACTTCACCTTAGAGGAAACACAGTACTAGGTGGATCCATGTCATTGTGGAGAAAGCCTGAGTGAGTGTGACATATGTGCATGTAGGGATTGTGCCGGATGAGTGGGTGAAGCAGGGACTATTTAAAGATGGCCTCAAGTTGAATGGAATGGGTTTAGAAGTGTGGATGGGTCAGGGATGCATAGGATAGAATGTGCACAATAGCATTTATGCACACACAATTAAGCAGAAGCTCAGGTTCACCCTGACATACACAGTGGCAAGGTCAGTGCATTGGGCAGTACCCCACACTTATTAGTGCACCTTGAACCTGTGTTGACAGAGAATGGAGTGTGGTTGACAGTCTGCCCACTAGGCCAATGCAGTCCACTGATTAAGTTGGCTGTGTTCACGACCAAGCCAAAGACCCTTCACTGGTGCATATACAGCCTACCATTATACTATTCACTACATCCTGGATTGTACCAGCGCCAGCTAAGGATTCACTAATCCCAGAAATTGCATTTGATTTAATTTTTGAATTATCTCAATGAGTGTCTCTTGAATATCAATCATCATATCAATTAAGCTATCTTTCAGCCATGCCTGCATACATAGCTCATATTCAGTTACAGTGAGTACTGGGTGGAGCTTGTGTGCCATAAGCAAACAGCACCATGTAAGCCACCAACAATGGGCACCCTTAGCTGAGCTTTATTAGCTTGCCCAATGTAATGTGGCTGGGGTCACTGGGCAGTGCCTGCACTTACATATTAGTGTACCATGAACCTGTGTTGACAGAGGAGTGTTGCTGACAACTGCAATCCACCCTTTGTCTAGTGGACAACAGTTTACTGATTAAATTGGGTTTGGATGTGACCTAGCCAAGGCCCAGCCCCTCAGTGCAGTGGGCAGCTGCAGAAGACAACACTGCAGGGCTTTCCATACACAGTGCATATGATGATATAAGGATTGTGCTTGGGTGTCCTCTTCTACCTGCTGTTACCTGAATGTCCCTCAAGATCTGACTATTTCATGCATGATGACCAGTAAAGGACCCCTCACTGGTGCATCTAGCTGTAGCTACAGTACGTGTACAATGCATAAGCTATGGATAATGGTTTGTTAATCTGTTGAAGGTGGCAAGATGGCACATACTATAAAGATGTAAGCAATAGTTATGTTGTTTGGTGACCCTATGCAAGTACACAGCAGAGACGTTCAGGGCATGTAGCTATGGATTCAAACAAATGTTGAAGTGCTAGGTGGCAAAGTGATTGGAGATGTATAACTGTTTACTGTCTAAGCTGTGCATGTGTGAATGTCGGATGAGGTACTGTTCTAGAGTTATTGATACTTCCAAGGTTGGTGCATAAATTATAACATAACATGCATAGCTGTGTGTCATTCAATATCACATTGATATGTTCAGTGCACCTCTCGCTTACCTGTCTAGAATATAGGCAAACATGCATATTTCCATTTAGTACTTTCCTTGCTTGCTTAAGCTGCAGATTGTATGGTAGAATAGACACTGATATGTCCACACACTGTACTGTATAACGTGAAATGGCTAGCATGCAGGGCATGTGGCTTGAGTTGGGCCATGTAAGGTTCCTGCACTGCACAACTCACTACTGTCCGGCTCTACAAAGGAGGTTAATAAAATTCCAACCCTCCTGTGATCACCAATAGTTGGGAAGATGAACCAGATATAAGGGCAGTAGGCAGTACCCCACACCTATTAGTATACTGTGAACCTGTGTTGACAGAGGATGGAGTGCACCTGTGGGTAGGCTGACAGTGTATTGTGCAAGTGTTGCGGATATACATAAGCCATGAATAACCAAGCTCGCGAAATTCACGAAAAAATCCCGTAAATCCAGAATTGGAATTAGGGACCACACTAGTGTCGAACCCAGACCCATCCGCCAACTTATATATCCGGCGGGGCAGGGCGGACTAGGCCCAGACTAGGCCTATAATTATAGGACCAAACTCCAGTGAAGAAGAAGATGATGAAGAATTAAGAAGTAGATGGCAGTCGACGAGCAATTCTGTGATCTCTTGCTCCTGGGGAAGACAGGACAAGGAAAGAGCACCACCGGGAATAAACTACTTGGCTTAAACGGCGATGGCTCAGTGCCGAAAAACGCCGCAAGCTCGCCCGATTTGAAGGAATGGCCGATACCGACGACCGCTGAATGGAGCAGCGAATCCAGCGGCGTAAACACAAAGCACGAAACATCCAGATCTACTTCAGAATTCCCTGTCTCTAAATCTGGAATCAGCTCTAAGGAAAGAAATGAACCAGATGCTCCTGTGGTTGCTAACGCTGAAGAAGTTCGGTCAAGACTGTCAGACAGTAACGTCCCGGTCACCACACCACCAGGCACGAGCACCTCAGATACAGTCTGTAACACACCAGTGCTTCAAGACCAAGTTGAGCAACTTGGATCAAACTCTGATGAAGTCAACCCTGAACATGCGCCCTACTTTCCTGTCGGAGAGGATGAGCAGTCAACGACAGTGCTTCCTCGGCTAATCTCTTGTGGGAGTACCATTGGCACAATGAAAAGGCCTAGGGTTCTTGACACACCAGGATTTTCACGGTCTGGAAGCAAACTTCCTGTCATCCAAGCTAACCTGGAGCTAATGCGCCAGATTGCACGCATTCAGAAGAATTTTGACCTTGCATTTCGCTATGTGCTGTACTTTCTACCATGCAGAGGGCCACCTCACAAAGCTGATCGTATACTGAAAGATGAAATTGCCATTATGCATCACTACTTTGGGGAGAGTATCTGGAAGCGTATGCTGTTTGTGTTAACTGCACCATGTGTGCCTGGAATTCAGGATGAATTGTCCGCATCATTTGCAGAGGGCAAACTTATGGCTGCTGCAGTGCATGTAATTACTGAGGCTCTGCAAGATGTTTGGAAAAGCTATAACTACAAGAAAGGCAGTTTTGAGTGCCCAAGAGTGATGTACATTTCAGAGGATGAGACCAGCGATGTCACAATTTCTAAGGTTGTCGACAGGAGTACAGAAGGTGTTGGAGGCTTGCAGTTACGGTCTGATGAGTGCATTAAATGTTCTGCACATATTGAGTTAAACTGTGAACCTGAGGGTGATATTTCAGTGGGTATTCCATTGACTGCTACTTTGAAGGATGGGAAAATTGTACAAACATGTCATCCTCACTTCACAAGATCAGCAAAGAATGGGTTGCATAGTTGCTGCATACAGTGTGGAAACAAGCGTAAACAAGCTGAAGGTTGCTTACCTGTTGGATCACTATATTATTATGGTCAAGGTCTTGAAGTTAATCAC
This sequence comes from Ianthella basta, assembly GCA_964019415.1. NCBI lineage: Eukaryota > Metazoa > Porifera > Demospongiae > Verongiida > Ianthellidae > Ianthella > Ianthella basta. The sequence continues at coordinate 586,123 of OZ025886.1, forward strand.
GAGACGGAATTGGCTATTGAAACTTTATTGCATTAGTAATAAACACACCAGATGTAAATGTTTAGTCTGATAATGCCTTGTAGAATTATAACTTTTACCAGATCATGAATGTAGTCACTTTGTAGCCTTATGCTTACCTTGCATGATGCTAGTAAGAATAGTTACCTTTTGTGCGTTTCTTATTGTTTTGTATCTCTTTTTGGTGACTTGCCTCATATATGCATACTCAGTGGTGTGCCTTGCAGTAGAGTGCTTGCTGTTGTAGTGAGTTGAGTGTTATACCAAGTGGCTTAATTGAATTTGTTGTTCCCTTGTTCCTTCCCCTTGAATGTGTTGTGGTCATCTGGCTAACTGCAACAATGAATGATTGTGTGCAGGTGTGTATAATTATGTGCACGTATATACCTATAATATTTTCACACACATACTAAAAATAGCAACTCTGACTACATTAGTAACATTACAAAAGACTCTTTTGTGTCATTTTTGTTGTGTACACGGTGCAGCTACATCCAGAACTTTTTGGGTTGGTTGTCCCGACCGGATATATGCAATCGGTTATCGGTTATCAATTTACAACCTGGTGACGTCATTATGGCGGCTACAAGTCTAGCTGAAGCAGAGGCGTTTGGAACGAGGAAGACTGGAACAAAGCGTATTCGGGCGATTTAAGGCTAAGAATTGTGGGGACATTTCTGTACGAAGAGGAAAACGCCTTCTCGATAAGTGAACAGATAGCACAGGGGCTAAACAGACTCGTACCGATCGCGTGCAACGATTTTCTTTACCTGCGTTCCAGACCGCTGCGAAAACTGTCGAATCACTACCAGTCGGTGATTCAGGTCGCCGCCCGCCTTCGCCACGTACCCTGAATCTCCTGTACACAGTCCGCCAATAGAATTGGGTATACTAAAAGTCACGCAAAAATGACGTCACCAGGCGGATAATTGATAACCGATAACCGATTGCAACCAGTCGGGACAACCAACCCCAAAAGTACTGTAGGTACAGTGGTTTCACGATTTCTAGTCCGGATTGACATTTGCGCATTGCACTCGATCACGTGAGTAAAGTAATGGAACGATAGGCTCCACATATATCGAAGCACGTGCTTCTCCCGTGTGAGCCTATCTATCCAATACTTTACTCACGTGATCGAGTGCAATGCGCGAACGCAAATCCGGACTAGAAATCGTGAAACCACTGTACATAACCCACCGCAACCAATTATGGTGTAACTAAGTATAGAATTGACTCCAACTATATAACCCAGAGCAAAGCACTGACAGCCGCTGAAGACAGCAAGCTTCAAAGTTGGATGAACTAACTCTGCCGCTAGCACGATGGCACAGGCTGCCGAAGCGCAGAATACCGCTTCTCCGCTTACTGTTTTACTTATTGGAAAAACGGGCATGGGCAAAAGCACTACTGGCAACAAACTGCTCAATGCCGCAACGGACGACAATCTCAAGGGCAGCGTAAAGGTGAAGAAGGATTGGCCGCTGCAAGAGCGCCACGCGGAAGGGAGTATGTATTTTGCTGTCAATGATACGGTGGAATCGGGCACCCAGAACTGCGCGCTTCTAAGTAACACAGAGAGTGGAATTCGAGTGCTTGATACGGTTGGATTTGCTGGGAGTAACAGTAGGGATGGAGCCTACCTCGGGAACCTCCGCGTAATGCGCCAGATAGTGGGTGTTTCTAGCACCTGCGGCCTGAGATATGACAGGATCCTATATTTTTTACCTCAGCGGCTGTATCCTGAAAAGGCAGACGCCAATTTAGAGGAAGAGATTGAGGTGATGTGGTACTTCTTCAAGGATACCATCTTCCGAAATATGGTGTTAGTCTTCACTATCCCTGACTATATTACAGCTCCAGTTGTGGTCGACGAAAAGAAAGTGCAGAAGGTCTTTAATGTAGCTCTAAGTAATGTAGTCAAGAAGTATGATGGTTCTAGCCTTCCACCTTGTCCACCAGTAATTCACATTCCTTCTGATGCTGATAGTTCAGAAGTTACTACACTGGTACAGACTGTTGTAGTACATGGACAGAACAGGGTCAATCTACTTTTCCGAGAAGACACATGTGCCAAATGCGCAAGTATGATATACTACAGGCGAAAAGAAGGGGATTCCCAACGCTCCCTTGTGGGTGTGGAGGCTGAAGAAGAAATTGTTTTACCTGAAATCACCATGTGCCACCCTACGTTCGTTCCAAAGTACTCAAGGTTGCAGAAGATTTTAGGTGGTATTGCACATGTTATGGTACTTGGATTTGCCAAGGTACATGAGCTTAGGACTGGCGAGTCAGCATGGCCAGGGTTTCTTAATTCTGAAGAGGTGTGTGTTAACTGTAAGCATGCACCTGGATGTCGGGGCTGTATGAGAGTCATGAAGGAGAAGTATGGAGATAGTTTTGTTCAGCATAGCAATGATATCCATAGTGTTGTCATCTGCAATGATTAAAGCACTTGAACGTTTGTTGATATTTGTAGTGACTGTTCATTTGTAAAGTGGATAGAATAAGGAATATTATTCATAAAGTTTAATGTCAACTGAACATTTGCACATAGGAATTGTGTAATCAGTGAACCTACATCATAAACCCATTAATGTTTGAGGGGTCATGCATGTGTGTGTATTTGCACATAGCTATATTTTTTCTATGTACACATTCTATCCAATATTTGAACTGTACACGCTTCCAACCCATTTATCTACTTTGCTCATATCATCACTTATTCGTTGTGATTGGGCACAATCACTACACATAACTACATTGCATCTGCATGCCCGGGCTCACGTGCATTAGTCTATATATAGCTATAGCTAGTGGTTACTGTATAAAATTATATTATGTACTAATTAAAAAAGGGTTTGAATCCAGTTTCGTAACAAGAGTCTGTGTGAAAGGGGTTTTTGACATGCATGCGGGCTAGGTGCGCATTGTGTAAAATTTGGCCAGTGAGGTGAGGTCAATTTGCTTATAGAGTGTGAGCAGTTTGCACAAGTAACACTGTTGCAGGTTATTCCTTCTGCATATGCCTGTTGGGCCTGGGAGATATCTGTCTAGCACAGGGTAACAGCCAAGATAGACGCAGCACTACAACTATGTTGATATGTGGTGACCATTCTTTCAAAGTGGGCAAATCAAAGTTTAGCCTATAGCTGATAGACCCTACTTTGTCATCTCTTACAAGATGACAGAGTAGGGGCTAGCAGCTAGACTATATAGGCAATAGTCAAATCACATTATTTTGAATTCATTGCAAAGACCTTTTTCCTGCACTGGGCACCATAATTGAATTGCAAAAATCACATGCAAGATAAAAATATAGGTGGTCACAGCGAGGGCTGGGGGGATCTAGGCCCTGCAGATATGTCATACTAAAACATAGCACAGTTAATAGCCCAGCCCTAGTCACAGTCAACATATGTAGAGAAAAGTAACATGCAGTGTCAGATTACAGAAAACAAGAAAAATTAATAGATATGTCATTTATAGCGAGGCCTATCCAGTGCAGAAATCAAAGTTATGTTAGAAACTTGTGCAAAGAGGTCGATTGAGGATGAATGGACTTGTGAGCTTAGTACCAAACCTAAGTTGGCAACATTGCGGCTACTAAAAGAAAAGGGTAGTGAATCGCGATGCTTGGAAGTAGCTAGTAAGTCTCTGAGACGGATGATGATGATGTTGAGAGGTGGGACAGCCCCCCTTATGATTGAAAGTGGACGGTGGCGAGGGCTGCCGAGAGAGGAGAGAAGGTGTCGGGAGTGTCAATCAGGGAAGATTGAGGATGTGCCCCATTGGTTGTTGGAGTGTCATGCATGGGGCACAGAACGACAAGCTCTCCTGCAGTGCATGAGGCAAGTAGTCAATGATTTTGATAATCTCGAGGAGGATGACAAGTTGGTCTGCGTTTTGGACAGGGGATGCAAGCACGCATCAATATTGAAAGCCATTATGAAGATGTGGAGTGCCCGATTCTATTAGCTAATGCCCCCTTTCAAGTACCTGTCCAGATTGATTACTGTTGAACTGACTAATTGACAATACTGACATGACTATAATTATGCTTATTATGATGTTTACTTTGCTGCTTCTTTTGGCCTCACAGGGTAGTTTGGCCCTAGTGCCTGAGGGCATGTGGCATAATAATAATAATAATAATATAGCCTAACCAGTTCCTTTTGCACCAGATGTCATGGGACTCTGTAATGACCTTTTGGATGATCTCGGCTTCACTCCCTCTGTTCCCTTGCTTGGTGTGGCGCAAATGACTGTAGCTTTTTAAAGTTTGCATCATTGAGGAACTCTCTTGACCCTACCTCAATTTTTGCGAGGTGGGTGTGGCAAGCAGTATCACATCTGGCCAAGAGATTGGCACACTTGACTCATCTACCACTGTGACACTTGTTCTAGACACTGTCACATGAATATAGTGCAGGAGATATGAGTACACACACAATTATTCATAAATACTAAAGTGAGTATATATATTATGCAGCAATGGTAGTCTTAACTGCATGTTACAACTTCAGGTAAAGTTTCGACTTACAGTATCAATGTGTTCTGGAATGCAGTGTTAGCTGCAGTGCCAACCCAGCATTTACTGGGTAATACAGTGTAATAGCATTGGCAGATCTTAATTAATCTCTGTCTTGCTGACCTCATCCCCATTCCACATGGCACACAGTAGAATTGTCACCTGGACCTGAGCCATTGGGGTTTCCATGGCAACTGATGTCTCAACTCCTTATACCTCTGAATTCCTGGCACAGTTTGCCATTACATACAAGTTGCAATTGGGGGATAGATCCGGTTGTAGGTCCTACTGTACCTGTTGTAGCCACCGTGTAGTGGATTATAGAAACTACTCTTCACTCCTGGTGTGGTCTTGAACACTGCAACACTTGCTGTATAGCTGCTAGAAGAGGACATACTGAATCTATAGCTACTGTAGTGGACGTAGCCAGTGGTACCATTTGGGTACTCCAGGTCAATATGGAGCTAAATGACTTCACCCTGAGTGAGACAACGAAGGGTTTTCAGCCCATACCAGAACTCACTTGAGAGATCACCATGCAAAGCACTTCTCATATTCTGCTAGTGTTCTCTTGGAAGGCATCGTCCCATCGAATCTCCTCTGAATCACCAACACCCAGTTCTTTGCTCCAGTGCTTGCTCCGACAAGCTATAACCTGACAAGAGGGCTGTACTGCAATCTGGGCAAGTGTAATGAGCGTTACACTCTGCTGATGGAGGAGTTCATTTCGTACCACAATGGACCCTGCTCAGCCTACTCACCATTCCTGGACTGCTGCTACCTGGCCCAACTTCTTCCCATTGCAACCAGTGGAGTGCTTGAGATTGGGGATCCCTGTGACAGGTCTGCTTTCATAACTCCATTCACCGTGAACAATAGAGCGTACTGCGACATGGCCACTCAGGGCGGTGGATGGACAGTCATCCTGAGGTCAGGGACTGAAACTGCAAATGACTCCTCGCCGATCACCACTATGACCATTGATGAGTTATATAATGGTGGAGGGTGCCATGGACAGTCATCCTGAGGTCAGGGACTGCGACTGCAAATGACTATTCACTACATCCTGGATTGTACCAGCACCAGCTGAGCTAAGGTTTCACTAATCCCAGAAATTGCACTGATATTAAATTTGAATTCTCAATGAAATGAGGGTCTCTTGAATGTCAATCAAGCTGTCTTTCAGCCATGCCTGCATACATAGCTCATATTCAGTTACAGTGAGTACTGGGTGGAGCTTGTGTGCCATAAGCAAACGGCACCATGTAAGACACCAACAGTGGGCACCCTTAGCTGAGCTTTAGCTTGCCCAAGGTAATGTGGCCCAGGTCACTGGGCAGTGCCTGCACTTACATATTAGTGTACCATGAACCTGTGTTGACAGAGAAGTGTGGCTGACAACTGCAATCCACCCTTTGTCTAGTAGACAATGGTTTACTGATTAAATTGGGTTTGGATGTGACCTAGCCAAGGCCCCTCAGTGCAGTGGGCAGCTGCAGAAGACAACACTGCAGGGCTTTCCATACACAGTGCATATGGTACTATGATATAAGGATTGTGCTTGGATGTCCTCTTCTACTTGCTGTTACCTAAAGGTCCTTCAAGATCTGACTATCTCATGCAGATGACTGATAAAGGACCCCTCACTGGTGCACCTGTAGCTACAATGCATAAGCTATGGATAATGGCTTTGTTAACCCGTTGAAGGTGGCAAGATTGCACATACTATGAAGATGTGATATTTACGTTGTTTGGTGATCCTATGTACGTACATAGCAGAGACATTCAGGGCATGTAGCTATGGATTCAAACAAATGTTGAAGTGCTAGGTGGCAGTGATTGGAGATGTATAACTGTTTACTGCATGTTACTGCAATATACAACTTGGTCTAAGCTGTGCATGTGTGAATGTCAGATCAGGTACTGTTCTCGAGTTATTGATACTTCCAGGGTTGGTGTAGAAATTTTAAAAATAACACATACATATCTGTGTGTCCTCCATTCACATCAATGTTCCATACACCTCTCACTTACCTGTCTATAGCATATAGGCAAACATGCATTTCCAGTTACTCTTCTTGCTTGCTTAAGCTGAAGATTGCATGGTAGAATAGACACTGATATTTCCACACACTGTACTGTATAACGTGAAATGGCTAGCATGCAGGGCATGTGGCTTGAGTTGGGCCATGTAAGGTTCCTGCACTGCACAACTCACTACTGTTCTGCTCTATAAAGGAGGTTAATAAAATTCCAACCTTCCTGTGATCACCAATAGCTGGGAAGATGAACCAGATATAAGGGCAGTAGGCAGTACCCCACACCTATTAGTGTACTGTGAACCTGTGTTGACAGAGGATGGAGTGCACCTGTGGGTAGGCTCACAGTCTGCCCACTTGTCCTGTGTAGGTGGGTCTCTGTGTAGCTATATTTAATTGTGTATATAAGTTGGCCCTGCCCTAAGCCATGGACTCAAACACATCATGCAAGGGATGGTTTGGAAAGCACTTAATACTTGTGCGTACTTGGCAGAGACATAGCTAAACGAATGCTATCAGCAACAAGTACAGTGCATATTCAAATTGCATGGCATATTGAATTAAAATGTAATGTTATAACTGTAAAGTACGTATAATTATAAATATAAGAAACCTATTCTGACAGTTATATGTATTCTTCTCCAAAACTGTGCAAAAGTCTCTAGAGTAAGTCACTATATAGAATTTGACATAAAACATAGTTTTTACGTATAGGGTTTGGATAATAATATACCGTGGTAATAACATATCTACCTTACAGAGTGGATGTTTCTTTATTGTATGTAGCTGTATGTCCTGTTATTAGTATATGTTAATATGGCTATGCCTTTACTATCTACCTTATAAATTGACCTTACTATAGCCTGACTGACCTTCAGGGTTTTGTGGTTCAGTTCCATTCTCAAATGGGAATCACCATGTATGAATATAGGAAGCAAGTGAAGAGGGCATTCAGGAGTTAAACCTGGAACTCTACACTCTAACTGGGAGTTTAGCCACCAATTATGCTACTCAAGCTGGCACTGGCCATTTGCCCTCTTTCATCTAATATATATGTCATGTTAACATTTAGTCGATCTTCGTCTCTTGCATCTTTAGTGAGCGGCAATTGACACAACCAGCTCAAGACCATGTCTCATGAACAATAATACAGAAAGTTACTGCATTGCACTACACATGATGGTGATTGGGATAATGTGAAACTAACTACAATGAAGTAGTTACAACAACTGCAAATGTGCTGGTCTTTGAAGTGTGCACTGGAAGCCATGTAGGAGGAGATGCATTCTGAATATAGATGTTGCAATGGCATGCTGCTTGTAGCTAATTGTATGACCCCACTCTCCCTTACAAGCCATATTTCCATGTACATCCTCATTGATCCTCCAGTGAGCATTAGCTTGATCCAACATTGATCTCTTTGTGTTATAATGAAACCTAGCATCCTCTTCACTTGTCAGTAGTGAGTTCTGCAACACAGAAAATGTATGCCAGTGAGTGTGCAGGTTTCTGGACCCAGTAACATTAGGAAACACCCCGTCTAATGGTGACTACAGCAGCTATTGTAAGCCAACAGCGTTGAATGCATTGAATAGAGAACAGGCTGTCTCATTATGTAGACTGTACCTTCATCCTGTTTAGTCCCAGAGTTCAGCTCTGTGATAGCTACCTTACGTAACTCTAATGTATCAGCCTGTATTGTGAGTGGAGATAGCTACACTGCAGGCCCGGTCCTCACACCAATCCAGTCCAGGCCACCACTTCATGCCACCTCTTCCAATACCCTCGCTTCTAGCAATCGTGCAAACAAGCTAAGTTAAACATCTAATGGTAGCCAGTTGCCTCCTCCATCGCTGAAGACAGGTAAGCGGCCATGGCGGTGGTCATGGTGTGAACGACGTCTACTTGCAGGTTGAAGCACAGGTGCAAGTTTGGAATAATGATTAAATGTGCTCCAGAGACTCCGGAGAATGCTCTAAGGAGCTCTGTGCAGGCTGCCTCATCACTCTTGTTGCCGCCTTGAATACACGAACTCTTAGAACGGAAGTGCGTAGTGGCACGTGCCACATCTGAGATCACGTACCTACCTGCCCAACAGCCCACGTTAGCTAGTAGCTGAATTGCAACCCCTGTCAGGGGAAATGTTGAATGGTCGTTCTGCCAACTGTCAAGATGGAGCTAGAGTCGACATCAGGGTAGAGGGATTCTGGGTCAGGTCCCAAGATGCATTTTTCGATGTAAGGGTTTTTAACCCATTCGCATCCCGGAACTGCTCCCAGAGCCTCGATGCCACCTACCAACGCCATGAGAAAGAAAAGAGAAGAAGCTATGAACAGCGCATCCGGGAAGTTGAACACGGTTCATTCACTCCTCTTGTTTTCGCAGCGACAGGAGGAATGGGGAAAGCAGCCCAGGTGACCTACAAGAGACTGGTATCATTGCTGGCAACGAAAAGAGATCAACCATACGGCCAAACGATGAACACTATCAGATGCATGATCAGCTTCTCCTTGCTAAAGTCCCAGATCAGATGTATCAGGGGTTCCAGATCATCCAAGGGTCATGCAATCAGGACCCCAATCAATGTGATTGCCAGTGAGGGGCGTGTCCCCTCCATCTAATTTAAACAATGAACTTTAGAGAATGACAGATATCTAGAACTTCTATTTCCATTATCATTCTTATATTATATCATTTTTCAGGGCAGTGCGCATGTGTGCCCTATGTATTAGAAGATGGCAGGTTGTAAAAAAAAAAAAAAAATTAGTCACGGAAAAAAAAGCTAGTAGCAATCAATAGCTCCTCTAAACGTTGACACTTGTCAATTAGAGCAGCAGATTGTCATAATAGACGGTACAACACAGTTGAGAATACAGAAATGGGTAGTACAACTGTAGCTACTCTAAACTCAGCTAGCTAGCTCGATAGCTACTAGACTTGATACAAGTTACATGATTAAACAATCCGTGATGGTGTAATGCAGTACAGTGCTAATACTGCTGGTACTCGGTGCAGCTCAAGGCTGGATTGGTGACACAGCTCCTCTGACGGATCTTAACCTCTGTCTTGGTGACCACATTGTCATTCCACATTGCATACACGGTAGAGCCCTTACCTGGCCCTGGTCCATTGGGGTTTCCACGGCAACTGGTATCCCACCATCCTCCAACGTTTGCATTGCTCCCGCAGTTTGTTTTTGTGTAAAAGTTGGGGTAGTAGTGCCGTTGGTTGTAGAGCCTGCCGTACCTGTAGTAACCTCCAGACGGTGGTTTGAAAAGATTGCCTTTCACTCCCGGTGATGAGGTCTTGAACACTGCAACACTTGCTGTGTAGCTGCTGGAAGAGGTCATACTGAAGGTCTTATAGTGAACGTAGCCAGTGGTACCATTAGGGTATTCTAGGTCTATTCGAAGCTCAAATGATTTGTCTTTAATTAGACAGAGAACGTTCTTCAACCCATACCAGAATTCACCTGATGCATCGCCAAAACCATTCTCATACTCTTCTAATGTTCTGTTGAAGTGTGTTTTCCCATTGAACCTCCGCTGGATCACATACCAGCCACCACCGTCAGTTTCCATGTCGCAGTAGACATAGGTCTTCCGCTTCCCAATGTTGCACTGCTCCTTCATCTCATAGACCCCTGAGCGAGCAGTGAAGAAGATCCTTTTCAGTTCACAGCAACTGGAAAGAAGAGGGGATGGACACTCCTTGCGGATGTCAAGCATTCTGTTCCGATAGAGCTCAAATCTTTCCAGGCATTGTTGGTACTGGTCCAGCTGAGTGAGGTTTGCTGCTGCTTGTAACTGGCCAAACACAGAAGGAACCAATGCAGAGACAACGAGGACCAGCATCTGAGAGTGAGCGTATCTCAACATGATCAATTCACTTTTGAGGTCTAACACTGTGTGATTTGCTCAGTGAGGACTCGATCTGCTGCACTGCCCCTTTAGTACTGGCAGGGGACCATCACTTAACATATATCACCCAGCGGTTGACCATCACTTAGCATTTATCATCTAACAGTTTGAAGTATATAAGGAGATGAACCTCACCGCACCACTCCATCAATCTCTGACCAGTAAACACTTGGGGAAGACAATGACGATCAGACCCTTTTTGCTACTGGCTGTGATCCAGCTGTTTGCTGCAGGACTTGCACAGATGAACTACAATCCTCCAAGGGGGGTGTACGACAACTTGGACACCTGCAATGAGCGTTACACTCTGCTGATGCAGGAGTTCATCTCCTACTACCGCAATTCCTGCTCATCCTACACACCATTCCTGGACTGCTGCTACCTGGCTCAACTTCTACCGACTGCAACCAGTGGAGTGTTCGAGATCGGGGATCCCTGTGACAGGTCATCCTTAATAACTCCATTCAGCATGAGTAACCGAGCGTACTGCGACATGACCACTCACGGTGGAGGCTGGACAGTCATACTGAGGTCAGGCTCTGCAAACGACTCCTGGGCGATCACCACTCCAACCATTGAAGAGTTCCATAATGGATACGGCCGGCCTGAAGGTGATTACTGGTTGGGATTGAACCCTATTGCCTGCATGACTAAAACAAAACAATATCACCATGAGTTGTTGGTGAAACTGAACTTCACTGATGGTAGCACAGCTGAGGTTGAATACGGCCACTTTGCAATTGCCCCCATGTCTGATGGCTGTAAACTGACTGTGAATGGTCCATCAAATAGCGCTCTGGATGGTCTGGGTTCACAGAATGGTAAATCCTTTGTGAAGTGTACTGATGGAGCTTGGTGGACATGCACATGTGGTACCAACCTGTTAGGTAGCTCCATGATGTGGAAGAATAGAACGGTAACCTCGGTGGAAGCCATGATCCGTCCCAACTACTATGAATCTTTCCCTGAGTGCGCTGCTTAAGGGACCTTGTGTTTGTGTCTAAACTCACATACTATGCATTAACTCTCCTGTTATCTTGAACTATATGTGTAATGTACATGCGCACACATTCTGTACTGATAACTGCAGTGATGTTAGGATTGGAGTGTAGATGTATACACCAATGTTTGATCTTTTCTGTCATCTTAATGACTCTATATTCCTGCATCCTCAGTACCCTTCAGTTTAAAATGTATCCAAGTGTATCCCTTCATATTATTACACAGAATGGCTTCATAAATGTTATAACCCAGGAATTATGCATGCATCTACTATTTGTGGTGCCAGCTCTATACCAATGTATATACAACCCTTCTGTACATGAGCAGATTAGATTTGGTGCAGTTACGTACACAAGCACACTTTGCACTGCACTTGTCCTTTACCTCAGTGATTGAGAGTGCCTGGCCGGTGTGTTGTCAGTAGTTAAAATCATGTACACACACACATGCTTCACACATGCATGTTTATGTGCATGTACTTTGTACAAGCACGTGGCTATATTCAGAATCACTGAGTGAGTGTGACATATGCGCATGCAGGGATTGTGCCGGATGTGTGGGTGAAGCCGGGACACTTTGAAGATGGCCTAAAGTTGAATAGAATGAGTTGAATAAAATGAGTTTGGAAGTGTGGATAGGCCAGGGATGCATGGGATAGAATGTGCACAATAGCATTCATCCACACACAAGCAGAAGTTCAGGGTTCACCAGCCCTCAGATACACAGTGGCAAGGTCAGTGCGTTGGGCAGTACCCTACTCATATTAGTGCACCTTGAACCTGTGTTGATAGAGAATGGAGTGTGGTTGACAGTCTGCCCACTAGGCCAATGCAGTCCACTGATTAAGTTGGCTGTGTTCTGACCAAACCAAAGACCCTTCACTGGTGCATATACAGCCTACCATTACACTATTCACTACATCCTGGATTGTACCAGCACCAGCTAAGGTTTCGCTAATCCCAGAAATTGCATTTGATATTAAATTTGAATTCTCTCAATGAGTGTCTCTTGAATATCAATCAAGCTGTCTTTCAGCCATGCCTGCATACATAACTCATATTCAGTTACAGTGAGTACTAGTGGAGCTTGTGTGCCATAAGCAAATGGCACCATGTAATACACCAACAATGGGCACCCTTAGCTGAGCTTTAGCTTGCCATTGTAATGTGGCCTGGGTCACTGGGCAGTGCCTGCACTTACGTATTAGTGTACCATGAACCTGTGTTGACAGAGAAGTGTGGCTGACAACTGCAATCCACCCTTTGTCTAGTGGACAACAGTTTACTGATTAAATTGGGTTTGGATGTGACCTAGCCAAGGCCCCTCAGTGCAGTGGGCAGCTGCAGAAGACAACACTGCAGGGCTTTCCATACACAGTGCACATGATGATATAAGGATTGTGCTTGGATGTCCTCTTTTGCACATACGTACTATGAAGATGTACTAATATTTACGTAGTTTGGTGATCCTATGTATGTACACAGCAGAGACATTCAGGGCATGTAGTTATGGATTCAAACAAACGTTGAAGTGCTAAGTGGCAAAGTGATTGGAGATATATAACTGTTTACTGCATATTACTGCAATATACAACTTGGTCTAAGCTGTGCACGTGTGAATGTCGGATCAGGTGCTGTTCTAGAGTTAATACTTCCAGGGTTGGTGTAGAAATTGTAAAATAACATGCATAGCTGTGTGTCCTCCATTCACATTGATGTTCCGTATACAGTACCTCTCGCTTACCTGTCTATAGCATATAGGCAAACATGCATTTCCATTTACTCTCCTTGCTTGCTTAAGCCACAGATTGCATGGTAGAATAGACACTGATATGTCCACACACTGTAGTGTATAACGTGAAATGGCTAGCATGCAGGGCATGTGGCTTGAGTTGGGCCATGTAAGGTTCCTGCACTGCACAACTCACTATTGTTCTGCTCTATAAAGGAGGTTAATAAAATTCCAACCCTCCTGTGATCACCAATAGTTGGGAAGATGAACCAGAAATAGGGGCAGTAGGCAGTACCCCACACCTATTAGTGTACTGTGAACCTGTGTTGACAGAGGATGGAGTGCACCTGTGGGTAGGCTCACAGTCTGCCCACTTGTCCTGTGTAGGTGGGTCTTTGTGTAGCTATATTTAATTGTGTATAAGTTGGCCCTGCCCTAAGCCAGGGAATCAAACACATCATGCAAGGGATGGTTTGGAAAGTACTGCTTTGTGTGTACTTGGAAGAGACATAGCTAAACGCAGTGAAATTAGCAACATGTAGTGAGCAAATTCAAATTGAATGGCATATTGAATAGAAATGTAATGTTATAACTGTGAAGTATATGAACATAAGAAACCTATTCTGACAGTTATATGTATTCTTCTCCAAAACTGTGCAAAAGTCTCTAGATTAAGTCACTATATAGAATTTGACATAAAACTTAAGTATTGGATTATAGACAGGTACATTTATACTACCGTATGGACCTTATTGTCTAACTGACCTTCAGTGTTTTGTGGTTCTGTTCCATTCCCAAAATTAATGTGAATCACCATGTATGAATTTAGGAAGGGCATTCAGGAGTTAAACTTCGAACCCTACACTCTAACTGGGAGTTTTAGCCACCAATTAAGGCCAGCACTGGCCATTTGCCTTCTTTCATCTATGTCATGTTATGATACGTTTAGTCGATCTTCTCTTGCATCGTGGTGAGGGTGCAATTGCCAAAACTTCAATCATTGTACACAGTCAGCTCAAGAGCAAGTCTCATGAACAGTACTACTAACAGAAACGCTACTGACATTGCACTATAATAAAATACTTCCAACAACTGCAAATGTGCTGGTCTTTCAAGTGTGCACTGCAAGCCATGCAGAAGAAGCCGCATTCTGAATACAGATGTTGTAATGGCATGCTGCTTGTAGCTAAATGTATGACCCCCTCTCCTTCACAAGCCATATTTCTATGCACATGCTCATTCGAGCTTGCCGGTTACTCGATGAGGATTAGCTCCAACATCTGTTTGTTTCTTATAATGAAACCTAGCAGCCTCTTCACTTGTCAGTAGTGAGTTCTGCAACACAGAAAATGTATGTCAGTGAGTGTGTGGGTTTCCAGTGACATTAGGAATCACCCAGTCAAATGGTGACTGCAGTAGCTATTGTAAGCCAACAGCATTAAATAGAGAACATAGGTCATCTCATTACGTAGACTACCTCAATTCCATTTAGTCCAGTCTGAGAGCACAGCTGTGTGTCATGCTAACTCTAAAGTAGCTAGCTATCAGCCTGTATTGTATAAGTGTGAGTGTAGCTACCATGCATGTCCTCACACCACTCCAGTCCAGGCCACCACCTCATGCCACCTCTTCCAATGCCCTCGCTTCTAGCAATCGTGCAAACAGGCTAACATGTAATGGTAGCTAGTTGCCTCCTCTATCGCTAAAGACAGGTAGCGGCCTTGGCGGTGGCGCGCACGACGTCTACTTGCAGGTTGAAGCACAGACTCTGGTTTGGAGTAATGATTAAACGTCCTCCTGAGGCTCCGGAGAATGCTCCAAGGAGCTCTGTGCAGGCTGCTTTATTGCACTTGTTGTTCTTGTTGCCGCCTCGAAGTGGACAGGAACTCTTAGAACGGAAGTGCACGTGCCACCTCTATGGCTACAGTAAGGTCACGTACCTAGCTACGTAACAGCCTATGTTAGCTAGTAGCAAGCAACGACTCCTCTAGACGTCGACACTTGTCAATTAGAGCAGCAGATTGTCATAGTAGACGGTACAATACAGTTAAGAATACAAAAATGGATAGTAACAATAGTAGCTAGCTACTCTGAACTCAGCTAGCTAGCTTGGTTGCTACTTGATACAAGTTACATGAGTTAAATGATTAAACAATCCGTGATGGTGTAATGCAGTACAGTGCTAATACTGCTGGTACTCTGTGCAGCTCAAGGCTGGATTGGTGACACAGCTCCTCTGACGGATCTTAACCTCTGTCTTGGTGACCACATTGTCATTCCACATTGCATACACGGTAGAGCCCTTACCTGGCCCTGGTCCATTGGGGTTTCCACGGCAACTGGTATCCCACCATCCTCCAACGTTTGCATTGCTCCCACAGTTTTCCCTCGTGTAAAAGTTGGGGTGGTAGAGCTGCTGGTTGTAATGTCTGTAATACCTGTTATAGCCACCACGCTGTGGATTGAAGAGATTGCTTTTCACTCCCGGTGATGAGGTCTTGAACACTGCAACACTTGCTGTGTAGCTGCTGGAAGAGGTCATACTGAAGGTCTTATAGTGAACGTAGCCAGTGGTACCATTAGGGTATTCTAGGTCTATTCGAAGCTCAAATGATTTGTCTTTAATTAGACAGAGAACGTTCTTCAACCCATACCAGAATTCACCTGATGCATCGCCAAAACCATTCTCATACTCTTCTAATGTTCTGTTGAAGTGTGTTTTTCCATTGAACCTCCGCTGGATCACATACCAGCCACCACCGTCAGTTTCCATGTCGCAGTAGACATAGGTCTTCCGTTTCCCAATGCTGCACTGCTCCTTCATCTCATAGACCCCTGAGCGAGCAGTGAAGAAGATCCTTTTCAGTTCACAGCAACTGGAAAGAAGAGGGGATGGACACTCCTTGCGGATGTCAAGCATTCTGTTCCGATAGAGCTCAAATCTTTCCAGGCATTGTTGGTACTGGTCCAACTGAGTGAGGTTTGCTGCTGCTTGCAACTGGCCAAACACAGATGGAATCAATGCAGAGAAAATGAGGACCAGCATCTGAGAGTGAGCGTATCTCAACATGATCAATTCACTTTTGAGGTCTAACACTGTGTGATTTGCTCAGTGAGGACTCGATCTGCTTCACTGCCCCTTTAGTACTGGCAGGTAACCATCACTTAGCATATATCACCCAGCGGTTGACTATCACTTAACATTTATCATCTAACAGTTTGAAGTATATAAGGAGATGAACCTCACCGCACCACTCCATCAATCTCTGACCAGTAAACACTTGAGGAAGACAATGAGGATCAGTCCCTTTTTGCTACTGGCTGTGATCCAGCTGTTTGCTGCAGGACTTGCACAGATGAACTACAATCCCCCTAGGGGGGTGTATGACAACTTGGACACCTGCAATGAGCGTTACACTCTGCTGATGCAGGAGTTCATCTCCTACTACCGCAATTCCTGCTCATCCTACACGCCATTCTTGGACTGCTGCTACCTGGCTCAACTTCTACCGACTGCAAC
>OZ025886.1:607883-855383 GCA_964019415.1 Ianthella basta
AGCGAAAGGCTAGGCTGGTAATGCAATTCCTCTCACGGATCTTAATCTCTGTTTTGGTGACCACGTCTCCATTCCACATGGCATATACTGTAGAATTCTCACCCGAACCTGGTCCATTGGGATTTCCATGGCAACTGGAGTCCCACCAGCCTCCAACCTCTGGATTGTGTCTGCAGTTTGCCTTAACTACAAAGTTGGGGTAGTATACATATCCGTATGTCTTTCTTGAACCATTTATATCACTATTTACTCCAGGCGAGGTTTTGAATGGTTGTACAGTTGCTCTGTAGGTACTATCTGCGGCAACAGTGAAAGACTTGTAGTAGACATAGCCAGTGGTACCATTAGGGTACTCAAGGTCGATACGGAGCTCCACAGGTCCATCTTGAGTAAGACAGCGAATATTCTTTAACCCATACCAGAACTCGCCTGAGGGATCACCAAAGCCATTCTGATACTCTGTCAGAGTCCTATTGAAGGGCACTTCCCCATTGATCCTCCTCTGAATCACCAACCAGCCACCATCATCAGTGTCCATGTCGCAGTAGCCAAAGGCCTTGCTGCTACCCACAGAGCAGACATCCTTTATCTCGTAGACACCAGAGCGGGCAGCAAAGAAGGTTCCCTTGAGATGGCAGCAGCTGCGTGGCACAGGGGCGGGACACTCCCTGCGTACGTCAATCAATTTGCGGCGAAAGAGCTGGAATCGTTGCATGCAGTGTTGGTACTGTTCCAGTCGGGTGTATGTCACAACCTGACTAACTGCAATGGCTGCAAAAGTAGAGAGGATGATAACTATCAGCTGAGAGCGACTTGAGTTCACCATGGCTGAGCCAGTTGTTTTCTTTGCTCTGCTGATGACTTGGGAGGATTTCTCTTTCCTTAGCTCAGAAGCAGCAATGCCCCTTTTATACTAACAGGTATCCAGTGGTCATCATGTAGACAGGAAATGGGGCACAGTATAAAAAGAAAGACAACATCTCTCCAGCTGTTCAATTCAGGTTGCATATGTCAGCGTGATTGCACAGAAATGCTTTTGACAAGTCCCTTTCTGCTGCTGGCTGCCTTGCAGGTCTTTGCTCCAGTGCTTTCTCAGATTCACTACACTCCCAAGAGAGGAGTATATCGTGATTTGGACAGCTGCAATGAGCGCTACACTCTGCTGATGGAGGAATTCGTCTCGTACTACCGCAGTGGACCCTGCTCCGTCTACACGCCATTCCTGGACTGCTGCTACCTGGCCCATCTTCTACCAATCACTGGCAGTGGAGTATTTGAGATTGGTGACCCTTGCGACAGGTCGTCCTATGTAACTCCATTTGACATGCGTAACAGAGCATACTGCGACATGACTATTCAAGGGGGAGGGTGGACAGTCATCCTAAGGTCTGGGACTGCGACTGCAAACAGCTCCTTGCCAGCCATCTCTCCAACCATTGAAGACTTCTACAATGGATATGGTTTACCTGAAGGTGACTATTGGTTGGGATTGAACACTCTCGCCTGCATGACTAAACAGCGCTATGAGATGTTGGTGAAACTTAACTTTGCTGATGGAACCCGAGCTGAGATCGGATATGAGCAGTTTGCAGTTGCTTCTATGTCTAATTCGTTTGCACTGACCACGAATGGTCCATCAAACAGCACTATGGATGGTCTGAGTGCACAGAATGGCAACTCCTTCATGAAATGTCCCAAAGGAGCCTGGTGGGCATGCAAAAGTGGCACCAACTTGTTCAGTAGGCGAATGATGTGGAAGGGACGAACAGTAACCGCAGCTGAAGTCCTGATTCGTCCTGACTACTGCCCATCTCTGCAGAGGTGCCCATCGTAGGAAGTGGACATCTACGTATACATTGAGCAATGCTGAACTAAAAGGAGATCGCTAATTACCAATTAATGATGACTGTAGCTCTTGCATTGTAGATGTAAAACTCATACTTTGTTTACAAGTATATTAATTGTAATTCCTGCAAACTCAGTGCATTGCAATTTACTGTACGAGCAATACAGTACGTTTTGGTTCATTGTCAACTTTACGCTGTGATTGATAATTAGACAAGAATGGTGCCCACTGCGCAGGCATCTCTGTGCACTCCTATAGTACAGTATATAGGACAGGAAACATGTTCACATCCAATTAGCCAACCTCACCAATCATGTAACTGGTGAGCAATACTGCAGCTTAATAAAACAAGGTGGGAGCAGGACGTTTCGACCACGAGCTAACCTCAAGTTTCAGCTGCATCATAGGTGTTGTGCCTGCAGTGTTATCATAACTGTCAGAAGCCGCAGCTGTAGTCTGCATGTGCATGTGTGTGTGTGTGTGTGTGTGTGTGTGTGTGTGTGTGTGTATGTAGCCGAGAGGAGGTCCAAGAAAGATCTAGGTGGTGATGTCATCAAAGCTGACCTGCAGGAGATCAAGGTCCCAGAGGCCCAATGGCACAAACTAGCCGGGACATTCAGAGAGGGTTGGCGTGTCACATACGTACATGTCAGCCTGGAGGAGAGAAGGACTAGACGGGAAGGAGAACAACTACTGACATCATCCCGTGTTGTATGCCATGAATGCGATAGAAGTTTTTATAGACAAGAAGAGGACAAGAGAAGGCACAAATGCACCTCAGAGAGATTGAAACCTGTGAGTGAACAGCTTGGAGCGGTGCAGTGTCAGACATGCCACTACTGGTTTTGAAGCAGCTAGAGGTGGACCTGCTGTGCACAGATACAGACAAGATCACAACCGAGTACCAGAATGTTTAATGAGATTTGACAATATATACCTGCTGGGGGTTGTGTAACCATATCAGTGGCAGTTGAAAGGAGGAATGAAGAAAGGTGTGTGCGTGTGTGTATGTATGCATACCATGAGTGCGCGCTTGTATGTGTGTGTGTAACAGGAGTGCAAGTGAATTGAGTATTTGTGACATATTTATGACAGAAAACACCAGCACAAGATGCTATGGTTAGGTAAAGTATGGACACCAGTAGAGCAGCATGCAGCCGTCAAATGTGGGTAGCACAAGGGTGCAGAATCAGGGGCTGAAGTTGAGATCTGTACCCCTGCAGGCACAAGCTGCATTTGGCTGCTGCAGTCAAGGCCAATTTGAGCCTATGCTGGTCAATTTACGTATACAGTGCCACATCTAGAATCCCATAATCCCCTAAAACTGACCCAACCAGATCAGACAAGACCATTACATTTACAGTCTATTTGCTTATTGCAACTTGCTCTGGATAACGTGACAGATTGACAGCAGCAGTCATTATATTATACAGTCATTGCCTCTATGCCGTTAGCAGTGTGAATGTTGCATTCCTTAGCTTCATGTTGTAGGGTGGTCATCAGTCTCCTTGTACAACTATGCAATGAGGTCTGATGGGATGCTGTGAAGGTTCTGTATGTAATATAACATTATACCTTGAGGGGATGCACACTCACAACCTGTACTAATTGGTCCACTAATTGGCTGTGCCCTCATGCACTCTCAGACTTACAAACAAACCAACTATTTTGTGTACTGCAGTTAGGAGATTCCTTCAGATAAGTCTTCTTGTTCAGGCTCACACTCTGCAGTCTTCCTGCAGCTGCAGAGCTGTTTACCAGCCTGTGTACTGTGCACTTGTAATTCACAATTGAGTTTCTCGGCCATCTGCTGTGTCAGTTGTGAAGATTCTCCAACGTTTAGTGTGGGTGGTGTGGGGTGAGGGGAGTTGCATGCTGTCTTGTTGTGTGCTCCGAAGACGTGGATCACCCTTGGTCCAATTAGGCACATGTGTGGCTTCTGTCTTAACTGAAGCATGTGCACATGAACTGAACACATCATGGAATTATATTTCAGTGTTACAGTGTCACAGTATACCACCACATGTCATGGGATTATGTTTCAGTGTTCCTGTGTCACAGTATACCACCACATGAGCAGCACTCCTGTCCTACAAACCTGCATACAAATGTAGAATGTCTCACTGCATAGAGCAAACATATACACAATTATATATATTATAAACACATATATGCAATTGTCAGCACTTATTTATGTTATACAGTACATGCATAGTATTATGATATGCTCAATTTGAAATTCTAAGTCAATGAACTTCAATTATGTAAAATAGTAGTATTAAGGACAATGTTAACATGTTTGACCATGAAGGTCTTTGTCAGGTATAAACAGTAACATTTTACCATTAATTGTTCCTTATTGCTACTTGAAAACACACCAACTCTCAAGTTGAAACTGCACCAGTATCATGGCATGAGCCTCCACCACATCATGTTTGAATTCATGTACAAATAAGTTAGACTTAATGTTGTGTTGGTGCGCTGAACACGAGTGAATAATTTATCTAATGCACTTTACCTATGCTTGAACATGCATTACATATTACTGATCAGTTCCGCACTCCTGTATACGTATGTACAGCCATCTATGCCTCCAATGGTCCAATTGCTAATGTCAGTCAGAGCTTGCCATAGCACAGCTATTGTGTATGTTTTCAGGAGCAGTTACCACAGGTAGTGCACATGTGTGCCTGTATGTATCTTTCTGTCATGTGATTGGTAACATTTGGGTGAAAAAAAATTAAGGCCGTACCCCGCCTCTCTCATATGTGGGCCTTAAGTCCTTAAGTCCAGAAATGAATACCCCTACTGCTCTGAAAGACCATGCAGCTGAGATGAGGTTGCATGGTGTCTCCGCTGCCAATGGGGCCACTAATCTTGTTACCTCCCATTGGCTCACCCCATATAAAAGGGCCCCCGTAGCAGAATCTTGGCAGTGGTAAGTATAGGTACAAGAACAAGTGTGTGTGTGCGTGTATGTAGCCGAGAGGAGGTCCAAGAAAGATCTAAGTGGTGATGTCATCAAAGCTGACCTGCAGGAGATCAAGGTCCCAGAGGCCCAATGGCACAAACTAGCCGGGACATCCAGAGAGGGTTGGCGTGTCACGTACGTACATGTCAGCCTTGGAGGAGAGAAGGACTAGACAGGAAGGAGAACAACTACCGACATCATCCCGTGTTGTATGCCATGAATGCGATAGAAGTTTTTATAGACAAGAAGAGGACAAGAGAAGGCACAAATGCACCTCAGAGAGATTGAAACCTGTGAGTGAACAGCTTGGAGCGGCGCAGTGTCAGACATGCCACTACTGGTTTTGAAGCAGCTAGAGGTGGACCTGCTGTGCACAGATACACTAACAAGATTATAACTCAGTACCAGAATGTTTAATGAGATTTGACAATATATACCTGCTGGGGGTTGTGTAACCACATCAGTGGCAGTTGAAAGGAGGAATGAAGAAAGGTGTGTGTGTGTGTGTGTGTGTGTGTGTGTGTGTGTGTGTGTGTGTGTGTGTGTGTGTGTGTGTGTGTGTGTGTGTGTGTGTGTGTGTGTGTGTGTGTGTGTGTGTGTGTGTGTGTGTGTGTGTGGTGTGTGTGTGTGTGTGTGTGTGTGTGTGTGTGTGTGTGTGTGTGTGTGTGTGTGTGTGTGTGTGTGTATGTATGTATGCATACCATGAGTGCCTGCTTGTGTGTGTGTGTGTGTGTGTGTGTGTAACAGGAGTGCAAGTGAATTGATTAATTGTGATATATTTATGACAGAAAACACCAGCGCAAGATGCTACGGTTAGGTAAAGTATGGACACCAGTAAGCAGCATGCAGCCGTCAAATGTGGGTAGCACAAGGGTGCTGAATCAGGGGTTGAAGTTGAGATCTGTACCCCTGCAGGCACAAGCTGCATTTGGCTGCTGCATTCAAGGCCAATTTGAGGCTATGCCAGTCAATTTACAGTGCCACACTTAGAATCCCATAATCCCCTAAAACTGACCCAACCATTTGTACAGTTTGATCAGACAAGACCATTACATTTACAATCTGTCATCATATAATACTGTCATTGCCTCTATGCCGTTACCCTCTGCCAGGAGCAGTGTGTATGTTTCCTTCCTTAGCTTCATGTTGTAGGGTGGTCATCAGTCTCCTTGTACAACTATGCAATGAGGTCTGATGGGATGCTGTGAAGATATTCTGTATGTACCCATATTATACCTTGAGGGGATGCACACTCACAACCTGTACTAATTGGTCCACTAATTGGCTGTGCCCTCATGCACTCTCAGACTTACAAACAAACCAACTATTTTGTGTACTGCAGTTGAGAGATTCCTTCAAATAAGTCTTCTTGCTCAGGCTCACACTCTGCAGTCTTCCTGCAGCTGCAGAGCTGTTTACCAGCCTGTGTACTGTGCACTTGTAATTCACAATTGAGTTTCTCGGCCATCTGCTGTGTCAGTTGTGAAGATTCTCCAACGTTTAGTGTGGGTGGTGTGGGGTGAGGGGAGTTGCATGCTGTCTTGTTGTGTGCTCCGAAGACGTGGATCACCCTTGGTCCAATTAGGCACATGTGTGGCTTCTGTCTTAACTGAAGCATGTGCACATGAACTGAACACATCATGGGATTATGTTTCAGTGTTCCTGTGTCACAGTATACCACCACATGAGCAGCACTCCTGTCCTCCAAATCTGCATACAAATGTAGAATGTCTCACTGCATAGAGCAAACATATACAATTGTCAGCACTTATTTATGTTATACATGCACAGTATTATGATATGCTCAATTTGAAATTCTGAATCAATGAACTTTCAAGTATGTATATGTAGTGTTAAGGACAATGGTAAGATGTTTGACCATGAAGGTCTTTGTCAGGTACAAACAGTAACATTTTACCATTAATTGTTCCTTATTGCTACTTGAAAACACACCAACTCTCAAGTTGAAACTGCACCAGTATCATGGCATGAGCCTCCACCACATCATGTTTGAATTCATGTACAAATAAGTTAGACTTAATGTTGTGTTGGTGCGCTGAACACGAGTGAATAATTTATCTAATGCACTTTACCTATGCTTGAACATGCATTACATATTACTGATCAGTTCCGCACTCCTGTATACGTATGTACAGCCATCTATGCCTCCAATGGTCCAATTGCTAATGTCAGTCAGAGCTTGCCATAGCACAGCTATACTGTGTGTGTTTTCAGGAGCAGTTACCACAGGTAGTGCACATGTGTACCTGTGTGTATCTTTCTATCATGTGATTGGTAACATTTGGGTGAAAAAAATTAAGGCCGTACCCTGCCTCTCTCATATGTGGGCCTTAAGTCCTTAAGTCCAGAAATGAGTACCCCCACTGTGCTGAAAGGCCATGCAGCTGAGATGAGGTTGCATGGTGTCTCCGCTGCCAATGGGGCCACTAATCTTGTTACCTCCCGTTGGCTCACCCCATATAAAAGGGCCCACGTAGCAGAATCTTGGCAGTGGTAAGTATAGGTACAAGAACAAGTGTGTGTGTGCGTGTATGTAGCCGAGAGGAGGTCCAAGAAAGATCTAAGTGGTGATGTCATCAAAGCTGACCTGCAGGAGATCAAGGTCCCAGAGGCCCAATGGCACAAACTAGCCGGGACATCCAGAGAGGGTTGGCGTGTCACGTACGTACATGTCAGCCTTGGAGGAGAGAAGGACTAGACAGGAAGGAGAACAACTACCGACATCATCCCGGGTTGTATGCTAAGAATGTGATAGAAGTTTTTAAAGACAAGAAGGGAATAAGAGAAGGCACAAATGCACACCAGAGAGATTGAAACCTGTGAGTGAACAGCTTGGAGCGGCGCAGTGTCAGACATGCCACAACTGGTTTTGAAGCAGCTAGATGTGGACCTGCTGTGCACAGATACTAACAAGATTATAACTCAGTACCAGAATGTTTAATGAGATTTGACAATAGTTGCTGGGGGTTGTGTAACCACATCAGTGGCAGTTGAAAGGAGGAATGAAGGAAGGTGTGTGTGTGTGTGTACGTATGCATACCATGAGTGTGTGCTTGTGTGTGTGTGTGTAACAGGAGTGCAAGTAAATTGAGTATTTGTGACATATTTGTGACAGAAAACACCAGCGCAAGATGCTACGGTTAGGTAAAGTATGGACACCAGTAGAGCAGCATGCAGCCGTTAATGTGGGTAGCACAAGGGTGCAGAATCAGGGGTTGAAGTTGAGATCTGTACCCCTGCAGGCACAAGCTGCATTTGGCTGCTGCATTCAAGGCCAATTTGAGGCTATGCCAGTCAATTTACAGTGCCACACTTAGAATCTCATAACCCCCTAAAACTGACCCAACCATTTGTACAGTTTGTCAGATCAGACAAGACCATCACATTTACAGTCTAATTGCTTATTGCAACTTGCTCTGGATAACGTGACAGATTGACAGCAGCAGTCATTATATTATACAGTCATTGCCTCTATGCCGTTACCCTCTGCCAGGAGCAGTTTGAATGTTTCCTTCCTTAGCTTCATGTTGTAGGGTAGTCATCAGTCTCCTTGTACAACTATGCAATGAGGTCTGATGGGATGCTGTGAAGATTCTGTATGTACCCATTATTATACCTTTAGTGGACACACACTCACAACCTGTACTAATTGGTCCACTAATTGGTTGTGCCCTCGTGCACTCTCAGACTTGGTACAAACCATCTATTTTGTGTACTGCAGTTGAGAGATTTCTACAAATAAGTCTTCTTGCTCAGTTTCACACTCTGCAGTCTTCCTGCAGCTGCAGAGCTGTTTACCAGCCTGTGTACTGTGCACTTGTAATTCACAATTGAGTTTGTCGGCCATCTGCTGTGTCAGTTGTGAAGATTCTCCAACGTGTAGTGTGGGTGGTGTGAGGGCAGGGGAGCTGCATGCTGTCCTGTTGTGTGCTCCGAAGACGTGGATCACCCTTGGTCCAATTAGGCACATGTGTGGCTTCTGTCTTAACTGAAGCATGTGCACATGAGCTGAACACATCATTATATATGTTTCAGTGTTCCAGTGTCACAGTATACCACCACATGAGCAGCACTCATACGCTGCACATGCTTATCACCACCGTCATTTCACTACATACAGTGAACACAAAATTAATTGCCAGCAACTATTTGTGTTACATGCACAGTATTACAGGAATAGCATACAATTTATACAGATACACTGGAGCTAGATACCATTTTAAATATTTGCAGAATTTCTATACTTGAGCATGCAAGAGTTGTACTTTCTTAATTTGTTGATGCTTCCATCCTCCCATAGCACATGCAGTCAGCTCCTGACTTGGTGAGGGACTATACCAAACGATCAAAGGAGGAGAGGTTGTCCAGTGCAGCTGTGTAGCAGAACTTGTACAAGTCCTACATGAGGGTGGGAGGGAAGGAGAAGGGGGAGGGGAGGGAGGGAGGCGAGGGAGGGGAGGGAGGGGGGAGGGGAGGGGGGAAGGGAGGGAGGGGAGGGGAGGGGAGGGAGACATAAATACACAGTCGTCACAAGGGAGATGTGATAAGTAGGATTGGTTTCAGAGAGTTGTCATAACCAGGATGGGGTGTCAAGTGTACAAGGCAAGTTTGAAGATGTCACAAGTGCAGGGTATGTACATGTTGTGGTGCAAATAGTTATACGATACAATTTTGTGTATAATAATGTATTCAATGTACAGTAATTTGATCTTAAACGAGGGAGTGCAAGAAGGTCATGCTTGTGTGTGTGTGTGTGTATGTGTGTGTGTGTGTGTGTGTGTGTGTGTGTGTGTGTGTGTATGTATGTATGCATACCATGAGTGCGTGCTTGTGTGTGTGTGTGTGTGTGTGTGTGTGTGTGTGTGTGTGTGTGTGTGTGTATGTATGCATACCATGAGTGCGTGCTTGTGTGTGTGTGTGTGTGTGTGTGTAACAGGAGTGCAAGTGAATTGAGTAATTGTGACATATTTATGACAGAAAACACCAGCACAAGATGCTACGGTTAGGTAAAGTATGGACACCAGTAAGCAGCATGCAGCTGTCAAATGTGGGTAGCACAAGGGTGCAGAATCAGGGGCTGAAGTTGAGATCTGTACCCCTGCAGGCACAAGCTGCATTTGGCTGCTGCAGTCAAGGCCAATTTGAGCCTATGCTGGTCATTTACAGTGCCACACCTAGAATCCCATAATTCCCTAAAACTGACCCAACCAGATCAGACAAGACCATTACATTTACAGTCTATTTGCTTATTGCAACTTGCTCTGGATAACGTGACAGATTGACAGCAGCAGTCATTATATTATACAGTCATTGCCTCTATGCCATTACCCTCTGCCAGGAGCAGTGTGAATGTTGCATTCCTTAGCTTCATGTTGTAGGGTGGTCATCAGTCTCCTTGTACAACTATGCAATGAGGTCTGATGGGATGCTGTGAAGGTTCTGTATGTAATATAACATTATACCTTGAGGGGATGCACACTCACAACCTGTACTAATTGGTCCACTAATTGGCTGTGCCCTCATGCACTCTCAGACTTACAAACAAACCAACTATTTTGTGTACTGCAGTTAGGAGATTCCTTCAGATAAGTCTTCTTGTTCAGGCTCACACTCTGCAGTCTTCCTGCAGCTGCAGAGCTGTTTACCAGCCTGTGTACTGTGCACTTGTAATTCACAATTGAGTTTCTCGGCCATCTGCTGTGTCAGTTGTGAAGATTCTCCAATGTTTAGTGTGGGTGGCGTGGGGTGAGGGGAGTTGCATGCTGTCTTGTTGTGTGCTCCGAAGACGTGGATCACCCTTGGTCCAATTAGGCACATGTGTGGCTTCTGTCTTAACTGAAGCATGTGCACATGAACTGAACACATCATGGAATTATATTTCAGTGTTCCAGTGTCACAGTATACCACCACATGAGCAGCACTCCTGTCCTACAAACCTGCATACAAATGTAGAATGTCTCACTGCATAGAGCAAACATATACACAATTATATATATTATAAACACATATATGCAATTGTCAGCACTTATTTATGTTATACAGTACATGCACAGTATTATGATATGCTCAATTTGAAATTCTGAGTCAATGAACTTCAATTATGTAAAATAGTAGTATTAAGGACAATGTTAACATGTTTGACCATGAAGGTCTTTGTCAGGTATAAACAGTAACATTTTACCATTAATTGTTCCTTATTGCTACCTGAAAACACACCAACTCTCAAGTTGAAACTGCACCAGTATCATGGCATGAGCCTCTACCACATCATGCTTGAATTCATGTACAAATAATTTAGACTTAATGTTGTGTTGGTGCGCTGAACACGAGTGAATAGTTTATCTAATGCACTTTACCTATGCCTGAACATGCATTACATATTACTGATCAGTTCCACACTCCTGTATACGTATGTACAGCCATCTATGCCTCCAATGGTCCAATTACTAATGTCAGTCAGAGCTTGCCATAGCACAGCTATATTGTGTATGTTTTCAGGAGCAGTTACCACAGGTAGTGCACATGTGTGCCTGTATGTATCTTTCTATCATGTGATTGGTAACATTTGGGTGAAAAAAATTAAGGCCGTACCCTGCCTCTCTCATATGTGGGCCTTAAGTCCTTAAGTCCAGAAATGAGTACCCCCACTGTGCTGAAAGACCATGCAGCTGAGATGAGGTTGCATGGTGTCTCCGCTGCCAATGGGGCCACTAATCTTGTTACCTCCCATTGGCTCACCCCATATAAAAGGGCCCACGTGCACGTAGCAGAATCTTGGCAGTGGTAAGTATAGGTACAAGAACAAGTGTGTGTGTGCGTGTATGTAGCCGAGAGGAGGTCCAAGAAAAATCTAGGTGGTGATGTCATCAAAGCTGACCTGCAGGAGATCAAGGTCCCAGAGGCCCAATGGCACAAACTAGCCGGGACATCCAGAGAGGGTTGGCGTGTCATGTACGTACATGTCAGCCTTGGAGGAGAGAAGGACTAGACAGGAAGGAGAACAACTACCGACATCATCCCGGGTTGTATGCTAAGAATGTGATAGAAGTTTTTAAAGACAAGAAGGGAATAAGAGAAGGCACAAATGCACATCAGAGAGATTGAAACCTGTGAGTGAACAGCTTGGAGCGGTGCAGTGTCAGACATGCCACTACTGGTTTTGAAGCAGCTAGAGGTGGACCTGCTGTGCACAGATACTAACAAGATTATAACTCAGTACCAGAATGTTTAATGAGATTTGACAATAGTTGCCGGGGGTTGTGTAACCACATCAGTGGCAGTTGAAAGAAGGAATGAAGGAAGGTGTGTGTGTGTGTGTGTGTGTGTGTATGTATGCATACCATGAGTGCGTGCTTGTGTGTGTGCGTGTGTAACAGGAGTGCAAGTGAATTGAGTATTTGTGACATATTTATGACAGAAAACACCAGCGCAAGATGCTATGGTTAGGTAAAGTATGGACACCAGTAGAGCAGCATGCAGCCATTAATGTGGGTAGCACAAAGGTTCAGAATCAGGGGTTGAAGTTGAGATCTGTACCCCTGCAGGCACAAGCTGCATTTGGCTGCTGCATCAAGGCCAATTTGAGGCTATGCCAGTCAATTTACAGTGCCACACTAAGAATCCCATAATCCCCTAAAACTGACCCAACCAGATCAGACAAGACCATTACATTTACAATTTGTCATCTTATAATACCGTCATTGTCTCTATGCCGTTATCCTCTGCCAGGAGCAGTGTGTATATTTCCTTCCTTAGCTTCATGTTGTAGGGTGGTCATCAGTCTCCTTGTACAACTATGCAATGAGGTCATCTGATGGGATGCTGTAAAGATATTCTGTATGTACCCATTATTATACCTTTAGAGGACACACACTCACAACCTGTACTAATTGGTCCACTAATTGGCTGTGCCCTCATGCACTCTCAGACTTACAAACAAACCATTTTGTGTACTGCAGTTGAGAGATTCCTTCAAATAAGTCTTCTTGCTCAGGCTCACACTCTGCAGTCTTCCTGCAGCTGCAGAGCTGTTTACCAGCCTGTGTACTGTGCACTTGTAATTCACAATTGAGTTTCTTGGCCATCTGCTGTGTCAGTTGTGAAGATTCTCCAACGTGTAGTGTGGGTGGCGTGAGGGCAGGGGAGTTGCATGCTGTCCTGTTGTGTGCTCCAAAGACGTGGATCACCCTTGGTCCAATTAGGCACATGTGTGGCTTCTGTCTGAACTGAAGCATGTGCACATGAACTGAACGCATCATGGGATTATGTTTCAGTGTTCCAGTGTCACAGTATACCACCAAATGAGCAGCACTCATTCGCTGCACATGCTTATCACCACCGTCATTTCACTGCATACAGTGAACACAAAATTAATTGCCAGCAACTATTTGTGTTACATGCACAGTATTACAGGAATAGCATACAATTTATACAGATACACTGGAGCTAGATACCATTTTTGAATATTTTGCAGAATTTCTATACTTGAGCATGCAAGAGTTGTACTTCCTTAATTTGTTGATGCTTCCATCCTCCCATAGCACATGCAGTCAGCTCCTGACTTGGTGAGGGACTACACCAAACGATCAAAGGAGGAGAGGTTGTCCAGTGCAGCTGTGTAGCAGAACTTGTACAAGTCCTACATGAGGTGGGGGGGGGGGGGGAGGGGGGAAGGGAGGGAGGGGAGGGGTGGGGAGGGAGACATAATGCTCTGTTGTCACAAGGGAGATGTGATAGGTGTGTGTGTGTGTGTGTGTGTGTGTGTGTGTGTGTGTGTGTACATATGTGAGCAAGTGAATGGC
Source organism: Ianthella basta (assembly GCA_964019415.1). Classification (NCBI taxonomy): domain Eukaryota; kingdom Metazoa; phylum Porifera; class Demospongiae; order Verongiida; family Ianthellidae; genus Ianthella; species Ianthella basta. The sequence goes on from OZ025886.1 coordinate 621,523, forward strand.
TTGTCAGTATATGTGCATTTAGAGCTCACCTCCCTGTCCACTGCATGGGGCTGCCTCATCCTGATCTCCCTGACAATCCTAAAGATGTCCACTGCTCCCTCAGCCTTCAAGCACTCAAGAATATTGGCCACAGCACAGAAAGTAGCAGAGCGACCCGTGGAGCCGCTTTGGGTGGGGAGGGGCACAGGACGTAGGTGGAGTAGGGGGTGGGGCGGCATGGGTGGGGCAGAAAGGGAGTGGTGAACAAAGACATTACGTATGTACCAGAGTGGCTGCAATCCAGTGTGCATATGCATGCAGTGGAACACAACATATGCAAACTGCAAAGAAGTTTTACGATAAAGAATTTTACTATGTACTGTACAGCACAAGAGGTTAGCCTTCAGTTTCATTCATCATCATGCGTTGCTACACCTCATGGTACATGTCACATGACCTCATGGTACAGCACGTGTCACATGCATGTCACATGACCTAGCTCACCTGTCGTGCACCAAGATGGGTCCATTGCCATACATCTTCTGTGACTTGAATACATTACCGATGAGTTTGAAGAAGCCCTCTGTGTTCTTGGGGAGGCCGTCATATGGCCAGTTTGGGTAGAGGTAGAACTTCATCTTGTGAGATGCATCATCCTGCATCAAGTGGGCGGGGGCAGGGGGTGGGGTGTATGTAAAGGCAGCAGAAGCAGTGCAGCTACACGATACATTAGAGGTTCATATACTGCTATAATAATTATTGGCAATCACTTTACAATACTGCACGTACTGCATCTGTAGCAGTTGACAAGACGCTCGGGTCAATGCGTTCTGCACCCAACGACTTCACTGAAGCACATGTTGTGCGTTTTGCTCAAAAGTGGATTGTCATTGACACACCTCACATTGTCATAAGTGAGGAGGTGAAGTTGAATGGACAATGTGTCATTCCTCACCTTGAGGTTGGTGAGAGTGACCTCCCGGAGGATCAGTCCGGACTCCTTCTCCACCTCTGTCTCCACCCGCATCACGTAGGCCCCCACCTGGACCAAGCCCTCGTCATTGTTGGGCCAGTACAGGGCACATTGCTCCTTAAATGAGCAAGCAAAAGAGAATGCAATCATATCCCCCACCACAGTGCAGCGCATACATGGTGAGAAACAGGAAGTGAAGCCGTCTAATGTGCTATCTCCTACTCACCCTCCCATTTTCACAACCTCCCCCACTCACCCCCTTTTCCTCACATCCTCCCCCTCACACTTGTACACTCCCTTACTCACCCTCCCACCTCACACACTCCCCCACTCACCCTCCCACCTCACACACCCCCACTCACCCTTTCATCCTCACACCTTCCCCTACTCACCCTCCCACCTCACACACTCCCCACTCGCCCTTTCACCTCACACTCCCCTACTCACCCTCACATCCTCACACACACCCCCACTCACCCTCCCACACTTCCCCACTCACCCTCACATCGTCACTCCCCACTCACCCTCCCACCTCCCACTCCTCCACTCACCCTCACATCCTCACACACTCCCCCACTCACCTTCCCACCTCACACCCCACATTCACCCTCCCACCTCACACTCCCCTACTCACCCTCCCACCTCACACACTCCCCCACTCACCCTCCCACCTCACACACTCCCCCACTCACCCTCCCACCTCACACACTCCCCCAATCACCCTCCCACTCACACACTCCCCCACTCACCCTCCCACCTCACACACTCCCCTACTCACCCTCCCACCTCACACCCTCCCCCACTCACCCTCCCATTCTCCTCCAGCGGGCACAACATGACAATGGTGGAAGGCTTGGACTCCCAAAGTAGTCTCAGGAAGTCAAAGCTGGTTGCTTCTGTTGGTCCTTCAGCTAGGATGAACTGGTTGTGCTCTTTGTAGCCCTGTAGGAATGAATTTGGAGTAGAGTGGACCTCTCTAAGTGGTACACACTTGAAGGACACCTCTTTGTTATGGACATTGTCTGTTGGCTAACACTGAGCTACGTAACATATCAGTTTGTGTGGGACAGAGAGCAAGTGTCCATTATTATACAGAGGTTCGAATGTAGTCACTAAGGTGTGTGTGTGTGTGTGTGTGTGTGTGTGTGTGTGTGTGTGTGTGTGTGTGTGTGTGTGTGTGTGTGTGTGTGTGTGTGTGTGTGTGTGTGTGTGTGTGTGTGTGTGTGTGTATGTGGGACACACTAACATGTACAGCCACAGCTGGATAGTAGTCAGAGCCTGCTTTGTGTGGCAGCAGTGGCAGCTTCACTCGATGCTCGTCGTCTGTAAGAGCAGAGGAAACAGACGGCAGACAGAAGACATGCATGAGCAGCTGTTGCACCAAGTGTTCGTAAACAGCAAGTTTCATTGGAATTAGTACACAAGTTCAAGGCACTGCTATGAATGGTATGGCTGAGACAAAACACCTGCATATAGCCGTGTACTAGGAATGCAATGACTGTGTACATTAACGGCCATTTGTGTTTTAGTGGTTGTCTGCACTTACAAGGAATATTGTGGGGGATCCGATTCCTGAGGTAGTTCTCCATTTGAAGACCTTCTTCTCGCTTCTTGTCATCAACAGTCTCAATATCCTCCAGTGCCTAAATAGGAAGCAAGGGGTACCAGTCTCTCACATCACATGTATTGTGAGTGACCTAGCATGGAACATTCTCTACCAATGAGGGCAGTGACTTCAGTATGGCTGGCAGCACTAGTGTGACCACCTTTGCTAAGAGCTCATATGCTGAGCAGTAGTAATGAGTCCATAAGCCATGTAGAAAAAAACCATTCTTTGCAGTGGCATTAATTGTTCATCAGTATTCACACTATTTTGCAAATCTGTCGTTTTCTATGAAATTACAAATTCACAAATTTCAAAACTGGTGCCAGCACGGACTAACTGCTTATATTCTACAAATTGTACACATGTGTGCATTGCAGTTGTATCCATTCAGGAAACATTCCCACTTTTGTATGTAATGTTGTGTATTACACATTGGTACCTGGTACACCACAGTCTATCACCCTTGGCTGTATGAGGAGCAACCAGTGCATGCCCATACCTGGTACTCCTCCTGGAATCCTGTCTTGCTGGTCTCCGGGTTAACCGTAGCCATCCTCTCTGTGCGGTTCTTTAGCTGTGCTGCAGTGACGAGGTGACTGCGGCTCTTGAGGAACTCCACCAGTGCATCGTGGATGAACACATACTGCTTCTGTGGGGTGTGGCAGGGGGTGGGGCAAGGGGTGGGGCAAGGGGGCAGGAAGGGGTGTGGCAAGTGGTGTGGCAGGGGACAGGGGTGGGGCAAGGGGCAGGGATGGGGCAGTGGGTGGGGCAAAGGTGTGTGTGTTATCATTTCTGATTTGTACGTATACAGATAAGACTTGTATTAGAGCATTTGCAAGGCATGTGAGACCATGTACGTATGTGGCATGTTTGAAACACTGTGTAGCATGTAATAGCCAATGAGTACAGTGGTAATTGCAGCAGCATCACAGCACTTGAATCCCATATTTGCTCCACTAACAAGGCATTTAAATTGTTCTCTGTGTGAATGTGTGTCGACATACAAACTACTGAGTCCCCCTCTGCACAGTGCAGTCTACAACAGAGTACCAGCTGTGGGGTTGGCTCACCTCTGTCTGCACCATGTGGTTCCTGTTTGCTCTCATCTTCATGACATAGTTGAAGACGTTGATCTCCCCTCTCTGTGCAATCATCTCCATCATGGATATTATGGAAATCAGAGTGCCAGTGCGACCGACACCCGCACTGAATGGGGATGGGGGGAGGGGGAGGTGATCATGGGGGGGTGATCATGGGGGCATGGGGGGAGGTGATCATGGGGGGGAGGTGATCATGGGGGGAGGTGATCATGGGGGGGAGGTGATCATGGGGGGAGGTGATCATGGGGGGAGGTGATCATGGGGGGAGGTGATCATGGGGTTATAGTTCAGAATTTACACAAATTACATGCAGTAAGTAACATTGCCTGTTCACAAGCAGCAAAGAGTACAACGTTGGTAGCAAAATGAGAAGAGAGGGGAGTGAAGGAAGACACAATGACCGCTTTCCAATCTCTCACCTGCAGTGTACCACAGGAGGACCGTGCTCCCCTGGCTTGCTAAGCAGTTTCATACGGTCAATGAGGTGGAAGATGGGGAAGACCTCACTGGGCACTCCGTAGTCTGGCCAGGACAGGTAGTGCAGGTGCACCACCTCACGTGTCTGGCTTCCCTGCAGCAGGGAGGGAGGAAGGGGGACAGGGTACCTTCCCACAATGTAGCTCTATACAGCATGTCTGACAGTGTATATACACATGTACAGGCCTATGTGACTCTATACAGACCAGCTTATATACATGTATGTGTTCAAGCACTGAATGCATGCTTGTGTGTATGTACAGTATGTATGTATGAAGAATGTATGTAAGATGTATGACATGAACCCCTCCCATGTGCAATTATGAGGCGCTGGGTCTCGTGGACAGATTAGGCTTTCAAGTGTGATGCCCTTACATGTATTGTGATAGCAAACTGCAGTCAATGTTTAGTGTAACAGGTGGAGTACAAGTATGGATCATGCTTTCAACACACCTTAGTGAGAACAAAGGTCCTTTGGAATATGTTGGCACAGGATTGCTGTTTTGAGCAAGTGACCTTTATGTCTCCATAAGAGGCTGATTTATACTCTGGCCAGTACTGGTGACATTTCACCTGCGTATTTGGAATCATGGAGGGGCGAGGGTTAGAGTTGAGAGTGGGCTTGACGAGGCGACAAAGAGTGAAATGGAGATGATGTGAAAGGGTGTGGGGGTAGAGATGGTGATGATGTAGGGTGAGAGGTGGTGGATGAAGGTGAAGAGGTGAAGATTAGGGCTAGTTGTAGGTGGATAGGGAACATGTGTGTGGATGCGAAAAGTTGTCTTCCTCCCCTTGATCCTTCCCTTACCCTGCCTTTCTCTACCAAGTTGGTCAACATGACAATCAGCCAGGTGTTCTGCTCCCACACCATCTGCCAAAAGTCCTCTTCCGTGCTGACCAAGGGACCTGTATACACAGGAGTTAGCTGTCAGTTTAACTCTCACAGGCATGCATGCATTGCTCCCAAAGTGTGCACACTTAACGCAAGTACTGTATTACATTGATCAAAGCTCGGTAGACACAGTCAAAGGCACTTCATGAACTACTATTGACCTTGTGCTAGTGTATACCACGCTACCATGAGTGACCCTCCAGCTATTACACATTACTACCTATAATATATTGTATTAAATATACTCCTAGTGTACGTAACTAGTATGTGAACATTATAATATTATATATAGACCTGCACCAGCTTACCCTGAGAGGCAATGTATTCTTTATCTCTGCTGTACCCCTGGAACAAAGGCAGAGAGTACACTGCACTGAACCACCATGTGTCACAGTACCTTCACAGACTGCAGCACATGCTTTCTGAGTCAACCTTTTTGATTCACATGCAAACAGCTACTGATCCCAGTTGACCCATAACCATCTTACTGACATTCTCCTCCATGTAGCCCTCATACTCTTGATTGGTTTCACCGCCCTTCACATTCCACACCCACATTCTTCCCATGTTCTTTTCTGACCCTTCCCTCCCACTAACACCCCTAACAACCTTCACACCCCCAACCCCCTGACTGTCTGTGTCCTAGTGCAGCCAATCAACACACTCACATCAATATAGTTGCCATTGATGTAGTCCGAAGTTGGATGTCCATTCCTCGCACTCAGGACCACCCTAGAGTGGTCAGCTGTGGTAGATACAGGGGAAGGTGGGGAATGAAACAATAGGCATTTGGACCATTCGTAGGAGCACCACACACATTCATTGGGATGTACACAGGCAGCATGAAGTGAAAGGGAAACAAGTACCTAATGTGGAGGATATACACTGTTCAGTGTTAGGCCGACATGCACCAACAGTGAGAGTCTGTGTTATCATTTCACTGGAGACTGTAATCAATCGGCTAGTAAAGTGTTTGGATTATATTACTCTTGCCAGCCATTGCCATGGTAACTGACCTGCCATTATGTTGATGTATCTATTCTTTATCTGATTGGCTCCCACTTTGGCAACATCATGTGACAAGATAGGAGCTTCCGAAGTTATCAGCTACACAAACAGACAAATGTACATACATACATATACAGGGTATAGCCTTCAAGATGGCCGCCCTTACTAGCACTACCACTCCTCACTGAACACGCACCTGATACTCTGTACTAAAGAGCACACCACTGTCGGCGTGAAGGGATGTCACATGACGTTGAAACTGGTCAATGGGGATAGCCGGCCTGCCCGTCACATTTGCTGCTGTTTGAGAGTTGGAGGTTTAATGCAGGGGAATGGATCAATGCGTATAGCCTTGTAGCCTTCAACAGGCTGTCAGGAATGTGCGTATGTACTAAAATGTTTGTGCATGTGTGTGCATATTTGTGTGTCTGTGTCTATATGACACACGTACTGTGTGGCTGTGTATGCGTATGTACATGTATGTGTATATGATGACAATACTCACTCTCATGTGTTTCTGATTGTGGTCCAGGACTGTGGTTGTTAATAACAATGTAGTCCTGAAAGAACAGCCGACAAATGGTGGATACTGGCTACATAACGCTTAGTATTGCATTCTCTCTGTATTTATATTACTACTATTACTAGTATACAGTATATTAGTACTGCTTTCTCTACACTTGGTTTGCTATACATCACAGTCCTATTATGACACGTACCAGTTGTGTGTCAGGGTCGTATACCTCGTGCTTGCCTGCCCTCCTGCAAAGATTACAGTACACACCATTGATGGTTGTAGAGTAGTGTTATATGTAATACATACATATAATACTGTATGTCTCAGTGTGTATTAAGTATACGAGTGGCACATACTCCACCGAGTGTCATTATGCATGCATTAGTGGCTCACTTTCTCATGTAAAAGAAGATGAAAATCAGCAGAGCTGTGATTGCAACCACAATGATGACAATGAGAATAACAGTCACAACAAGGCCTGTTACAAGACTAGTCTGGTCAGTGGTTGGAGGAACTGGAAACAAAGGAAAAAGAACTGCATCCCTCTACAGCCTAGCACCAGCCGTGACAAGAAAACTTTGCAGGTGAATAATGCATGCTGCTTGCAATATTCTTGCTGTAGTTGTGTGCAATACAACTCACTAATGTTAACAGAAGCATATCCACTGGACTGGAAGACATCGTATTGTCTGTTGGAAATAGCATCCCTCCTCCTCCTGGCCGTAGGAGGCATGACCTGGAGGGAGCAGACACATGCAAGGAGTGGGTTCAGTGCTGCTGCATGTGGTGCTTGCTCTCTCCCTCACCTCAGTGCTGACAAAGTATCTGACAAAACAGTCCAAGGTCTTCCCTGCCACAACAGGGCCATTCCTGTACCGACCAGGGAAGTCATTTGGCTCAGATTCATCACCCACACCAAATGGGTAAGGGAAGGTGATCCCTTCTGCAGTTGGATCAAACTCAGATGCAATATATGGCACATTGTCCTCTGCATTGTCGTATGTGCCAAATGTCCTGTTGTCTGGGAAGGCTCTGTCTGGAGTTATGATTCTAGTTGTTGGGAGAATGTTTCTGATGCATACCACCCACAGGTGACTGCAAGGGAAGGAGAACACGGGGGTGGGGCAGGGGATGGGGCAAGGGAGAAGAAAAACAAAGAGGAAGGAGAAGCAAGGCATCACTGCATGTGCATGTATAGGCATTCATATGTGTATATAAGCTACTGTTGCGAAAGATTTACACATTAGCTACATGCACTTCTAGCATAAATTCTTCTGTATATTATACAGTCTGTATGCATAGTAAACAATACTACTGCAAGTTGTAGACACCTTAGAATGTCTGGTTTGACAGCCATCCTCTGCGGCTGTCTGACTGTAGTGATGATGTATAGTTATAGGAAAACTAGATTATCGGATTGTATCAGACATACATATTGGATACTTGATTGGTACAAACTTGCATTGGTGCCACATTTTATACAAGCCTTGGTACGGTATCATAGTAATACACAGATCATGTAAGTCCATATGGTGTCTGATGTACAGCGTACCTTAAATTACCCTGACCAAATGTGGGAGCAGGGATCACAATGTTCACTATTCCACTTGACCCAGTCCCTTGTGCAGGCACACTGACAGAGACAGGAGTTGCACCAGGAGGAAGTGTGCCGTCCAGCAAGGTGGGAAACACTCCACTCAAGGAAGGACCAAACTCTACAACTGGGGTGTTGTTTGCTTCGACAGTCACATTGTAGTTAGTGAAGGGCTGCAGTCCAGTGATGTTGTATGAGGTATCAGCAACTGGGGTACTAGTTGTTGTCCCACCAAGTGGACTGTATGTCAGTCGGTAGTTCCCACTGAATGGACTGGGTGGTGCTGTCCAATTCACATAGATGTAAGTTGGACGTCTCTCAGTGGCTGTGAGGTCGTCAGGAACAGCTGCATGCATACGTATGTATGGAGAAGAGTGCATGTACAGTAATAGAGGAGAGTGCACAGTTAATGTTCCTCCTCAGATTAATAGAAACCATGTCCACTTACCCAGCACAAGCACCTCTCTGGTGGCACTGAACTCTTCAGACACTTGCTGCACTTCACCTCTAACCACCTGCTGAGCACGACATGTCACTGCACATGTGTAGTTTGCTGAATCATTGATAAAGGCATCTGTGACTTGTAGTGTGCTCCGGTGAACAGCAAAGTCAACAGTGACACTTGGACTACCAGTGAAGCTCCCATACTCCTGTCTCTCCACTCCCCTGACCCGGTCCTCTCCATAGAAGGAGACACCATTCCTCAGCCAAGCCACATAGTAGACTTCAGCATCCCAAGAGCAGTTCAACATGATGGTGTTGTTGGCACCGGCTGGAGCTTGGAAGAGGTATACAGGGTCATTCATTGGGGAGATACTGACGCTGACAGCATCTGAAAGGATGTAAGGTATAAGGCAAAAGGGGTGCAAAAACAGTGTAGACATGGTCAAACAGGGGAAGTGGAATGAGTACAAGAATCTAAAGGCATATATAATATTATGCACTTTATGGCAACGTCAAGCCAGTAACTAAATTACATAATAAGAAAATGTATAAGAAAATACCACATAGGCTAATGGCTATGTCCATTCTGTAAAGCCAAACAGACTGTGAGCAGACACAACCAGCAGAACCAATGTTTTACCCTTACTTACCTGCTCAAGACCATTTTGCCTCTATCTCATAAGATATTTGTAAGCATAGAACTTAACACACCTGTCTCATTCAGAGTAAAAGCGTTCATTGTCTCTGGTCCGTCACCAGCTCGTATGTTCCTTGCAAAGATGGTGGCATTGTACTCCTCACATGGGTAGGTCAGGTTGACCACAACAGTGGTGGTGGGGTGGGGCACTGTAGCCCCACCCACTGAGTCTGTGTCATTCCTGACATCCAGAACATAGTAGATGATACCGGCAGGGTCCAGAGTGGGGGGCACTCCCAGGAAGGAGGGGGGAGTCCAGGTGAAGGTGACACTGAGGTAGTCCACACTGGCAGCAAAGGTAACCACTTCACCTGGGACATCTGGAGGAGAAAGAAAGACTAATTTACACGCAGGAGAACACTAGCAGGCAGACGTGTGCATATAGCTTGCATGAATCTCTACCAGGAGCAGGCAAAGCACCATACACAACACAATGATGAAAGAGATTTGCATGAATGAACATTCCAGTGCACCTCTTTACAGTCTAGGACTCTTGTTGACAAACATGGTCTGTTCCTTCTTGTCAACCCACCATAGATGAGCACCTCCTTAGTGGCCTTGTACTGCATTGGAATGTCTCCTTCAGCACTGTCCTTGGCTCTGCAGGTCACTGCACAGGTGTAGTTCCCACTGTCATTAACTCGACTGAAGGTGAGTGTGCTGTTCTGTCCCCCAACCTCCACCTCAACAGAAGCACTAGTGTTGTCCACTGTGACTCCACTGACAAGGTCCCTGCTGTACAGGAGAGTACCATCCTTGAACCAGACAAGGTAGTACACTGTTGTGTTCCAGGAACAAGTGAGAGTGACATTGTCTGTAGCATTACTCTCCAGTGGATCCACATCAGGTGTCAGGGTCACAGCTGGGTCATCTGGCACATGAGACGACAGAGGTCAATAAGTCTTAGTACGAAGTTAAAGATCAGCAGTGTGATGCTTTATGTATAGGGAAACAATCTGACACCTCATACATAACCTGCTACCTACCTGGTTCCACTGTCATGAAGTATTCACTGGCAGAGGTTCCATTGAAGAACAGGTTCTCTGCTGTCACTGACACAGTCTGGTTCTCACATGCTGGCAGGTCGGGTGCCTCCACTGTGTTAGTTGGGTGGTCCACTGTAGCATTGAACAACACTGCTGAAGTGTTGATACCCACTTGTACAAAGTACCTCAAGGTTTGGTTCCCTCCTGGGGGAATCCCCGTGGCATTGTCCATCAAGGGTTTCCAGGAGATGACAGCTGTCACTGGTGATGTGTTGTTAGGTGTGATGACAACTGACAGACCATTGGGTGCACTGGGAGGTTCTGAGTAGAATGACAGGACAACACACTACTCTGAAAATGGTGCATGGCAGCTAAACAATGTGAAGTGCATTCACCACTTACCATAGACAAACACCTCAGTGGTGTCCAGCAGATTGGCTGCAATCAGACCAAACTCCACTCCCCTGGCCCCACAGGTCACAGCACAGGTGTAGTTGCCACTGTCATCCAATGTAGCATTGTCAATGGTCAGTGTGGACATCATCAGTGTGAAGTTACTTTCAGCAGTGATCACTTTTGGGGGTTCCATCGGGACAGATGGAGCAGCTAGGTCTTCCTCATAGACAAGAGCACCATCATTGTACCATGCAACATAGTACACTGAAGTGTTCCACATGCAGAGGAGAGTGATGTCGCTGCCAGCTGGATAGTCTGACATCATGCTGCGCAATCCAACATCGACTGCAGCTGGTTCTGCATATATCAATAGCAAAACATTTGTACGTTCAATTGCAATAGCCTAAATCATGTAAACAACATTATATAGAGGAAGTATAGTGTAACGTAAGAAACAGCAGTAGTAAATATATAACAGCAGCAGATTCATAATAATTTCTGTTTGTGTCTCCACATAGGGGCTCTTTCTGCATAATCCTGCCTTTGGACCATAGGCCTGTATTTTACCTCACTAGCTGAATGCCCGCCCTTCGGGTGGGTCCCCAGCCTTTCGCAAGCCAGCGAGCCAGTCCCTTGCCAGTTTTGAACTACATATCTGCAAAGGTAACAACGGAGGCTGGCTGCTATAATGACGGTGAGTTTAGTTCGAACGTTTGCCGCCAATGAATGCGATTTCCTATAATCGGAAGTCCTAGACCAACAATTAAAAATGGCGTCTTGGCCTGCGGAAAAAAGCTCTCTCTTCGGCTGCAGGCAGCTAGGTGAATGGCACCCCTCTAAGGTCATGTCCCTCACTCCCTTAACTGGCACAATGCATATCAAGTCCACCAATGACCCGTAGTGGAAGGGTCAATAGTTTTAAAAATGGCGTGTTGGCCCGCGAAGAACGGATGAAGGAATCGCGCTCTTCGACTGCAAGGCAGCTAGGCTAACGACACCCCTCTAAGAACATGCCTGCTCATTCCCTCAACTGGCATGGTGCGTCTCAAGCCGATTCCCTGCGAGGCGCCGATTTTATGAGGGAACACACAAACAAACTGAGATCCGGTGCATTATAGTAAGATGGTATTTACTTCATTTCTACAGGTAAAAGTGTGCTTTATGCATGCCCAGATGACTGATCAGATTTAGGCACCCCCCAGGGTTTTGGGGCATCCCTCAGGGATTTGGGCATGCATGATATATACAAATGAAAGGCTATCAAGTAAGGGAGACACCAATAAGCTAATGGTTGATTACCGAGTTATATAAGGATTAGCAGTGTGATGACTCAACGCAGGTAATCTGGCACCTCCATATCTGCTACCAACCTGGCTCCACTGTCATGAAGTCTTCACTGGCAGAGGTTCCACTAAAGAACAGGTTCTCTGCTGTCACTGACACAGTCAGGTTCTCACATGCTGGCAGGTTGGGTGCCTCCACTGTGTTAGTTGGGTGGTCCACTGTAGTACAGAACAACACTGCTGAAGTGCTGTTACTCACTTCCACAAAGTACGTCAAGTTTGGGTTCCCTCCTGGGGGAATCCCTGTAGCATTGTCCATCAAGGCTATCCAGGTAATGACAGCTGTCACTGGTGATATGTTGTTAGGTGTGATGACAACTGACAGACCATTGGGTGCACTGGGAGGTTCTGAGTAGAATGACAGGACAACACACTGCTCTGAAAATGGTGCATGGCAGCTAAACAATGTGAAGTGCATTCATCACTTACCATAGACAAACACCTCAGTGGTGTCCAGCGGATTCACTGCAATCATATCAAACTCCACTCCCCTGGTCCCACAGGTCACAGCACAGGTGTAGTTGCCACTGTCATCCAATGTAGCATTGACAATGGTCAGAGTGGACATCATCAATGTGAAGTCACTGTCAATGTAGATCCCTTGTTGGGGTCTCATCAAGATGGAGGGGGCAGCCAGATCTTCCTCGTAAATCAATGTACCATTCTTGTACCATGCAGCATAGTACACTGAGGTGTTCCATGAGCAGAGGAGGGAGATGTTGCTGCCAGCCGGATAGTCTGCTGTGGACTCCACAGTTGACACGATAATGGTTGGCAGGGCTAGAGAATGAAGCAAGAATGAAGGTACTAAGAGATACAGAGTCCACGACACACCCTGCAATGTAGCGCTATTTGATATCCTTAACTGGGGCATAGCCTTTAGTTATGATAATCCATACAAGGTAGACAAAAGAACCACTGCAGCATGTATGGGTGACCAGAAATTCAACATTTCCTCTTTTTTTTTGCTTACACATCTTCTTTTTACTATTGTTTATGTCAGTAGTGATTGGACTTATGATTCATGACATTCTGCTACCAACCTGGTTCCACTGTCATGAAGTAGTCACTGGCAGAGGTTTCATTGAAGAACAGGTTCTCTGCTGTCACTGACACAGTCAGGTTCTCACATGCTGGCAGGTTGGGTGCCTCCACTGTGTTAGTTGGGTGGTCCACTGTAGCACTGAACAACACTGCTGAAGTGCTGTTACTCACTGACACAAAGTACCTCAAGGTTTGGTTCCCTCCTGGGGGAATCCCGGTAGCATTATCCATCAAAGCTGTCCAGGTAATGACAGCTGTCACTGGTGACATGTCATTAGGTGTGATGACAACTGACAGACCATTGGGTGTATTGGGAGGTCCTGAGTAGAAAGACAGAACAACAGAACTCTGTGCATGTTGGCAGCTACGTAAACAGTTTGATGAAGTGTATTCATCACTCACCATAAACAAACACCTCAGTGGTGTCCTGCAGATTCCCTGCAATCATACCAAACTCCACTCCCCTGGCCCCACAGGTCACGGCACAGGTGTAGTTGCCACTGTCATCCAATGTGGCATTGTCAATGGTCAGGGTGGACGTCATCAGTGTGAAGTCACTGACAACAGTGAATCCTTGTGATGGTCCCATCAAGGTGGAGGGGGCAGCCAGATCTTCCTCGTAAATCAGTGTACCATTCTTGTACCATGCAACGTAGTACACTGAGGTGTTCCACATGCAGAGGAGAGTGCTGTTGCTGCCAGCCGGATAGTCTGCTGTGGACTCCATTATTGATACGATAATGGTTGGCAGGGCTAGAAAATGAAGCAAGAATGAAGGTACTAAGAGATGCAGAGTCCACGACACACCCTGCAATGTACTGCTATTTGATATCCTTAACTGGGGCATAACTGCTGCATGTATGGACAACCAGAAATTCAACATTTGATCTCTTTTGATTCGGCAAAACAAAATTGCTTACAGATCTAGATCTTTTTTAACTACTGTTTATGTCAGTAGTGATTGGACTTATGATTCATGACATTCTGTTACCAACCTGGCTCCACTGTCATGAAGTCAGTATGAGCAGGCATTCCAGAGAATGAAGCAAGAATGAAGTTACAAAGAGATACAGAGTACACGATGCACAATGCAATACACAGCTGTTTGATATGTTGCTACCAGCTGGATAGTCTGGCAATGTACATATGGTGTACTGTAACACGTTGACTGATTCTGCACGCATATAAAATATTCTGAAACTAGTGTATAAAATTCCTTTGGAATTGAAAGGGACTTAGGAATGGCCAGCAGAAAACAGTAACCCAACAACATGATAGACCACATTCCCGTGAAGTTCACTCTACACTCCTAATTTGCTTGTACGTAGCTGCATGGACCCAAACGTCTAGGTAGCTAGTCCCATATGTAGCTAGCTACGTATTATGGGAGCTAGGAATTTCTATACACCAGATTGTACAGTTTTTGCATATCCAAAGGACTATGGCTACATCAGATTAATACCTGTGTAGACCAATACCCCTTCCTTAAATTATAGATGAAGATTGTGCAGAACATTGAGCACAGTTATGCCAGCCTAGATATATCAGCTGCCGTGTTGCCGTAACAGTATACCAGCGCAACAAAATGGCAGCATTGGGGGTCAAGTGAAGAGAACGGACATACATCCGCCCGGGGCATTTAGCACACGTTAGGTTTTGGGTTAGGGTTAGGGCTGGCATTATATTATGCAATAAAAGCTACAGGCATTGTACGTTCTTTTCACTTGATCCCAATAAGTTGAAAGAAGTGTATCCATGGCCTTCATGATCAATTGTTCTTTGCCGTCGCCGTTTGGCTAATTTCGTGAAAGCGCGCTTAGCCTAATACATTAAGATAGGAGATGCCTTTTTATTGGGAGCATTCCTAAATAGACATCACGAGCGTGACATCTGATAGAATGTGAAGCAGATGAGAATGGCCTTTCTTCCTTAATTTCTGTACAAAACCTATAATACTCACTATTTGGCTCTGAAGTTGAAAATCCACGAACAGTTCCATTGCTACTTTCATTGCCTCTCATTGCTGTCAGTGTGGCTGTGAGGTCGGCACAAGCAGGAAGGTTGGAGATCTCCAGGGTGTCATTTGGATGACTGATGGAAGCATTTGCAATGATGGTGTCCTCATTGTTATATGTCACAATGACAGTGTAGGTGATGTCTTGACCATCAACGGTGACATTGTCCAGAGCAGTCCAGGAGAAGGTGGCAGTGACTGGGTCAGAGTCGGTTGAGGGGTCCACTATCATAACTGTAAAGTTTTCAGGGTATGTGAGCATTGCTGCATAATTATGTAAAGACAAAAGAACACACATTACGAACATGAACAATCATGACAGTCTTACCAAAGCATACCTTGTACAGAATTCAAAACCATTCTAAGATGGTAGATTATGTAGGTGCATGCATGGCAAAGAAGACAGGCTTTAGGTAGGGATTTGTTTAATGTTTAGTGACACAGCTTGCTTATTATAGGGTTTTAGTCCACTCACTGACAGGGTGACTATGGAATGGAGTAAGGGCATGTAATTATATTTCTGTTAATTACTACAGAGTTGCAAAACAGTAAATTAAAATCATTGCTAAAGTACATAAAATCAGAATGCACACAAGATGATGTATGCAGCAATGTGTGGGGCACTATGTGTGTGTACTCTACACCTGTCCATGACCTGAGATCACAGAATAGTGTTGTGAGAGACACTAATCACTTCACAGGTATATTTCACTATGCATGCACATATATGGTATACTACTTTGAGGGTTTGCACACATGTATACTAAACAACACATCATGTATCTGCACTGGATTTGAGTGACACAAACCACTTCACAGTACGTATAATAAAGTAATATAGTAATAGTATAATAATTATAATTATACATAGTTTGTGGAGGTGTTCCTACGGTATTGTAATGTTATGATATACACTCAAACCTCCAGCTGCAGCCTGCGCAAACCCTTGGGCTATGGCCGGAAGCACTTTAGTGATATCATGCACAGCATATCAGGAGGCTAAGCTCTGTCCAGACCATGGTCTGAAACTTATAACTGGCACATGTCCAAATCATTGCAGCTCTCTCTAGTACAAATTTGTGCCAATTTGTACTTGCTTCCTGTTACATTGACCTTTAGTACACAAGAAACAGCTGCAAGGGACCCAAGTTTGGACAACTACTAAAACAGGTTTTTAGCATGTCATAGTTGCTACTGGTATCTCTTTGTGCATGTGTGCGCATGGATGACTCAACCAAGGGGTCAAGAATGATGGGAATGACAGTGCACAAATAGTTCTGGTGTCAGTGCGAATGTGACACTAAAGAAGTAACATGAGCATCTAATGGTGCATGTGACCATCCACCTTCTTCCTAGCAATGTGACCTACTCACAAGCATTAATCAGGTGAAGCTACGCAAAAGAGTCTGCAACACAACCCTGTTGTATAATGTACGTACTTGAGTCAGTTATAGTGATACATGGACCATGAGAATGACTGTGTTATAACCGTCCCCTTCAGGATGGTTATAACACATTCCCATGGTATGAATGGGGAGCCTAATGTTGTATGGGGGCTGGAGCTTAAGATGAGCCAAACTAGTGGCAGTGTGGCAGTGAATTAGCCACCTTTGTGTACCAAATGAACAACAATGAAGAATGGATGGTAGATGTGATTGTATGCAATGACTTACATATAATTGTATGTCCACATTAGAATGCAATGGGTGGATTCAAAAGAACAGTGATACAGTATAAGGCCAGAGTTCAAACAGTGATAGCTAGTGCGCACAAATGCACACAGTGAGGATAGCAAGATTGATGATTATCAGTTTGCCTACTGCATGTGTGTGTAGTTTGTACCCCTGGAGCATTTGTCTAAATGTTTACATAACAGTATAATAGTAAAATTATACAGGGCAAGAGAATACTCTTTATCCATTCAAGTGGTATAAACTATTGTAAACTGACTGCCTCTGGTAGCTGCCTGACTAAAGCACAGAACGCATACACGTATGTACGCAGATTCACTGGCTTGCGCGGCATTCACAACGTTCTTACCGGAACTGAGTCTGAACCCGCCACTGACACAGACGGCCAACAGAAAGCCGGAGAGCACACTGAGTCTTACTGAGTCTTTCTTCCTCTCCATAGTCTACCGCAGAGCGTGTCCCCAGAAGAGATCGAACACTGTGGCCAAATGTAGCGGTGTCTGAGAGGAATGGCGATAGCGTTCTGTTCCGCTGGGAAGAAGACGTACAACGAATTGCTTTCCCGTATGAGGAGCATCGGAATGCATACCACATCCAAAAAGTCGATCTCTTAGGTCATGTTATTTCGTGCTCGAACTCCCACCACACACTCCCGCGTGACATACATACGTGAGTCCTATCCCGTTTCCCCCTCGATCTTGGTGCGAATGGCATTGGCCCCTTTTTTGGTATCCGGGTTACACAATGTTGACGTAATAAATGGTTGTCCGCTGCCTGTGGCTCATGTCATGTCACGTAGCGTGAGCATATGTACGTACGAGAGTGCATTCTGCACTTGCCAGAGAGTGTATTCCCGTCCCATCTAGACTTATGTCATATGTTGGTCAGGTCTACGTATATCATGCATTCCAAGACTACAGTCAGATATGCAGTATAATTTGTATGGGTGCATGCCTGAGTGTGAAGCCACTGCAGGAGGTTGGTCCCTTGGGAGCTGGTGTGTGTCTGTGTTGTGTTGTTTGCATGTTGTTGTCTCTGCTGTAGTGGGATCCTCTAGTTCTCATCTACAGGTTTTCCATAGAGTCAACGCATTATGGCCAGCAAATACTGTGCATCTGACACATTACAACAAGATATCTCTATATACACTGTAATATACATTGTCCATTAATTGTGTTGGGGTTAAATGCCAGTTTATACTGTAGTGGGAATAACATTCCTGCCTATGCATTAGTTCTGATATACCTATGTATGTATGCCTCCAATGGTCCTATAATCCATGCAGTCCTTGTATACTGTTAGATCCTGAAATTGTGAGCGACTACATCAAACAATCTATATTAATACTGTTAGAGGGACTATACCAAACGATCAAAGGAGGAGAGGTTGTCCAGTGCAGCTGTGTAGCAGAACTTGTACAAGTCCTACAGGAGGGTGGGAGGGGGAAGGGAGGGGGGAGGGAGGGGAGGGGAGGGAGGGGGATGTGTGCATGTGTGTATGTGTGTGTGTGTGTGTGTGTGTGTGTGTGTGTGTGTGTGTGTGTGTGTGTGTGTGTGTGTGTGTGTGTGTGTGTGTGTGTGTGTGTGTGTGTGTGTAAGTGAATGGCTTGTCAGTATATACAGCTCACCTCCCTGTCCACTGCATGGGGCTGCCTCATCCTGATCTCCCTGACAATCCTAAAGATGTCCACTGCTCCCTCAGCCTTCAAGCACTCAAGAATATTGGCCACAGCACAGAAAGTAGCAGAGCGACCCGTGGAACCACTTTGGGCAGGGAGG
Source organism: Ianthella basta (assembly GCA_964019415.1). NCBI lineage: Eukaryota > Metazoa > Porifera > Demospongiae > Verongiida > Ianthellidae > Ianthella > Ianthella basta. Next base: position 640,062 of record OZ025886.1, read on the forward strand.
GGCACAAGACGTAGGTGGAGTAGGGGGTGGGGCAGCATGGGTGGGGCAGAGGGGTGAGGGAGAGGACACGCGCAAGGGAGAAGGAGATAAGGACATCACACAGGGTGAACCAGTATACACAAGTGAAGTGATAACAAATATTCATTCGTAGGTTGCTAAAACGTCTGAACAAGTTTCAAGTGTTTGGTTAGTGTTCCAGGAACCGAATTTGAGATGAGTCTAGCTACCTAGCCATTCAAGTCTTTGCTGTAACAAACACACACTATGGAATGACTTAGTAACAATGCAACAGTACAGTTAAACCAGTCAAAGACACAGCCATTGGTGACCATATAATTGCCTTTATAGAGAGGTCCATGGCAGATTGCAATGCTTCAGTGTTAGAAACACCATTTGCTATAGCATATTAAAGTGTCTGTAGTCATCCAAACTATGGGGAACTTTGCAGCTGTTCCATGTTCCATGTACAGCACAACAGGAAACAATACACAGATTTGTCCAAATGGTACAACGCATAGCTGCAAAAGACCCAATGTTTGGAGTATTCAGGTGTTAACACATTATTGCAGATGATGTTGCAGTATATTTATTGCTAGTTGGTGCAAGGGAGGATGGCTGCTTGAGTGGGGTACATGGCTGCCTTGTACAGTGACTATATATCTAAGATAGCTATAGGTTTCACTGTAGTTATAGCATGATACATGCAGTATGTGCCATAAGAAGATCCATCTCTTGTTTATCATGTGGTGTTTCTCCACGTGATATGAGTAAAATGTGTCACATGGCTTCATGTTATGTCACATGCATGTCACATGACCTAGCTCACCTGTCGTGCACCAAGATGGGTCCATTGCCATACATCTTCTGTGACTTGAATACATTACCGATGAGTTTGAAGAAGTCTTCCATGTTCTTGGGGAGGCCGTCATATGGCCAGTTTGGGTAGAGGTAGAACTTCATCTTGTGAGATGTATCATCCTGCATCAAGTGGGGATGGGAGTACATGCTGTGGCAAGGATTAATTAAACTGTGCAGTCAATATAAACATTTCTTGAATTATAATCTAACAGGCTGTACACTAGCACTGAATGGGAAGTTGATTGCTAATGGATGAAAATGTGTGTGTACATCACCTTCTGGCATGGCCTTGTAAATGTGCAGGGAAAACAGACAGTCATTAGTACTGCCCAGTGTTGCACATAGATGTGTGTAACTCTATGTATACACATACTGCAAACTATAGTGTACTGCAGTCCAAGCTATATCCTTGAATTTCCCAAGGCCACTGCATAGGCTTGTTGTCTTTTGCAGCATGCACTTGTTGCCCTCACCTTGAGGTTGGTGAGGGTGACCTCCCGGAGGATCAGTCCAGTCTCCTTCTCCACCTCTGTCTCCACCCGCATCACGTAGGCCCCCACCTGGACCAAGCCCTCATCATTGTTGGGCCAGTACAGAGCACATTGCTCCTTAAATGAGCAAGCAAAAGAGTGCATACCTCATCACTCATTAAAGTGCAGTATGGATTGATTTCATGCAGTTCACTTTAGAAATTTACTGATATTGGTGTAAATAATCCTTGCTCACCCTTCCATCTCCCACCCTCCCCCACTCCCCCTCCCCCTCACACACTCCCCCACTCCCCCTCATGTCTCACACACTCCCCCACTCACCCTCCCACCTCACACACCCCCTCACTCACCCTCCCATTCTCCTCCAGAGGGCACAACATGACAATGGTGGAAGGCTTGGACTCCCAAAGCAGTCTCAGGAAGTCAAAGCTTGTTGCTTCTGTTGGTCCTTCAGCTAGGATGAACTGGTTGAGCTCATTGTAGCCCTGCAGTAATAAATTGAGTAAAATGGGACCTATCTATATAGCCCTGGGCTCTTAAGGTATATGAAAATATCAGGGGGCGTTGCCATAGTAACGGAGGATATATATATATATATATATAGGGTTTGTTTGTGTATGTATGTTGGAGGTGGATTTGTGTGAATTCTGTGTGTGTGTACTTGTTTGTGCATGTTTGTGTATGTGTGCATGTGCGCGCGTGTGTGTGTATGTGTGTGTGTGTGTGTGTGTGTGTGTGTGTGTGTACCCTAAGTGTGTACATGTGTGTATGTGGGACACACTAACATGTACAGCCACAGCTGGGTAGTAGGCAGAGCCTGCTTTGTGTGGCAGCAGTGGCAGCTTCACTCGATGCTCGTCGTCTGTAAGAGCAGAGGAAACGGATTCAAGAAATAGAACATACAATGTCAATAATCTTAAAGAAAGTACACAAACATATGCAAATGCAAGCTATGTTCTATTGGTTGTCTGCACTTACAAGGAATATTGTGAGGGATCCGATTCCTGAGGTAGTTCTCCATTTGAAGACCTTCTTCTCTCTTCTTGTCATCAACAGTCTCAATATCCTCCAGTGCCTAAATAGGAAGCAAGGGATACCAGTCTGTCACATCACATGTACTGTGGGTGACCTCCGAGTGATCTACTGCAGGCCCCTTTGAAAGAGCACAATGCAGTCAATGTGGAAGGCCACAGTCTATCACCACTTGGCTGTATGAGGAGCAACCAGTGCATGCATCATACCTGGTACTCCTCCTGGAATCCTGTCTTGTTGGTCTCCGGGTTAACAGTAGCCATCCTCTCTGTGCGGTTCTTTAGCTGTGCTGCAGTGACGAGGTGACTGCGGCTCTTAAGGAACTCCACCAGTGCATCGTGGATGAACACATACTGCTTCTGTGGGGGTGTGGCAGGGGGTATGGCAAGGGGTGGGGCAGGGGGTGGGGTAGGGGTGGGACAGGGGGCAGGACAGGGGATGGGACAGGGGGTGGAACACGTGCTGGGACAGTGCCTCCCAGTTGATAGTCATAGTAGCTTATAAGTGCAGTGAAACTGCACCTACTTCACTGAGTGGCTCACCTCTGTCTGCACCATGTGGTTCCTGTTTGCTCTCATCTTCATGACATAGTTGAAGACGTTGATCTCCCCTCTCTTTGCAACCATCTCTATCATGGACCTTATGGCAATCAAAGTGCCAGTACGACCCACACCCGCACTGAATGGGGTAGTGGTGGTGAGGGGGAGGTGATCATGGGTGGGGGGGGTAGTTAATAGTGTACACAAAATACATACAGTAGAGAAGAGTAAACGTTTATTGTAACATGAAATGTAACAGGTAGTGACGGAAGAAGGGATCGAGTGACCACTTTCCAATTTCTCACCTGCAGTGTACCACAGGAGGACCGTGCTCCCCTGGCTTGCTAAGCAGTTTCATACGGTCAATGAGGTGGAAGATGGGGAAGACCTCACTGGGCACTCCGTAGTCTGGCCAGGACAGGTAGTGCAGGTGCACCACCTCACGTGTCTGGCTTCCCTGCAGCAGGGAGGGAGGAAGGTGGACAGGGTACCTTCCTGGAATGTAGCTCTATACAGCATGTCTGACAGTGTACATACACATGTATGTACAGGCCTATGTATGTGTATGCATGTATGTAGGCATAGTATAGTGGTATGAACAGCATGCTTGGTATTTCCAGTGTCATACTATACATTACATTCATACTGTGACAGCACACTGCACTGCAGTCAATGTTAAGTGCAGTGGGTGAGTAATTATACACTGAAACCTGTCTAAGACAGCCACCTGTGGGCCAGTTATAATTGGACCTTATATACAGAGAGTTGGCTGTGTTACTGAGGTAGGCTGCTATATTTTAATTTAATGCTGCGTCAGAACCATCTGGGGTAAGGGATTCTGTCTGTTTCAGAGCGGTGGCTGCCTTATATAATGTTTCCCTGTTCAATGCATTCATTCAGCATACCTTTGTGAGTACAAATGTCCTTTGGAAGATATTAGCACTGGATTGCTCCTTTGCGCAAGCCACTTTTATCTGGCCGTAAACGGCTGCTCCTTCCTCTGGCCAGTACTGGTGACATTTGACCTGTTCAGAGGTTTTGAGGGAAGAGCGAGATACAAATGATGTGTGCAAGGGGGCATGATCGAGGATTAAACTCAGCATAAAGGAGTGAGGGGTGGGGTGGACTTGAGGGTGACATGGTGGTGGATGAGTTGGAGAGTAAGGCTAGTTGTGCGTAGGTAGGGAGCATGCGTGAGGATGTGAACAACTCTTCCAATCCTTTCCTTACCCTGCCTTTCTCTACCAAGTTGGTCAACATGACAATCAGCCAGGTGTTCTGCTCCCACACCATCTGCCAAAAGCTCTCCTCCGTGCTGACCAAGGGACCTGTATATGCAAGCAGTGGCTGCCAGTATAGCACTCACAGGTAGGCATGCATTACCCCCAATGCATACATGTACTTATAGCATTTACACTGCATAATACATATGGTATTATATACTGGCAGCTCACCAGACCGGCACCAGCTTACCCTGAGTGGCAATGTACTCGTTATCTCTGCTGTACCCCTGGAACAAAGGCAGAGAGTACCGTGCTGAAGTATCATGTGTTTGACTGCACTATACCTCCCCAGACTGCAGCTAGGGTCTTTCAAGTATTGAAATGTTATACATAATTATATTGTATAGTCACCTGCACACTTACATATAATTATTCATAGCATACGCAGACAGTATTGCTTCTAGTGACAGCACTACACATTCCCCTCACGTCCTCCCATGTCGCTGTAAGCACCTTTACACAACCGTCAAATACCTTCAAGATCCACTGTCAGTTGCACCACCTTTCATATCCTACTCTGAAATTTTTCCATAATCCTCTGAGAACTCTGCCCACAATCCTTCTCCCCTCCCCCCCCCCCCCCCCCCATATCACATCTCCTTCACACCTGCCCACTCCTCCATTCGTGTGCCTCATTGTATGCACTCAACTGTCAGTACACTCACATCAATATAGTTGCCATTGATGTAGTCCGAAGTTGGATGTCCATCCCTCGCACTCAGGACCACCCTAGAGTGGTCGGCTGTGGTAGATACAGGGGAAGGTGGGGAATGAAACAATAGGCATTTGGGCCATTCGTAGGAGCACTGTATTTACAGGGTATAGTCAGCAATATTGTACCTGGTTAGGACTACCATGTTTAGGAATGCAGTACAGAGTAATACAATATTGTGCAATAATTGCACTAATTGTGGTATAATTTCACAATACCTATCTTGAATCACTAAGTCATGATATATAGTTATTGCCATGGTAACTGACCTGCCATTATGTTGATGTATCTATTCTTTATCTGATTGGCTCCCATTTTGGCAACATCATGTGACAAGATTGGAGCTTCAGAAGTTATCAACTACACAAATAAACATACGCACATAGGTAACTATGCACATAATGATAAGGGGATAACCTCAAACATGGTTGCCCTTACTGGCACTGCTAAAGCTCTTCAGTGAACACACACCTGATATTCTTCTGCAAAGTAGGCATCAGTGTCGGCGTGAAAGGATTGCACGTGCTGCTGAAACCGGTCAATGGGGATAGCTGCCTTGGAGGGCACACCTGCTGCTGTTTGGTGTTGGCAGTTGGGTGGGATGCATGTACAGTGTGCATGCATCAGTGAATAGCTTAGCTTCAACTGACATCAAACACAGTCGGGTTGTGTGTATGTGTGGTAAGGTGTACTGAATGTATACACGCTTCCATTTGATAATATGTCTAAATGTGTGTAAGATATACATGTGCAAATACACACTGTATGAACGTGTGTGAATGAGTGGAACTCACGCTCAACTGCCACTGGGTTAGCTCCAGGAACGGGGTTGCGAATGACATCAACAAAATCCTGAAAGAGTGGTCACCAAGGGGTGGATTAACAGCTAACTAAAATGAAACTTGTTGACCTCCAGTAATAGATTGCTAGCAGATACGTACATCATCATCAAATGTAGCATGAATTATGCAATACCTACAACACAACATATTGTACAAGCTCATTGCTACCTATAATATTATATCACCAAATGGACAGGTGTCGGTGGTTCTCACATACTCACTCAGTGCTCTCCATACGTATGAGAAGTGAGAGCACTAGATCTACAGTTGACATGTAATAGGCCATCCTGGTCAAAAGTACTGACTGTATCTGCTGTGATTCACTATTGTTATCACTTGCAGTCACAAAATATTTAGCAATGTGTATATATACTTCTGTTGCAGCACATACTATGTCAGGGTCGTATATCTCTGCTTTCCCTCGTCTCCTGCACAGAATACAATACACACATAGACACACACATGATACAGGGTACACAGCAAATACTCACAATGTATATAGATGTATCCTATGGAGCTAAGCATTTTGTATTCTTGGCTGTGTTCTGTATTCTTAGCAGCGTATAGTATAACTGAGAGTAGATGATGGAACATTGGCTGCTTCTGCACATCATGGCCAGCTGGCCGACTGCAGTTGTCCACAACACACCAGTGGTGGTCAGCATGCTTTGTGAGTACACATGTATGTGATGTGAAGAGGCTCATGCTATGGTGTTTAACAGAATGGGTTGGGCAAAGAACCATTCCATTCACACATGTACGTGTAATGTGACCACTATAGCAAGCTTGTAGACTTCAGTTCGTATATACAATGATTCGCTTAGTTACAGAAGGTTATGAATGTGCTCTCATGCACACAGTGGACAACCAGTGTATCCATAACTGTAAATCTTGATCTCCAATTTCCCATTTACGTATTATGAATCTCATCAACTGATGGACTGAAGTAGTTGCTGCTGACTAGTATTGTATTGTATACTATGTGTGTTTCCCCTTTTTCCCGGGTGCCTTTGCAGTAGCCTCTGGCTATAGGCTCCCCAGATTAAATAAGATTCCTGATCTGAATTCCTGATTCTGATCCATTGTCATGATATAGCTGTCATGCTATTTAGTGTATTGCAAAATGTCCTACTGTGTGTACATGTACTCTATGTACTTTGCACTACTACATAAACACACTATACATTACATTGTATTCATATAAAGCTATATAAGGCTACAAGTACATATGTCTGTCCTTGATGCAGATACATACAATATGCAAGAGGTGTGTAATGCACCAAAGAGTGCTTGTGATGGATGCACAATAGGCTCACTTTTTCATGTAGAAGTAGATGAATATCAGCAGAGCAGCGATTGCAGCAGCAATGATGATAGCGAGAATAACCACCACAACAGTACCTGCTATGACAGCAGCTGAGTCAGTGGGAGCTGGTGCTGAAGAAGGGAAACACAGTACCTATAATTATTGCCTAGTACAGATTAAAATTATAAAGCAGTATTTAGAGAAAGTGGAGGGTGAATGATGGTGCCTGCACTATTGTTAAGTAGTTGTGTCCACCACAACTCACCTCTGTTCACAGTTGCATATCCAGTGGAATGGAACTCATCATACTGTCTGTTAGGAATAGCGTCCCTCCTCCTCCTGGAAGGCACGACCTGGAGGGAGCAGTCACATGCAAGGAGTGGGTTCAGTGCTGCTGCATGTGGTGCTTGCTCTCTCCCTCACCTGAGTGCTGACAAAGTATCTGACAAAACAGTCCAGTCTTCTCCCTGCCATGACAGGGCCATTCCTGTACTGACCAGGGAAGTCATTTAGCTCAGATTCATTGCCCACACAAAACAGGTAAGGGAAGGTGATCCCTTCTGCAGCTGGATCAAACTCAGATGCAATATATGGCACATTGTCCTCTGCATTGTCGTATGTGCCAAATGTGCTGCTGTCTGGGAAGGCTGTGTCTGGAGCTGTGCTTCTAGTTGTTGGGAGAATGTTTCTGATGCATACCACCCACAGGTGACTGCAAGGAGTTGGGAGTGGCAAGAGGTGTAGCATAAAAATAAGGAGTTATGCAAAGGGAGCTAGGGTGTACTGTGCGGTGGGATGGGTTGTAGAATAGAGGGTGAATATACACGTATGTATATCCCGTGCTTTGATACTGCCTCTGCCCTGGAAATGTACGTACACAAGACCAATGTCACAGGAGTGGGGCATTTAGTGTAGTAGGTACACATGCTTTGGTAAATGCATACTGTACAAGAATATTAAAATAATGTCACCTTAAAAAATCCTGACCAAATCCAGGCGGAGGGATCACCATCTTCACTATTTCACTTGACCCAGTCCCAACCTGAGGGACACTGACAGAGGGAGGATCCACTCCTGGAGGAAGTGTACCCTCAGGCAGAGTGAAAAACTCTTCACTCAAGGGAGGGCCAAACTCCATGACTGGGTCATTGTTTGCTTGGACAGCCACCGTGTAGTTAGTGAAGGGCTGCAGTCCGGTGATGTTGTATGAGGTATCAGTGACTGCGGTACTATTTGTTGTGCCACCAAGTGGACCATATGTCAGTTGGTAGTTCCCACTGAATGGACTGGGTGGTGCTGTCCACTCTACAACCATGTATGTTGGACGTCTCTTGGTGGCAGTGAGGTTGTCAGGAATAGCTGCATGTATATGTACAGAAAAGAGGGCTACACAGTGAATGCACTTGCACAGTGCTGCCTCCTGCAAGCAGAACGGCTTCGCCACTACACTAGCAACTGTCCAAGTTGGCTCCAGGGGCTTTCTAACCGGCCCAGCCTGGACAACCTCTACAAGCTGGTGAAGGCTCCCCTCAACCACAAGACAGATTTTGAGAGGCAGCTCGTGAGGAGGGCAATCGAGGGGTCCTATTCCATCTGGTGCAGCAGGAACACGGCTTTCTGAACGAACATGTCAATGAACTCAACGATGTGTCCTCAATTCTATTCTGCTTTATCTTTCTCTATTAATCTGCATGCCTATGACTACTATTTGGAACTTCCTAACATTGCTGTGCATGATTGTTTTCAGATCATTTGGCAGTGTTGGGACCAGCTCCACCCACCTGTCCCATTTTTTTTGTACAAATGGAGCTTGTTCAATTAATGGTGACTCAAGAAAGAAAAGGCCCACTTACCCAGCACAAGCACCTCCCTGGTGGCACTGAACTCTTCAGACACTTGCTGCACTCCACCTCTAACCACCTGCCGAGCACGACATGTCACTGCACATGTGTAGTTTGCTGAATCAGTGATAAAAGCATATGCGACTTGTAGAGTGCTCCAACGATCAGCAAAGTCAGCAGTAACTGTGACACTTGCATTTCCACTGAAGCTCCCATTCTCCTGTCTCTCCACCCCTCTGACCCGGTCCTTTTCATAGAAGAAGTCACCATTCCTCAGCCAAGCCAAATAGTAAGCTTCAGCATCCCAAGAGCAGTTCAACATGATGGCGTTGTTGGCACTGGCTGAAGCTTGGAAGAGGTAGGTAACAGGGTCCTCCATTGGGGAGAGACTGACATTGACAGCATCTGAAGGAAGCGGTGTTATGTAGGTGTAAGCAAGTATATTCTAGCATTATACTATTAGTTAATGAGACACTTGTAATGATCAATGGAAATTTTCTGCTTGTTTCACGTTAGGAGTTCCATCAAGCATTCTGTGTTGCATGCAGCATAGGTTACAGTGGGTGCGTGTGTGCCTCCTTTTGCACATTAATAACTTAACAGTGTCATTAGTTGTATTTGTTACGCTATGTATTCAACTGAAAACTGAACAGTACTTTTTCGGTTGCTTATCCTAGCCTGATAGCTTCCATTAGTTATTGGGGCAGGCCAAACTGCCATGCTCCCTAAGTTTTGTATTACAGCTGATGAAGATCCACGGATCGAAATGTTCTGTACTGATTTGAAGTTAATACTGTACTTGAAGCTCACAAACATTCTCTGCAAATTCATAATATGCATTTTATGAAATTTTGTATGAATTGCTGCTTAGCTTATTGTCATCTTTAATGAGGATGAAAATGAAAAGCAATTTATGAATGCAGTTTTCAAAAATTCATCCCTTAGCTTGTGGTTTAGCAAAATTAATTAAACTTAATTGCACAATCAACTGTCTGAAAGTTCCTTTTAGGCAGTGATTGTAAACTTGATTTATCACAATCTGTTACTAACCTGGTTCCACTGTCATGAAGTCTTCACTGGCAGGGGTTCCACTGAAGAACAGGTTCTCTGCTGTCACTGACACAGTCAAGTTCTCACATGCTGGCAGGTTGGGTGCCTCCACTGTGTTAGTTAGGTTGTCCACTGTAGTACAGAACAACACTGCTGAAGTGCTGTTACTCACTTGTACAAAGTATCTCAAGCTTTGGTTCCCTCCAAGGGGAATCCCTGTAACATTGTCTGTCAACACCATCCAGGAGATGACAGCTGTCACCGGCATTGAGTCATTGGATGTGATGACAGTGGACAGACCAATTGGTGCACTGGGAATTTCTAAGTAGATTCATTGAACAAAATCTTGTTGAATGCAAGTTGGCAGCTAAACAGTGTAGTGAAATGTATTCAGTACTTACCATAGACAAACACCTCAGTGGTGTCCTGCAGATTCTCTGCAATCATACCAAACTCCACTCCCCTGGCCCCACAGGTCACAGCACAGGTGTAGTTGCCACTGTCATTCAATGTAGCATTAACAATGGTCAGGGTGGACGTCATCAATGTGAATTCACTGACAACAGTGAATCCTTGTGATGGTCCCATCAAGATGGAGGGGGCGGCCAGATCTTCCTCGTGAATTGGTTCACCATTCTTGTACCATGCAACATAGTACACTGAGGTGTTCCATGAGCAGAGTAGAGAGATGTTGCTGCCAGCCGGATAGTCTGCTGTGGACTCCATTGTTGACACGATTATGGTTGGCAGGGCTTGAAAATGAAGCAAAAGTTATGAAGAGATTCAGAGTCCACTATACACAATATTATATTATGTAATAGTTTGATATCTCTTTAACTGCAGATATAGCTCATCATCATCATCATCAATGATGATATTCCAATCAATTTATGTACGTATGCAAAGGTACAATGCAATTGCTGCATGTTAGGATTTCATTGCTCCCGTGAGAAAGTTGTGGTAATTAATTATATAATGGGCTGCCTTGAACTTCCTCCAAAGCCATGATTGCAAACTTTAATTTGCTCATCTGCTACTAACCTGGCTCTACTGTCATGAAGTCTTCCATGGCAAGGGTTCCATTGAAGAACAGGTTCTCTGCTGTCACTGACACAGTCAGGTTCTCACATGCTGGCAGGTTGGGTGCCTCCACTGTGTTAGTTGGGTGGTCCACTGTAGCACTGAACAACACTGCTGAAGTGCTGTTACTCACTTCCACAAAGTACCTCAAGGTTTGGTTTTCTCCAAGGGGAATCCCCGTAGCATTGCCCATCAAGGCCATCCAGGAGATGTTAGCTGTCACTGGTGATGTGTCATCTAGATTGATGACAGCAGACAGCCCATTGGGCGGAGCAGGACGTCCTAAGGAGGGGCAGAGGCAGAAAAGCAGTGTGCACTGTTTACCTAATCCATTTGCAACAGAAGGAATGAAATACTCATGCTATAGCTCTTACCATAGACACACACATCAGAAGTGCCTTGCAGGTTCATTGGGATCATGCCAAACTCCACTCCCTTTGCCCCACAGCTCACAGCACAGGTGTAGCTGCCACTGTCATTGAATGCAGCCATTTCAATAGTCAGTGTGGAAATCATCATTGTATAGCTGCTGTCAACAGTGATCTTTTGTGGGGGTGCCATCAAAATGTAGGGGGCAGCTAGGTCTTCCCTATAAATCAGTGTACCATTCTTGTACCATGCAACATAGTACACTGAGGTGTTCCATGTGCAGTTGAGCTGGACATTGTTACCAGAGGCTGTGACAGGTTTATCAGGTGACACTATGACTGCGGGTAGGACTGGAAGTAGAGCAATAGAACAGATTAAGTAGGGTACATAATATGAAAGGAAATAGCAATGGCCAGTGGGTTAGTGTCTCACAAGATAGCGTACTGGTAACTTCACCATCTGCTAACCTGGCTCCACTGTCATGAAGCCAGTACGAGCAGGCATTCCACTGAGGAGGATGTTCTTTGCAGTCACTGACACAGTAAGATTCTCACACGCTGGAAGGTTACAAGCCTCCACCGTGTTATTTGGGTGGTATACAGTAGCGTTAAAGAAAACTGCTGAAGTGCTGTCACTTACTTCCACACAGTACCTCAAACTTAGGGCCCCTCCAGGGGGAATCCCAGTAGCACTGCTCATCAAAGGCAACCAGGAGATATCAGCTGTCACTGGTTTGGTGTCATCTGGTTTGATGACAGCCGTCACATTGCTGGGAGCATCAGGAGGTTCTGAGTAAAACATCAGGCAAATTGATAAAACCATCTCTTTTGCTAGATTGACTTGTACAGGGAGGAATGAGACATTTGAAACCACATACACTTACCATAGACAAACACCTCAGTGGTGTCCTGCAGATAGGCTGCAATCATATCAAGCTCCACTTCCCCCCTGGCCCCACAGGTCACAGCACAGGTGTAGTTGCCACTGTCATCCAATGTGGCACTGTCAATGGTCAGGGTGGACATCATCAATGTGAAGTTACTGGCAATGTAGATCCCTTGCTGGGGTGCCATCAGGACATATGGAGCTGCCAGATCTTCCTCATAGAGCAGCACTCCATCCTCGTACCATGCAACATAGTACACTGAGGTGGTCCATGTGCACTCAATAGAGATGGTGCTGCCAGCCGGATAGTCTGCTGTGGACTCCACAGTTGACACATTAACTGTTGGCAGAGCTGGAGAAAGCACATTAGAACACACAGTGTGTTGGTAAATGTCACACAATAGAAGATGCTCTTTCATACAAACTTCATGCACACAGTTGCATTTGCTGCAGACGCCTACTCAACTTTCAAAAATAGCAGCTGCTTTGCTGCACATTTGTGATAATAATTATCATGCTCAACTGTTAGCATCATTTTAATGGCAAGAACAGTAGGCATTATCAGTAAATTAGCACTAATTTTGCACTAGTTTAGCAATTAAGTGCGCCAATGCTGTTTTTGACCAGGAAGAATGTTCCCACAAAACAGCTAAAGGAACAATAATTTCATTCTCACAACTTGGACAGATGAACTACTATAAACGGTATGCAGTACCAAGTACAGAATTAATCAAGAACAAAATTTAAAAACAATTAACAATTTCAGAGGTGGAGTCATTGGTACACTGCTTGTAGGCTATTCAAAAATTGCCCTCATGCCTCCAATACATCCACTTACTGCTACTCTAACCACTTAATGGTGAAATTACTATTTTGAGCTACTACCAGTAGTGTACCATGCCATCCCACCTGTGTCCAAACTGCTTCAGTATCACATGTACATGTGTGCATGTATGGAAAATTGGCAACCCACTCTGCTACCAACCTGGCTCCACTGTCATAAAGTCTACACTGGCAGAGGTTCCACTGAAGAACAGGTTCTCTGCTGCCACTGACACAGTCAGGTTCTCACATGCTGGCAGGTTGGGTGCCTCCACTGTGTTGGTTGGGTGGTCCACTGTAGCACTGAACAACACTGCTGAAGTGCTGTTACTCACTTCCACAAAGTACCTCAAGGTTTGGTTCTCTCCAAGGGGAATCCCCGTAGCATTGCCCATCAAGGCCATCCAGGAGATGTTAGCTGTCACTGGTGATGTGTCATCTTGACTGATGACAGCAGTCAGCTCATTGGGTGGAGCAGGACGTCCTAAGGAGGGGCAGAGACAGAAAAGCATTGTGCACTGTTTACCTAATCCATTTGCAACAGAAGGAATGAAATACTCATGCTATAGCTCTTACCATAGACACACACATCAGAAGTGCCTTGCAGGTTCATTGGGATCATGCCAAACTCCACTCCCTTTGCCCCACAGCTCACAGCACAGGTGTAGCTACCACTGTCACTGAATACAGCCATTTCAATAGTCAGTGTGGAAATCATCATTGTATAGCTGCTGACAACAGTGATCCCTTGTGGGGGTGCCATCAAAATGTAGGAGGCAGCTAGGTCTTCCCTATAAATCAGTGTACCATTCTTGTACCATGCAGCATAGTATGCTGAGGTGTTCCATGTGCAGTTGAGCTGGACAGTGTTACCGGAGGATGTGACAGGCTTATCAGGTGACACTGTGACTGTAGGTAGGACTGGAAGCAGAGCAATAGAACAGATTATGTGGGGTACATAAATTGAAAGGAAACAGCAATGGCCAGTGGGTTAGCGTCTCACAAGATAACGTACTGGTAACTTCACCATCTGCTAACCTGGCTCCACTGTCATGAAGTCAGTATTAGCAGGCATTCCACTGAGGAGGATGTTCTTTGCAGTCACTGACACAGTAAGATTCTCACATGCTGGAAGGTTACAAGCCTCCACCGTGTTATTTGGGTGGTCTACTGTAGTGTTGAAGAAAACTGCTGCAGTGCTGTTACTTACTTCCACACAGTACCTCAAACTTAGGGCCCCTCCTAGGGGAATCCCCGTAGCACTGCCAATCAAAGGCAACCAGGAGACAACAGCTGTCACTGGATTGGTGTCATCTGGTTTGATGACAGCCGTCACATTGCTGGGAGCATCAGGAGGTTCTGAGTAAAACATCAAGCAAATTGATAAAACCAGCTTTTTTTGGTAGACTGACTTGTACAGGTAGGAATGAGACATTTGAAACCACATACACTTACCATAGACAAACACCTCAGTGGTGTCCTGCAGATAGGCTGCAATCATACCAAACTCCACTCCCCTGGCCCCACAGGTCACAGCACAGGTGTAGTTGCCACTGTCATCCAATGTAGCATTGTCAATGGTCAGGGTGGACATCATCAGTGAGAAGTTACTGGCAATGTAGATCCCTTGTTGGGGTGCCATCAGGACATATGGAGCTGCCAGATCTTCATCATAGAGGAGCACTCCATCCTTGTACCATGCAACATAGTACACTGAGGTGGTCCACGAGCACACGATAGAGATGGTGCTGCCAGCCGGATAGTCTGCTGTGGACTCCACAGTTGACACATTGACTGTTGGCAGAACTGGAGAAGGCACATTAGAACACACGATGCGTTGGTAAATGTCACACAATGGAAGATGCTCTTTCATACAAACTACATACACACAGTTGCATTTGCTGCAGACGCCTACTCAACTTTCAAAAATAGCAGCTGCTTGCTGCACATTTGTGATAATAATTATCATGCTCAACTGTTAGCATCATTTTAATGGCAAGAACAGTAGGCATTATCAGTAAATTAGCACTAATTTTGCACTAGTTTAGCAATTAAGTGTGCCAATGCTGTTTTTGACCAGGAAGAATGTTCCCACAAGACATGTACAGCTAAAGGAACAATAATTTCATTCTCACAACTTGGACAGATCAACTGCTATAAACGGTATGCAGTACCAAGTACAGAATTAATCAAGAACAAAATTGTGAAGCAGTTAGCAATTCAGAGATGGAGTCATTGGTATACTGCCTGTAGGTCATTCAAATTGCCCTCATGCCTCCAATACATCCACTTACTGCTACTCTAACCACTTAATGGTGAAATTACTATTTTGAGCTACTACCAGTAGTGTACCATGCCATCCCACCTGTGTCCAAACTGCTTCAGTATCACATGTACATGTGTGCATGTATGGAAAATTGGCAACCCACTCTGCTACCAACCTGGCTCCACTGTCATAAAGTCTACACTGGCAGAGGTTCCACTGAAGAACAGGTTCTCTGCTGTCACTGACACAGTCAGGTTCTCACATGCTGGCAGGTTGGGTGCCTCCACTGTGTTGGTTGGGTGGTCCACTGTAGCACTGAACAACACTGCTGAAGTGCTGGTACTCACTTCCACAAAGTACCTCAAGGTTTGGTTCTCTCCAAGGGGAATCCCCGTAGCATTGCCCATCAAGGCCATCCAGGAGATGTTAGCTGTCACTGGTGATGTGTCATCTTGACTGATGACAGCAGTCAGCTCATTGGGTGGAGCAGGACGTCCTAAGGAGGGGCAAAGACAGAAAAGCATTGTGCACTGTTTACCTAATCCATTTGCAACAGAAGGAATGAAATACTCATGCTATAGCTCTTACCATAGACACACACATCAGAAGTGCCTTGCAGGTTCATTGGGATCATGCCAAACTCCACTCCCTTTGCCCCACAGCTCACAGCACAGGTGTAGCTACCACTGTCACTGAATACAGCCATTTCAATAGTCAGTGTGGAAATCATCATTGTATAGCTGCTGACAACAGTGATCCCTTGTGGGGGTGCCATCAAAATGTAGGAGGCAGCTAGGTCTTCCCTATAAATCAGTGTACCATTCTTGTACCATGCAGCATAGTATGCTGAGGTGTTCCATGTGCAGTTGAGCTGGACAGTGTTACCGGAGGATGTGACAGGCTTATCAGGTGACACTGTGACTGTAGGTAGGACTGGAAGCAGAGCAATAGAACAGATTATGTGGGGTACATAAATTGAAAGGAAACAGCAATGGCCAGTGGGTTAGCGTCTCACAAGATAACGTACTGGTAACTTCACCATCTGCTAACCTGGCTCCACTGTCATGAAGTCAGTATTAGCAGGCATTCCACTGAGGAAGATGTTCTTTGCAGTCACTGACACAGTAAGATTCTCACATGCTGGAAGGTTACAAGCCTCCACCGTGTTATTTGGGTGGTCTACTGTAGTGTTGAAGAAAACTGCTGCAGTGCTGTTACTTACTTCCACACAGTATCTCAAACTTAGGGCCCCTCCTAGGGGAATCCCCGTAGCACTGCCAATCAAAGGCAACCAGGAGACAACAGCTGTCACTGGATTGGTGTCATCTGGTTTGATGACAGCCGTCACATTGCTGGGGGCATCAGGAGGTTCTGAGTAAAACATCAAGCAAATTGATAAAACCAGCTTTTTTTGGTAGACTGACTTGTACAGGTAGGAATGAGACATTTGAAACCACATACACTTACCATAGACAAACACCTCAGTGGTGTCCTGCAGATAGGCTGCAATCATACCAAACTCCACTCCCCTGGCCCCACAGGTCACAGCACAGGTGTAGTTGCCACTGTCATCCAATGTAGCATTGTCAATGGTCAGGGTGGACATCATCAGTGAGAAGTTACTGGCAATGTAGATCCCTTGTTGGGGTGCCATCAGGACATATGGAGCTGCCAGATCTTCATCATAGAGGAGCACTCCATCCTTGTACCATGCAACATAGTACACTGAGGTGGTCCACGAGCACACGATAGAGATGGTGCTGCCAGCCGGATAGTCTGCTGTGGACTCCACAGTTGACACATTGACTGTTGGCAGAACTGGAGAAGGCACATTAGAACACACGATGCGTTGGTAAATGTCACACAATGGAAGATGCTCTTTCATACAAACTACATACACACAGTTGCATTTGCTGCAGACGCCTACTCAACTTTCAAAAATAGCAGCTGCTTGCTGCACATTTATGATAATAATTCTCATGCTCAACTGTTAGCATCATTTTAATGGCAAGAACAGTAGGCATTATCAGTAAATTAGCACTAATTTTGCACTAGTTTAGCAATTAAGTGTGCCAATGCTGTTTTTGACCAGGAAGAATGTTCCCACAAAACAGCTAAAGGAACAATAATTCCATTTTCACAACTTGGACAGATGAACTGCTATAAACGGTATGCAGTACCAAGTACAGAATTAATCAAGAACAAAATTTAAAAACAATTAACAATTTCAGAGGTGAAGTCATTGGTACACTGCAAGTAGGTCATTCAAAATTGCCCTCATGCCTCCAATACATCCACTTACTGCTACTCTAACCACTTAACTGTGAAATTATTATTTTGAGCTACTACCAGTAGTGTACCATGCCATCCCACCTGTGTCCAAACTGCTTCAGTATCACATGTACATGTGTGCATGTATGGGAAATTGGCAATCCACTCTGCTACCAACCTGGCTCCACTGTCATAAAGTCTACACTGGCAGAGGTTCCACTGAAGAACAGGTTCTCTGCTGTCACTGATACAGTCAGGTTCTCACATGCTGGCAGGTTGGGTGCCTCCACTGTGTTGGTTGGGTGGTCCACTGTAGTACAGAACAACACTGCTGAAGTGCTGTTACTCACTTCCACAAAGTACCTCAAGGTTTGGTTCCCTCCAGGGGGAATTCCCGTAGCATTGTTCATCAAGGCCATCCAGGAGATGTTAGCTGTCACTGGTGATGTGTTATATGGTGTGATGACAACTGACAGACCATTAAGTGCACTGGGAGGTTCTGCGTTGAATGACAGGATAGACATGGCTTTGCTCATGTTGGCAGCTGAACAGCTTGATGAAGTGTATTCAGTACTTACCATAGACGAACACCTCAGTGGTGTCCTGCAGATTCCCTGCAATCATACCAAACTCCACTCCCCTGGCCCCACAGGTCACAGCACAGGTGTAGTTGCCACTGTCATCCAATGTAGCATTGTCAATGGTCAGGGTGGACAACATCAGTGTGAAGTTACTGTCAATTGTAACCCTTTGTGGGGGTGCCATCAAAATGGAGGGAGCCACCAGATCTTTCTCATAGAGCAGCACTCCATCCTTGTACCATGCAACATAGTACACTGAGGTGTTCCACATGCAGAAGAGAGTGATGTCGCTGCCAGCTGGGTAGTCTGGTATTATGCTGTATACTCCAACATCAACTGGCTCTGTATATAACAATAGCAAGAAAAATAGACAATAATGGCCTTTTTCTTGCAACTGCTTACAATGTATAATGCACTCATCATTTGGCCATTATTTCCATTGAAAGCTATGGGCTAATGAAGTTACCATGAAATGCAGAGTCCATTACTCAATACTGTACCATTTATTCTATAGATTATCCTATGAACTGCTGCATTGCTTATCATCACCATCAGTGATGATGTTGATAATATGATATAACGTACGTAACCTATGCATCACTACAGCATAGACTTCGAGGAATTCAGCCTTGATCTCTTTTGATAAGGTAAGACAATACTTTTTACAAAACAAAGCGCCTGAAATTCCTTCCAAGCAGTGAATGCAAGCTTGGTTGCCCTAGGTTCTGCCACTAACCTGGTTCTACTGTCATGAATTCTTCACTGGCAGGGGTTCCATTGAAAAACAGGTTCTCTGCTGTCACTGACACAGTCAGGTTCTCACATGCTGGCAGGTTGGGTGCCTCCGATGTGTTAGTTGGATGGTCCACTGTAGCTCTGAACAACACTGCTGAAGTGCTGTTACTCACTTCCACAAAGTACCTCAAGGTTTGGTTCCCTCCAGGGGGAATCCCTGTATACGTGGAATTGTCCATCAAGGGCATCCAGTCAATGACAGCTGTCACTGGTGCTGTGTCATTGGAATTGATGTCAGCTGACAAACCATTGGGTGTATTGGGAGGTTCTGAGTAGGATGATAGGGCAATTAACACACTGCAGCTCTGTTCATGTTGGCAGCTAAACAGTTTGGTGCAATGTATTGAGTACTCACCATAGACAAACACCTCAGTGGTGTCCTGCAGATTGGCTGCAATCATGCTAAAATTGACTCCCCTGGCCCCACAGGTCACAGCACAGGTATAGTTGCCACTGTCATCCAATGTAGCATTGTCAATGGTCAGGGTGGACATCATCATTGTGAAGTTACTGGTAACATAGATCCCTTGTTCGGGTATCATCAGGACATATGGAGCTGCCAGATCTTCATCATAGAGCAGATTACCATCCTTGTACCATGCAACATAGTACACTGAGGTGTTCCATGAGCACACGAGAGAGATGTTGCTGCCAGCCGAATAGTCTGCTGTGGACTCCACAGTTGACACATTGACTGTTGGCAGAACTGGAGAAGGCACAGTAGAACACACGATGTGTTGGTAAATGTCACACAATGGAAGATGCTCTTTCGTACAAACTACATGCACACATGTATTTGCTGCATGTGCTCAACTTCCAAACAATAGCTGTTTTAATGAGAAAGCAGATATTGGAGCAGATCACAGCCTATAGCTCCCCTCAATAAGTCGCGACCCCTTTAAGTTTTGTACAACTGATGATGATCTTCGAATTGAAATGTCTTGTATCATATTAATGATTCCCTGCTGTGATCTGCTCCAATATCTGCTTTCTCGTCAACCTAATTTGCAGCAATGAACCTTTACAATATCAATAGCTGTTTTGATGTAGTACCAGGTAGAGACAAAATAATTAAGAACAAAATTGAGAAACAATTCCCAATTTCAGAGATGGAGTCATTGGTCCACTGCCCGTAGTTTGTTCAAAATTGCCCGCATGTCTTCAAAACATTAATTTTCTGCTACTCTAACCATTTAACAGTGAAATTATTATTTTGAGCCACTACCAGTAGTGTACCATGCATGCCCAGCGGAACAGCCCAGGCTCCCCAGGCCATGGCCTGCCCATTCTTTTGTATAGCAAAGATACTTGCTGGCCTGTGCATGTAGCCATCTAGGTAAGATTGTCTTGAGGCGGCCTGACCACCTTTAAAGTGCTTCCTCCGGGCCTGCCATGCCATCCCACCTGTGTCCAAACTGCTTCAGTATCACATGTACATGTGTGCATGTGTGGGAAATTGGCAAATGCCCTCTCCATGCACTACAAACCTGGCTCCACTGTCATGAAGTCTTCACTGGCAGGTGTTCCATTGAAGAACAGGTTCTCAGCTGTCACTGACACAGTCAGGTTCTCACATGCTGGCAGGTTGGGTGCCTCCACTGTGTTAGTTGGGTGGTCTACTGCAGTACAGAACAACACTGCTGAAGTGCTGTTACTCACTTTGATGAAGTACCTCAAGGTTGGGTTCCCTCCAGGGGGAATTCCCGTATACATGGAATTGTCCATCAAGAGGATCCAGTCAATGACAGCTGTCACTGGTGCTGTGTCATTGGAATTTATGTAAACTGACAAACCATTGGGTGTATTGGGAGGTTCTGAATAGAATGATAGGGCAATTAACACACTGCAGCTCTGTTCATGTTGGCAGCTAAACAGTTTGGTGCAATGTATTGAGTACTCACCATAGACAAACACCTCAGTGGTGTCCTGCAGATTGGCTGCAATCATGCTAAAATTGACTCCCCTGGCCCCACAGGTCACAGCACAGGTATAGTTGCCACTGTCATCCAATGTAGCATTGTCAATGGCCAGGGTGGACGTCATCAATGTGAAGTTACTGTCAATGTAGATCTCTGGTTGAGGCGCCATCAAGACATATGGAGCTGCCAGATCTTCATCATAGAGGAGCACTCCATCCTTGTACCATGCAACATAGTACACTGAGGTATTCCACATGCAGAGGATAGTGATGTCGCTGCCAGCTGGATAGTCTGGCATCATACTGTATACTCCAACATTGATTGACTCTGCATACATAATTATATGAAATTGAATGCGAAGTAACTATGAATGGCCATTCTTTCTACTTCATGCATAGTTATGCCATACTCACTATCTGGCTCTGAAGTTGAGAAGTTATGATCAGTTCCATTACTAGTTTCACTGCCTCTCTCTGCTGTCAGTGTGGCTGTGAGGTTGGCACAAGCAGGGAGATCGGAGATCTCCAGGGTGGCATTTGGATGGCTGATGGATGCATTAGCAACTATGGTGTCATCCTCATTAACCACCATGATGGTGTAGATGATATTTTGACCATCAGCGGTGACATTGTTCAGAGCAGTCCAGGAGAACATGGCAGTGACAGGCTTAGAGTCAGTGGAAGGGTCCACTATCATGACATTAAACCCATCAGGGTCTGTGAGGGGTGCTGCATATATTGACACACATACACACTGTTCTCATACACTGAGTCATTAAAGGACATATTAATTTTATTGCATTCACAGTATTACAGCAAGAGGTATATCAGCTTATGGTCATCAATCACCACCACAATTTAGAATCTGAATAGTTCAAAGTTCCTTGTACACTATGCAGACACGTTCAGGGTTCAACTGTGCTATAGATGTACAGTAGTTGTCACATAGTATCATCATCAATGCAAGTCACATATCAATGGAAGTCGCATAGGGTGCATAATACACTGTGTGCTTTATACGTTAAAGGCTGTGATGTAAGAGGTTTCATAAAATGTTTAGTTTAATAGGCGCTTTTGTACAATACCATACATGTGTGATTGGAGTAGTGATAGTATATGACCAAATTTCATTTAGGGAGTGCATCCCCTGCATGATTCAGGGAATGGGTCTTTGCCATTTGGTCAGAAGAGTGTGTCACTTGCCAGAGCTTAGCTCCTAGGGTGTTAAATCACATTTTTGACTTCCACCTCTTTCATTAACCTTTAGCTACTAGTTTGCGCACAAATGAGCTACACTTTACATTACTACCATAGGTATTATCATGAAAAGAAGATAATTGAGTACAGAATATGCAGAAATGAACATAAACATACTCACCCAATGGTGAAGGGGTCGGAGTAGGCTCTGGGGAAGCTGTACATAGCACCACAGTAGTGCAAGCATGCATGGGAAAATAAAGATAAGACAGATGGATATTAATAATATCAGATTGTCAGCTATCATATCAGCTGTAGGTCTGGTTTCAGTAAAACATTTTGATCCTGAGGGTCTTCATCAGTTACAAAACAGTGTTGCTACGTGAATGCTCATCAATGCTCCATAAATCTGCTAGACAACGTAGCATGAGGCTCTACCACATTATAAATAATATCAGTACAAAAAGTATCCATACTGTACGCATCTGTTGCATGGGCCCACATACTCTATGGATGCATGGGGCCACATGTACTATTGCCTCTGTGAAATAGCACCATGCACCAAGATATGTACAAATGCAGGATTATTTCTCTGATGGAGGAGTTAGAGTGTATAGTTACAAGGAACACACACACACACACACACACACACACACACACACACACACACACACACACACACACACACACACACACACACACACACACACACACACACACACACACACACACACACACACACACACACACATGCATGCACACACACACACATACACACACACACACACACACACACACACACACACACACACACACACACACACACACACACACACACACACACACACACACACACACACACACACACACACACACACACATGCACACCGTGTATACTGTGTACTGTGCACTGTGCGCATGTTAACCATACCCTGTGTTGTGACAGTAAAGGTAGGAGTGGCCTCAGAAGAGCTAGTGCTGGGAGGAGGCTCAACAGAACTAGATGGAGTGGAGGAACTTGGAGTGATCTGTGACGATATAGTAGACAATGATGCCTCAGATCCTATGGGAAACACAGGAAACAGTGATTACATTTATAGATAGGTAATTGTATTGTATAACAGGAGGTGCCCTTCCACTAAGTTAAATGTTGTAATGCACACATGCCTGGTGGAACAGCCCAGGCTGTCCAGGCCATGGCCTGACCAGATTTTAGGTCTGCCCATTCTTTTGTATAGCTAAGGCACTTCCTGGCCTGTGCAAGTGGCCATCTAGGTTAAATATTGTTCTGACTTGGCCTGACCACCTATAAAGTGCTTCCTCCGGACCTGATACATGGGGGTCCTGAAAGGTGTATACCCCAACACACACACAAGAGAGGTGATGGGTTTTGATGACTGCAAATGTATAGTAAAGTGAGGCATCCAACCGCACATGTACTATAGTAGTGGAGTAAGGTGGGCACATAGGTTAATAGATAAATTGTCTGAATGGAAACTATTAGTAAAAGTCGTTATGTCCAATCTTCCTCTGAACTTGTATAATATGGCTGGTAGTCTTTACACACAGTAGTGCAAATATGGGAAAGCAGTGACTGGACAGATGGATATGAATTATTATCAGTACAAATATAATCCATACTCTATGGATGCATGGGCCCACATGTACTATTGCCTCTGTGAAATAGCACCATGCACCAAGATATGTACAAATGCAGGATTATTTCTCGTGACGTCAAACAAGCTAGTGCTGGGAGTAGGCTCAACAGAACTAGATGGAGTGAAGGAACTTGGAGTTATCTGTGATGATATAGTAGACAATGATGCCTCAGATCCTATGGGAAACACAGGAAACAGTGATTACATTGATAGATAGGTAATTGTATTGTATAACAGGAGGTGCCCTTCCACTGAGTTAAATGTTGTATGGTCATTAATGCATGGGGGCTCTGAAAACTGTATTGTATATACCTCAATGCACACACACAAGAAAAGTAATGAGTTTTGATGACTGTAAATGTATAGTAAAGTGAGGCATCCAACCACACATTCACTACAATAGTGGGATAAGGTGGGCACATAGGTTAATAGATAGTTTGCCTGAATGGAAACTATTAGTAAAGTCATTACGTCCAACCTTCCTCTGAACTTGTATATACTATGGCTGGTAGTATTTACACATGCTGTCATCCAAGTTGCATAAGTGCCAGTTAACGACACGTCACATCATGAAAACACGCATGTGCCACTATTACAAGCTGTACGTAGATGACTAGGAAAAGGGATGAAACAACTTTGTCTATCATCCACATGTTTGCATGGAGGGCTACTATCTGGAGATCTCTACCGTAGACGTACAAAATCTTTCGGCACGTTATATATTATCGCGAATTTCGCGAATCCGTGGAGGTTCGCGAAAATTCTTACAATTTCCCAGGGCCATATACACGTACAGAGGGCGATAAAATAATAATGGGGAAGTGCATGTGTAGTAAACAAACGCGTTTCTTTTGTGCGGGATTGCCAAGGAGACCATGAAAGACTACTTTAAGATCGTAGATGTCTTTACCAAGGACTTGCCAGTTCGAGTAATCGTGCATACTATCGAGCCACTGCGCCGAACAAACACGGAACAAAGGCAGGATATGGTGCGCGGAACGTGTCCCATAGTCAGACCGGCGTTCTGGACTGCCACCGCGTAAGGATCTTTGCTGGTTACGCTTTCCCGTTCACACTGAAGAACTGCTCTGCCGATGCAGTCCAGACATCCTTGTAAATACCGTGATACCCGCGAACGCAACTGCTTCGATGGAACAAAGACATTCGTAAACTGTCAGAAATGATCTTCAAAGCGCCAATAGATCAAATCAAAGCGCACAGCGATGCCTGAGCCACTCTAGGTGCTGTTATCTTGCGCACAAAGGGAGCCATTTGCGAAATTTTCAGGGCTTCGCGAAATTGTCAGGTAAGGGTATAAGTCTTACATCCCGCGAAAATTTGTACGTATAATACGGTATCACTTTAAGGCTAAAAATTTGATGGCAACTAAGTTTTAGGATCTGGTGGGTTCTAAGTATAGGGATTTTTGAGAGTTTTTGGTGTATGATAATTTTTGCCTGTACAAAAATGTTTGCAGGCGCAAATTTTTGGCTAGTTTTGCACTACTCACTAAATTAAAATTTGTAACTGTTAAAATTTGTGGCATGACATATAATTCATTTAGTGTTCCTCAGTTCACCACGATCCTCCTTTGATTTAATTAAGGAAGATACATGCCCAACACTGCACTACAATGGAGTGCATGGGCCCTGAAGAATGTCTTAGTAGCCCGAGGGCTGACACAGTCTTGAAGAGTGTTTTACACAGGGTATCCGGAAAAGATGCATTGGTGGACTGTCATTAATTAATGCTGTATCATGACAAATCATAGCAGTGAACATATTCCCATGCACAGGCACTTGAGTGTGTGATCCATTCATTCTGTAGGTGCATTGTGCATTGGCTCCTGCACTTGCTTGACACACAAGTATATTTGTATGCAGACTGTACACAATAATTATAACGGGACACCCCAGTCATCACAGCAGGACTTATAGAGATGGTTGCAGTTACTCACACTGGGATACACTAAGATTAATGCAATAGTTCTTTCATTCCAATTGATCGAAGTGCTGTAGGCATATTTATGGTTTGAAGGCCAATCGTGAAGTGCCCAAGATGCACTGATTGCAGGGTCAGTCAGAGCTATTTCTAAGTTCCTACAGTATTTTGTATACCTCTTTGAAAGTGTTTGGCAGCGCCAGCACCAGTTCGAACCAGCATGCATTGAGCGAGCTAGTGGCGCCGATGTTTCCCGTGGAATAATACTTTTTGCTGGACCAAAATTTCAGTGGCAGGCAATACAAACAGCTTGCGTGCTGGCAAGTCTGCCGATCGATAACCCTGTTCAGAAAACCGCTGGTGCAACGTATTCTAACGCATATACGTGTATGTAGCTACCGGAACTGGCATTATCACGGTAGCATACTGTACTTGGTGGTGGTGGGGGGTCGGGTATAATTTTCGTATATGGGTCGGGTACAATTTTCGTACCAAAACGGACCGGCCGTGTATAATTTTCGGACCAGAACGGACCGACCGGACCGGACCAGTACATTAGATGGGGCCTGTGCGGTCCTTCAGAAAGCTGCTACTCACACTTTCGCCCTTTGTATCGACTTGTCTGCACTAGGTTGGCTTTCTCTGTGCTTAGTACGACTCTCCAGACGGGACCAGTAAGTTAGAGCACCATTCGGCTAACTGACAGAAGAGCAAGACAAGTCCTACAAAGGGCGAAAGTGTGAGTAGCAGCTTTTTGATCGACCGCACAGGCCCCCATCTAATGTACTGGTCCGGTCCGGACGATCCGTTCTGGTCCGAAAATTATACACGGCCCATGGGGGTGGCTAGAAATCATACCACACGTACATATACGGTACAACGTCTAGACTCTAATACCATTTCTGCTGATACAGCATACCTCCTTTACTGGACACCGCCAACACCAGTACGAAGAGGCAAAGGGTGAGTCTCGCCGAATCTCGAGCCCTTGTCCTCCCCATGCTCCAGCCGACAGAAGTGCCCTCAGGAACGCAGTAAAACTGACAAGGGCCTTGCAATTACGCTGACACCTGTGTACGTGATCGGGCGAGTCGGACGTAGGAGGCGAAGGTGTTGCTAAGCATGTGAAAAATGTTGTCATTCTTAGCAGCAGTCTGGCCGAATGCGTTTCCTGTCACGATCATCGAACAGAAGCTCTGGACATTCTACTTCGTTCCATTTTTAATATAAATTATTCTGTTGCTCTTAAAATCGTGTCGCTCGCGGCTGTGAACGGCTTTACACCAAGGCTGCTGCATAGGGTGCGATGGAGAGTTGGCGGCGTATGGAGAAAGGCAAATCATGTATATCTACATCTATAGCCTCTTGCTGCTGTGTTTGCTAGATGTGGGGATGAGTGTCTATGCCAATACTTAATTGACCCGAGCAGTCCGATGTCAGTCAGAGTGTATGTTACTGGGTACAGTCAGGTAATCATATTAAAACGCCTTATGCGCACAGATTGCGCGGATTAGCCACGTGGAGATATGTAGCTAGCTAAGGTAGCCAGCTAATGTCCTTGCAAGCATAGAGACATTGAAGCTAAGCAACCTGTCCGCAGGTCTGACATCCTCTCACTGCACATGTGGGGGTACACATGCTCTCTGTCTCTGATAGAAATGATCAAAGGCTTGTGTGGTATTCCTAACATGGTGTACATAACATAAAAGTCCCACAGCTACGTTCTCATGGGGGTTGTCAAGTGGTCTTGCCTGCAGGAATGTGTTTACGAGATGCTTTAAGTTGCTTAGATTAGTGTCATTTTTCACTGTCATCTGTATGGCTTCACCTCATATGTATGTGAACATGCATTCATGTGTGTGTGTGTGTGTGTGTGTGTGTGTGTGTGTGTGTGTGTGTGTGTGTGTGTGTGTGTGTGTGTGTGTGTGTGTGTGTGTGTGTGTGTGTGTGTGTGTGTGTGTGTGTGTGTGTGTGTGTGTGTGTGTGTGTGTGTGTGTGTCTGTGTGTGTGTGTGTGTGTGTGTGTTTGTACATGTTTGTGCATGTGTGTACGAAGTTATGTGTCATACCCATGTCCAAGTTTGGGCTAACACACCCTCAGTATGCAAGACTATAACCACAACTGTATAATTATGTTAAAGAATGATCTTTAGCTACTAAATTATGTGTCATCATTGCATAATAATTATGGCAGCAGTCCTGACAATGACTGTATATTATACAAGGTTAGGCTATGTTTGCTACTTGTATGTAGCAGTTACTGCTTTGTTACATCCCTACTTAGATACTAGCGCTACATATTGTTCATTCCACATACAGTTCCTCCTACAGGCTTAGGTTTACTACATGTTAACCTGAGGTGTTCCATTGATAGCCATTTCTTGCAGTTCAAAGTTGGGGTTGTCTGTGATCACAGAGTCCTGGATACACAGACAAGATAGATATCATGCTAGGTATTATGACCAGAACCTGCCATGCAGGATGCACAAATGTCATGCACTTTCAAATAAGCCACGTTGCGATGAATGATTCACATTAAAATACCTACCAGCTTCTTCTCTTTCCCATTCTTGTCGTGGCCTTGTTTCCTGTACAGATGTGTCAACCCACAAGGCAAAATGATTTAGTGATGCTGAAACATTATATATTTGTTGTACAGTGGGTTTAGGAAATCTCACCACAACTCCCAAACCATGCCATGCGCAACCAATATATACCTTCCAGACAGTACCCAAGAGATAACAATTGTCCAAGGTTTCGAAATGGCTGCAAGATTATACGTATCTGATGAAAGATGTTGAAAGTTTTGACATATTTTAATGCTCAGTTGTCCAATCTTTAGGTCAGCTGTTTTTGGTACCAAAGGGCATACAGTGATGAAGCACGAAGAACAGTTGTTTTGTACAAGCATACACTTTAAGTATCCATGTCAGTGAAAAGGGCTACACATTTAGCAGCAAACAAATTTATCATTTTGAGAAGTCCAAGATTTGGAGGGTACAAATTTTAGAGTTTTTAATAATTAGGTATGAAATCTTTTTCGCCTATACAAAAATTATCAGGTACAGGTATTTGGTTTAGCAATTTTTGCACTACTCATCAAATCAGCTATATATGTGCTAAATTTGCTACATTTAGTGACGGATAAAATTGGTAGCTATTACGTACTGTATAGCGGGAAATATTGGCGGGCATAAAATTTGGCGGATTTGCCATGAAAGGCATTTGGCGGGTTTTAAGTTTGACGGATTTCGATCCCCAAAGACTGATGACGTCACAAAATGGCTGTCGACGGCCAAGGAGAAAACGCTTCGTGGGCAGCGACTTTCACCACGACGGTCGTGTTCTCAGTATGCTGCATTCCCTTCAACATCTATTCACACTTCAGCCTTCTCGCGGTTGTTTCGGGCACTGGAAGTGTCTAGTAGCTCTAGCGGGACCGTTTTCAGCTGCGTATCTTCCTATCTTCGATCTCTCTTCAGACGTGTAGCCCGTGTAAGAGCCGCGAGTCGCACTGCGCTTCATATCGACCTTCGCTTGCTCACCAGGCACGAAAGCTTGCCTCACGCGTTCGTTCAGTTGTTTTGTCTCCTTCATTGAGAGAGCGTCACACTTGAGCACAGGTCCTTCTCTCTGTACATACTTCAACAGCGCCATCTGACGATCGACTCCGGCGCACGTGCGTAATGAACTGCAAGGTACTCGTACGTATACGTATTGTACTGTATTGCGTGTGTAAATTAATAGCCGGAAATATTGGCGGGGTTTTAATTTGGCGGATTTACTAAAAACCGCCAAACCGCAAAATTTAATGCCCCGCGGCAATATTTCCCGCTACACGGTATACATACCAGACCCATTGCTATTGAGTGTGTTAACTATAGGTACGTGCTGAGTGTGCATTTAGTCATTTCAAATACACTTTAGCCTCATTCTGTGGCTGCAGCATTTGCAACTACACTTCCATCAGCCACCCTATGTATATACTGACTACCATATTAAACACTTGGAGGAACATTTGTTCGCATCATGCACACACCAGACCTTCTCATTCCCCTCAAGTGTATGTAGCAAATGTACCCTTAACACACCTTATGTACAAGTACATGAGTACTACCACTGGGATAGTGACTGCTATAATGGCAGCACAAATGACAAGGCCTGCTATGAGCCCATTCTCCACAACAGAGGGCCGAAGAACTGCAAGAGAGAGCATGAAGAGGTGGGAATTGCTATAGGAGCAACTTTAGTTGCTTCCACTTTCCTCAGATCAGTGTATATTACATTCCAGTTGGACTCACTCACCTCTGTTCACAGTTGCATATGCAGTGGACTGGAAGACATCGTACTGTCTATTTGGAACAGCATCCCTCCTGCTCCTGGGAGGCATGACCTGGAGAGAGCAGTCACATGCAAGGAGTGGGTTCAGTGCTGCTGCATGTGGTGCTTGCTCTCTACCTCACCTCAGTGCTGACAAAGTATCTGACAAAACAGTCTAGTCTCCCTGCCATGACAGGGCCATTCCTGTATCGATCAGGGAAGTCATTTGGCTCAGATTCATCACCCACACCAAACTGGTAAGGGAAGGTGATCCCTTCTGCAGCTGGATCAAACTCAGATGCAATATATGGCACATTGTCCTCTGCATTGTCGTATGTGCCAAATGTGCTGCTGTCTGGGAAGGCTGTGTCTGGAGCTGTGCTTCTAGTTGTTGGGAGAATGTTTCTGATGCATACCACCCACAGGTGACTGTGAAGGAATTACAGAGGACAGATAGCTGTAGTGATTAGCAGATATTTATGTAGGGTAAGGTGGGGCATGCAAGGGGTAATGAATAGAAAGAATATAGATATACTGTTAGATCAGAGCATGGTTTTCGTGTGCACCTGAAACTGAACATTAATAAGTAACTTCACATAAATTCGAACAACATAAACCATTTACTACTAGCTGTGGAGTGTGAGCAAAGGTCCGGATCAAAGTGAAGTCAAGAGCAAGGATTGGCAGAGTGAAAGAGTTTAACTTGTATAGCTGCTTTCCAAACTTTGGTCGTTTGTTTAGCTGTTTGCAGAAATAGCATGAATTTGTACTTGTTTCCTGCTAACCATGAGTCAGCAGCAATGAGATCAATCTTGCCTATGAAGTTACTTATTCAGATCTAAAGTGGTTCAAATGAATGAACACAATTCCAATATTGACATACCTCAGGAGATCCTGGCTGAATGAAGGTGGAGAGATCACCGCCTCCACTACTGCACTTGACCCAATTCCAGGTTGGGGTAGTGCAACAGAAGGTGACTCTATTCCCTGGGCTACTGTGGCCTCAGGCAGAGTGGCAAACACTCCACTCAAGGGAGGACCAAACTCCACAACTGGGTCATTGTTTGCTTGGACAGTCACCATGTAGTTAGTGAAGTTCTGCAGTCCAGTGATGTTGGCAGAGACACCAGTGACAGTGAAGGATGTATCCATCCCACCAAGTTGGCCAAATGTTAGTTGGTAGTTCCCACTGAATGGACTGGGTGGTGCTGTCCACTCCATAACCAGGTAAGTTGGACGTCTGTCAGCAGCTGTGAGGTTGTCAGGAACAGCTGAATGAATGGAGAAAGAGCTGCATTTGAAAAAGCTCATTGCTAAAAAGTATGTAATGTATATCCCCCACTCACCCAGCACAAGCACCTCTCTGGTGGCACTGAACTCTTCAGACACTTGCTGCACTTCACCTCTAACCACCTGCCGAGCACGACATGTCACTGCACATGTGTAGTTTGCTGAATCAGTGATAAAGGCATCTGTGACTAGTAGAATGCTCCAGCGAGCAGCAAGGTCAGCAGTGACACTTGCACTACCGGTGAAGCTCCCATACTCCCGTTTCTCCACTCCCCTGACCAGGTCCTCTCCATAGAAGGAGACACCATTCCTCAGCCAAGCCACATAGTAGACTTCAGCATCCCAAGAGCAGGTCAACATGATGGTGTTGTTGGCACTGGCTGGAGCTCGGAAGAGGTAGGTAACAGGGTTCTCCATTGGGGAGAGACTGACATTGACAGCAGCTGAAGGGATGGAAGGTATAGGCAAAAAGGGTGCAACAATAGTGTAGACATGGTCAAACTGAGGAAATACACCACTCTAATTCATGTCAGATTCAATATTATGAAGACAGCATGTTACCTGATACTACAGATGACAAATATGCAGTACATGTTAGCTGCTACTAGTGTTTGTTGCCGCAGGTGGCTATACGTACTGCATTAGAGTGAAACTCACTCGTTACATTCAGTGTGAATGTCTCCATTGTTGTTGGTCCATCACCAGCTTGTGTGTTCCTTGCAAAGATGGTGGCATTGTACTCCTCACATGGGTAGGTCAGGTTGACCACAACAGTGGTGGTGGGGTGGGGCACTGTAGCCCCACCCACTGAGTCTGTGTCATTCATGACATCCAGAATATAGTAGATGATGACGGCAGGGTCCAGAGTGGGGGGCACTCCCAGGAAGGAGGGGGGAGTCCAGGTGAAGGTGACACTGAGGTAGTCCACACTGGCAGCAAAGTTGACTACCTCACTTGGATCATCTGATAATAATATAATAGGAGGAAGATCAAACATAAGCAGTTCCACACTGAGAATGCACATGACCAATCCTACTTGATGTAATCTACTCCATGCACTTCATTAGTGAATAATTTATGATCAGTTGTATCTTTGTTCTCCACCCACCATAGATGAGCACCTCTGTGGTGGCCTTGTACTCCATTGGAATGTCTCCCTCAGCACTGTCCTTGGCTCTGCAGGTTACTGCACAGGTGTAGTTCCCACTGTCATTCACTTGACTGAAGCTGAGTGTGCTGTACAGTCCCTCAACCTCCACCTCAACAGAAACACCAGTGTTGTCCACTGTGACTCCACTGACAAGGTCCCTGCTGTACAGGAGAGTACCATCCTTGAACCAGACAAGGTAGTACACTGTTGTGTCCCAGGAACAAGTGAGAGTGACATTGTCTGTGGCATTACCCTCCAGTGGATCCACATCGGGTGTTAGGACAACAAATGTGTCATCTGCATAGATAGCAGCAAGCACGCACTTTGTTTGTTAGGATCACAGTGGATTCAGCAGGACACTCAATGTTAATGGTAAACCATCTCTTACTAACTTACCTGGTTCCACTGTCATGAAGTCTTCACTGGCAGAGGTTCCATTGAAGAACAGGTTCTCTGCTGTCACTGATACAGTCAGGTTCTCACATGCTGGCAGGTTGGGTGCCTCCACTGTGTTAGTTGGGTGGTCCACTGTAGCACTGAACAACACTGCTGAAGTGCTGTTACTCACTTCCACAAAGTACCTCAAGGTTTGGTTCCCTCCTGAGGGAATCCCTGTAGCATTATCCATCAAGGCTATCCAGGAAATGACAGCTGTCACTGGTGATGTGTCATTAGGTGTGATGACAACTGACAGACCGTTGGGTGCACTAGGAGGTCCTGAGACATTGTGGGTCAGACAGGTGATACATAATACTTAGCACAAAGCTGTCTGATTACACTTAGTATCAGCACTAATTTATAAGTATTACGTTTCACTACTCACCATAAACAGACACCATGGAGGAAGACAGAAGGCTACTTGGTATACTACCAAACTCCTCTCCCCTTGCCCCACAAGTAACAGCACAGATGTAGCTGCTACTGTCACCCATTGAAGCACCAGCAATTGTCAGTGTGGACGTCATCATTGAATAGTCACTATTAACAGTGGTTCCTTGTGGGGGTCCCATCAGGAGAGAAGGAGCTGCCAGGTCTTCTTCGGAGATCAGATCAACATTCCTGTACCATGCAACATAGTAAACAGGAATGCTCCATGTGCACTGGATGGAAATGTTACTGCCAGCTGGATAGTGTTCTGTGGAGTCCACAGATGATGCTGTGACAATTGGTAGGGCTGAAGAATGAGAGAATGAATTACTGATATAGAGTCTCCAAAACATGAGTGGTGGATTTCACACAGGTTATCTGAAGCAGCCAATGTATTAGTTGAATATCATTATCCTTTAATTGCAAGATGTTGCTAAAACTAGGCAATTATATAATGAAGAATGATTTGTTTCCCAGCCACTACATAATAACTTGTGTGCTTGAATCACCATGGATAATCTGTTACCAACCTGGCTCCACAGTCATGAAATCTTCACTGGCAGGAGTTCCATTGAAGAACTGGTTCTCTGCTGTCACTGATACAGTCAGGTTCTCACATGCTGGCAGGTTGGGTGCCTCCACTGTGTTAGTTGGGTGGTCCACTGTAGTACAGAACAACACTGCTGAAGAGCTGTTACTCACTTCCACAAAGTACCTCAAGGTTTGGTTCCCTCCTGGGGGAATCCCTGTAGCATTGTCCATCAAGGCTATCCAGGAAATGACAGCTGTCACTGGTGATGTGTCATTAGGTGTGATGACAACTGATAGACCATTGGGTGTATTGGGAGGTCCTGAGATGTAATATGGTTCAGATAGGTCATATGTACACATTAACTAGTTCAATGAATACAATTAATTAGAATCATACAGTACAGGAAGTGAAGGAGGTTTGTGGGTAAGGAAGTGCAGCAGGTAATCAAAATCCACAAGGCTACTCTGTTGTGGTCTAATAGTTCAGCTATTGAATGGTGACATAGGTGAGGACTAACACTGATGGTAGTACGTATTTCAGTATAACATCTTGAATGTCAAGAGCCAGTTCAATTATAGTGCTGAGCTCTGAGACAGATCTGATAGACATTTTTGAGACCTTAGAACGCAGAGTTCCACTACTGGAGAGACCAACTAGTGGAGACTGTTTGCAACATTAGAAATGCATGGAAGTCTAGGGTAGCTCGGGAATTCTTCCACCATTGGTAGTGACACACTACCACTAACCTTGCAGGCTAGCACTGCTATAGATCTATGTACAATGTGGACAAGATGGAAAATGGCTTCATAGATTTGGTCAGGAGTATTGCTTTGTTCTCATACATTGCTCACTGTCTGCCATCATCACCTACAGTGCAGGTTGTCATATGTGACACCATTCAAATGTACAATTATGTCCAAAACCGAAGAATGTATAGTATAATTGCTGTGATACTGTTGGGTGCTCTGATGTACAGAAACACTAGCTTGCTATTACATCGGCTGGGACTTCCTCTACACAGCTAGCGTATTCCACTCACTTGCAATTGGACACTCGCTAGATGAAGGCAAACAGATCATGGGGCTGAGTGCTCCCCTGTTGGTCCTATGATACGCAATGGAATGTGGGTTTCCGTAGGTAACACTACCACCCCAGGCATACAGAAAGTATACACACTGATTCAGTGCCACATCGTTAGTGTCACTTGTCACTCTCTGCCTTGTAAAGGTAACCGTGGTAACTCCACTCTGATGAACTACCGAGGCATCAGTAATGTCCTGAGAGGCGTCAATTGAGGGCTGGGACCGACTAGATGCAAACCTGCAGAGTAGATGTTATGTATCTGTATACTCAGCATTCACTACATACATACATGCACATATGCCATAGAGTGCTACAGTAAGCAGCATCTTCAGTCTTGATCACTGCTACAAACTCACCTATCTTCCACAAATGAACTCATTCCATCAGTTGCACCAACAACCACATCTGTGTTGGGCTACAGGTGATGGTGGGAGGTGAGAGGAGCAGTGATACTCAAAAGACATTGACTTGTATACAGTGACTTACCATGAACCGATCAAGAGAGAAGCCAAGGGCAACCCAGGTAGTAGTTTGGGCTTGAAAGGTGAATGTGATGCTGTCTCCACTGACGTCATATGTCAAACTGTAATTACCACCAGCTGCAGAGCTCGTTTCAGAGCACATGACAGGTGGAGCTGCATGGAAGTTATCAAACATTTCCTGTAATAACTATACACTGCATTGTTTGTAGATTTGTGTGGAACTGAGGAAACACACCACTCTAATTCATGTCAGATTCAATATTATGAAGACAGCATGCTACCTGATACTACAGATGACAAATATGCAGTACGTGTTAGCTGCTACTAGTGTTTGTTGCCGCAGGTGGCTATACTGCATTAGAGTGAAACTCACTCGTTTCATTCAGTGTGAATGTGTCCATTGTTGTTGGTCCATCACCAGCTCGTGTGTTTCTTGCAAAGATGGTGACATAGTACTCCTCACATGGGTAGGTCAGGTTGACCACAACAGTGGTGGTGGGGTGGGGCACTGTAGCCCCACCCACTGAGTCTGTGTCATTCATAACATCCAGAATATAGTAGATGATACCGGCAGGGTCCAGAGTGGGGGGCACTCCCAGGAAGGAGGGGGGAGTCCAGGTGAAGGTGACACTGAGGTAGTCCACACTGGCAGCAAAGGCAACCACCTCACTTGGGTCATCTGGAGGAGGAAGGAAATAACAAACATAAACACTGGAATAGTGAGGTCAGGAGCCAAAACAAGCAATCACAAATGTCCTTCCTACTCAGACTGCTGTGACAGTATACACTGGTGCTCACCATAGATGAGCACCTCCTTGGTGGCCTTGTACTGCATTGGAATGTCTCCCTCAGCACTGTCCTTGGCTCTGCAGGTTACTGCACAGGTGTAGTCCCCACTGTCATTCACTTGACTGAAGGTGAGTGTACTGTTCTGCCCCCCAACCTCCACCTCAACAGAAACACCAGTGTTGTCCACTGTGACTCCACTGACAAGGTCCCTGCTGTACAGGAGAGTACCATCCTTGAACCAGACAAGGTAGAACACTGTTGTGTTCCAGGAACAAGTGAGAATGACATTGTCTGTGGCATTACCCTCCAGTGGATCCACATCGGGTGTTAGGACAACAAATGTGTCATCTGCATAGATAGCAGCAAGCACGCACTTTGTTTGTTAGGATCACAGTGGATTCAGCAGGACACTCAATGTTAATGGTAAACCATCTCTTACTAATTTACCTGGTTCCACTGTCATGAAGTCTTCACTGGCAGAGGTTCCATTGAAGAACTGGTTCTCTGCTGTCACTGATACAGTCAGGTTCTCACATGCTGGCAGGTTGGGTGCTTCCACTGTGTTAGTTGGGTGGTCCACTGTAGCACTGAACAACACTGCTGAAGTGCTGTTACTCACTTCCACAAAGTACCTCAAGGTTTGGTTCTCTCCTGGGGGAATCCCTGTAGCATTATCCATCAAGGCTATCCAGGAAATGACAGCTGTCACTGGTGATGTGTCATTAGGTGTGATGACAACTGACAGACCGTTGGGTGCACTGGGAGGTCCTGAGACATTGTGGGTCAGACAGGTGATACATAATACTTAGCACAAAGCTGTCTGATTACACTTAGTATCAGCACTAATTTATAAGTATTACGTTTCACTACTCACCATAAACAGACACCATGGCGGAAGAGAGCAGGCTACTTGGTATACTACCAAACTCCTCTCCCCTTGCCCCACAAGTAACAGCACAGATGTAGCTGCTACTGTCACCCGTTGCAGCACCAGCAATTGTCAGTATGGACGTCATCAGTGAATAGTCACTATTAACAGTGGTCCCTTGTGGGGGTCCCATCAGGAGAGAAGGAGCTGCCAGGTCTTCTTCGGAGATCAGATCAACATTCCTGTACCATGCAACATAGTAAACAGGAATGCTCCATGTGCACTGGATGGAGATGTTACTGCCAGCTGGATAGTGTTCTGTGGAGTCCACAGATGATGCTGTGACAATTGGTAGGGCTGAAGAATGAGAGAATGAATTACTGATATAGAGTCTCCAAAACATGAGTGGTGGATTTCACACAAGTCTTCTGAAGCAACCAATGTATTAGTTGGATATCATTATCCTTTAATTGCAAGATGTTGCTAAAACTAGGTAATTATATAATGAAGAATGATTTGTTTCCCATGCCAGCCACTACATAATAACTTGTGTGCTTGAATCACCATGGATAATCTGTTACCAACCTGGCTCCACAGTCATGAAATCTTCACTGGCAGGTGTTCCATTGAAGAACTGGTTCTCTGCTGTCACTGACACTGTCAGGTTCTCACATGCTGGCAGGTTGGGTGCCTCCACTGTGTTAGTTGGGTGGTCAACTGTAGCACTGAACAACACTGTTGAAGTGCTGTTATTCACTTCCACAAAGTACCTCAAAGTTTGGTTCTCTCCTGAGGGAATCCCTGTAGCATTATCCGTCAAGGCCATCCAGGTAATGACAGCTGTCACTGGTGATGTGTCATTAGGTGTGATGATAACTGATAGACCATTGGGTGCATTGGGAGGTCCTGAGATGTAATATGATTTAGATAGGTCATATGTACACATTAACTAGCTCAAAGAATACAATTAATTAGAATCATACAGTACAGGAAGTGAAGGGGGCTTTTGGTTAGCCTCGCTAATCCAACCCTATTTTATATGGGAAAATAGGCCAGGCTATTTTCCTCATATATGTAAAATAGGGTTGGCTTAGCGAGGCTAGCATTTGGTAAGGAAGTGCAACAGGTAATCAAATCAACGAGGCTGCCCTGTTGTGGTCAAATAGTTCGAACAGCTATAGAATGGTGACATAGACGAGGACTAACACTGATGGTGGTACGTATTTCAGTATAACAACTTGAATGTCAAGAGCCATGCAGTTCAATTAGCACTGAGATCTGAGACAGATCTGATGGACATTTCGAGACCTTAGAACGCCAAGCTCCACTACTGGAGAGACCAGCGAGTGGAGACTGTTTGCAACCTTAGAAATGCATGGAAGTCTAGGGTAGCTCAGGAATTCTGCCACCATTGGAAATGACACACTACCACAATCCTTGCAGGCTAGCACTGTTATAGATATACAATGTGGACAAGAAGGAAAATGGTTTCATAGAATTGGTCAGGAGTATTGCTTTGTTCTCTTACATTGCTCACTGCCTGCCATCATCACACAGTGCAGGTTGTAATATGTGACACCATTCAAATGTACAATTATGTCCAAAACGAAAGAATGTATAGTATAATTGCTGTGATACTGTTGGGTGCTCTGATGTACAGAAAGCTTGCTATTACATCGGCTGGGACTTCCTTCACACAGCTAGCGTATTCCACTCACTTGCAATTGGACACTCGCTAGATGAAGGCAGACAGATCATGGGGCTGAGTGCTCCCCTGTTGGTCCCATGATACGCAATGGAATGTGGGTTTCCGTAGGTAACACTACCACCCCAGGCAAACAAAAAGTATACACACTGATCCAGGTCCACATCGTTAGTGTCACTTGTCACTCTCTGCCTTGTAAAGGTAACCGTGGTAACTCCACTCTGATGAACTACCGAGGCATCAGTAATGTCCTGAGAGGCGTCAATTGAGGGCTGGGACTGACTAGATGCAAACCTGCAGAGTAGATGTACAGTATCTGTATACTCAGCATTCACTACATACATACATGCACATATACCATATATAGAGTAGTACAGTAAGCAGCATCTTCAGTCTTGATCACTGCTACAAACTCACCTATCTTCCACAAATGAACTCATTCCATCAGTTGCACCAACAACCACATCTGTGTTGGGCTACAGGTGATGGTGGGAGGTGAGAGGAGCAGTGATACTCAAAAGACATTGACTTGTATACAGTGACTTACCATGAACCGATCAAGAGAGAAGCCAAGGGCAACCCAGGTAGTAGTTTGGGCTTGAAAGGTGAATGTGATGCTGTCTCCACTGACTTCATATGTCAAACTGTAATTACCACCAGCTGCGGAACTTGTACCAGAGCACATGACAGGTGGAGCTACATGGAAGTTATCAAACATTTCCTGTAATAACTATACACTGCATTGTTTGTAGATTTGCGGGCCCATTCCAGTACATAGACATAGGTACAGAAGGCTAGGGTAGGTGGTTTAAATGCAAGGCACCTCACTGTGCAGGATAAAGACACTCATATAGCTGTTACAAACAATGCAGCTAGAAACAGCCCTAGGAGAATAAGGTGTTTGCCAGTGTGATTAGCCTGGGTGGTAGGAATTTGACATCACCAGATAGATCAAAAACTACATGATTAGCGCTCTCTGCCTGTGTTAATGGCTGTGAAATGTGGTAAGACCTGGGTGCATCACAATTTCAAGTCAGAGGGAACAGGTGAAGGGGTCTGAGTGACTGGAGTCAAAATTTTGGCTTAATAAACTAGAGATACATCTGCAACAGTGTGCAATGCACATGAGAAGGTGCCATGCTATGCAGACATGACTGTGTGGCAAAATGTTGCAGATGTTCTTCAGGTGTGACTGCATGGGAGAAAACCTGTGAAAACATCTCTATTGCTATGATAAGATAAATAACAGAGAGAAGCTACGGCATAATTATGGATAGTAGATGTATAGAAAGCATGGTAGGGTTTAGCTGACAGAGATTTCAATTGCCACAATGAGGAAACTCCATTGCTCTTTGATTCTGACAAGAGACGTAAAGCAGTGGCAAGGAGCAAGAAGTAGAGCAAGGTCTATACAGCTAGCTATGCAAACACAACTACTCACTGCACAGCATTCATGTAGACTCACCAGCCGGGGGTACAGCGTCAATACCACCTGAAATGCAATAGAAATGGGAGGGTAAGAGGGTCACAGGTATAGCTAAAGTTAACCACGTACTGCTGAATGACTAGCCATACATCCTGTCCCAAATAGGATTAGGTGGAAACAGATTGTGTGATGCTTCAACTCACTAAAAGTGGCAAAGATGAGGAGAGTCTCAAACCACATTCTCTTCAAAGCCTTGGTTCACAAGGCACCACTTCCTGTTCAAGATTCTGCTGTTGCCTATATACTGGTGCTATATATGTGGTTTGATGGCACTCAGTCTGTTAAGTAGGGTAGGCATTTCATCTGGCTTCCCAGCTGCACTCAGCTATGGGTCACCCAACATTCCACACTTGAGTAGTGATTAGCACTCCTCCGTGTATCAGGTGTATGGGCTGCCATGTCACTCCTCCGTTTGGACTGCTAAATACATAGCATTCTTCAAGGAATCTTTCCTAATGTTAGGAGACTACTGGTATACCACTTCTCTCCACTTTGATATTGATTGCAAAGCATCAACTTTCACAATTCTCACATCCCTACACTGTGTATACAGCTGAATAAAGAATTGTTGACCAAAAATGGCAAATGGCATAATGGTGTTACATTATTGCTTTTTGCTACTTGCTATAACATCACACCTATTGGGAAATCAGCTATATGTGACCAAAGTGGCTTCTGTAATGAATTTCTGCTTG
Organism: Ianthella basta; assembly: GCA_964019415.1. Lineage (NCBI taxonomy): Eukaryota > Metazoa > Porifera > Demospongiae > Verongiida > Ianthellidae > Ianthella > Ianthella basta. The sequence goes on from OZ025886.1 coordinate 681,065, forward strand.
CTTAGTGTCCTCAAGCCTGAGCTTGACAGTCACGTTATGCGAGCAGGCACAAACAATGGTTCCTCAGAGACAGAGCAACCAAGATCCCAACCTAACTTCACTCATCGTGGATAACTCTCCCACATGTCCTCTGCCATCAGAGAAGGAATTCTCAGTCAGTAGCTCTAGATGGTGCAGTCAGGAGCACACACCTGACCTATAGCCTGTTACTGCTGGCAACCTAGTAAGCATTTGTAATAAGTGATAACCTGGACTGCTTATCACAATACCATGGATGCCATTTATGTTGCAATGTCTGTTGACAGAGCAAGGTTGCAGTATTGGTAGCCCAATCTTGCAGGCATGGAATGTATTACAGTGAAACTTTCACATGTGCATGAGTGTGTGTGTGTGTGTGTGTGTGTGTGTGTGTGTGTGTGTGTGTGTGGGTGGGTGGGTGTGGGTGGATGTGGCGTGTGTGTGTGGGTGTATGTGTGTGGGTGTGTGTACATGTGTGCATGTGTGTCAATTTTAATGTGCAGTAATAATTGTATCCAACCCACAGACGCAAACAAGCTCCCCTCTCCCACCCATGCACACCATTGTTAATTATTTCCTGTGCTTCCCATTCACAACTCTACCCAAGCAAAGCGGGTCATAGTTTTTGACAGCCCATAAACTGATGTCATACAGAAGAGGTAGGCCTAAATATCCAGTGAAATGATAACAATACTGGTGTTGATAACAATATACATGAAGTGTAATTATTTACAGATCTTGCAGCAATAATAGCAATACGTACAGCTAGTTACGTATCTTAACAAAATGTTAACATTTTCTAACAGTCTTGGTCACTCAAAGTTGGAGTAGTGGTCAAATGACTTCAGATACTCCACTGACGTCTGGTACAGAAAGTGGTACAGGTCCTACAGAGTAACATTGCCAAAATAATCAAATTGCATGAATTATAATATACAATGTCATACATACTTATTCTTATGAATGGTCTACACAAAATGTCCCGCCTTTACCAGATGGTGATAAAGGCAAAATGTGTACACACTGTACACTGTACCACATTGTAGTGAATACAATGCAATACTAGTGATCACTGAATATTACACCTACTGACCAAATCAACTATATCAGTTTTGTTGATAAATGGGCAGAGGGTCACAGTCCTTCTTTGGCAAGTGGTGAATGTCTCCAGACTAATCCAACAAAGATAGACAGTTGTTCCAACATTGTAGGGGCACAAAAGTGTAGTGTATGGATCACACAACAGCCCATAGAATCTGAAAAGCTGCCTGTTTGTGCATACACCTGCATTAGAGTCCCACACTTACGGTGCTGCAGACAGCCCTGGGTAGTCGTGACCTCATGGAGTGGACAGTGGTGAAGATGTCCACTACTCGCTCTGACTTCATGCGCTCGAGGATGCTGCACAAGGCACAGAATGTGGCAGACCGGCCCACAGAACCACTGCAAAGGATGGGAGCAATGAAGGACCAGTGAATACAGTGCGTGCGCGCGCGTGTGTGTGTGTGTGCGTGTGTGTGTGTGTGTGTGTGTGTGTGTGTGTGTGTGTGTGTGTGTGTGTGTGTGTGTGTGTGTGTGTGTGTGTGTGTGTGTGTGTGTGAGCAGAAGACACTGAGAAGAGCAGAAAGGATGAGAAGAAGCAACGCTGTGAACAGCGGCTCATTGACTCCGAGGAGGCTCTACATTGTGATCATCCTGGCTGCTCCTTCCAGGCTCTGAACAAGGCAGGTTTGATCAACCATCAGCGTAGTCACTCTGTCACTGCAAGGATCCCATGTCAGTTCTGTCATCAGATGTTCCACCAACAAGGACTTCATAACCACCGGCGTTTCTGCCAAACCAGACCTCGAGCAGTGTAGTTCTTTACCCTATTGGCCTGCACCTCCTATACCCTCGTGGTCATTATGGAGCACAAGCAGCAAATGGATGGATGGATGGTGTGTGTGTGTGTGTGTGTGTGTGCTGCATGTACCAACCTGTCATGGATGACCACAGGTCCCCCGCCGTGGTGCATCTGAGACTTGAGGATGAGTCCAATGAGGTCAATGATGTTGACAGCAGTTGACGGAAGATGAGAATCAGGCCACTCCTTGTACTGGAACTGTTTTAGGACACGCCTCTCACTGTAGTGCTGTGGGAGGGGAGGGAGAGGGAGAGGGAGGGAGAGGGAGAGTGGCCGGGAGAGAAAGGAGAGGTAGTGAGAGCGAGAGGGAGTGTCCACAAATGTAGTAAGTACCCACAGCACACACAGCTGTCAATGCAAGTGATGCCCCTCACCTTGGTGTTGGTGATGGAAATGTCTCTGATGGTGAATCCTGATGCATGTTCCTGCACTCGCTCTGTCTCTATGAGGAAGGCTCCGTATTGCATCACACCCTCCTCTGGTATGGGCCAGTAGCGAGCACATTGCTCCTGTACATGTGTGGGGGGAGTGGGAGGGGTCACACTGAATGACAGTTTTATAAACAGTTCAGTGCCATACAGGCTGAGTTAACTCTGTGTGTGCATGGGTAGCTTTCTAGGGAGACACTATAAAAAGGGTAGCGTCGTTTGAAGACACTAAGTATTAAATGGGTAGTGTACTAGGGAGACACTACGTATTAAATGGGTAGTGTACTAGGGAGACTTTACGTATTAAATGGGCAGTGTACTAGGGGGACACCACGTATTAAATGTGTAGTGTCCAAGGGGAACATTACGTATTAAATGGGTAGTGTACTAGGGAGACACTACGTATTAAATGGGTAGTGTACTAGGGAGACTTTACGTATTAAATGGGTAGTGTACTAGGGGGACACCACGCATTAAATGGGTAGTGTCCTAGGGGGACACTACGTATTAAATGGGTAGTGTACTAGGGAGACACTACGTATTCAATGGGTAGTGTACTAGGGGGACAATACATATTAAATGGGTAGTGTACTAGGGGGACACCACGTATTAAATGGGTAGTGTACTAGGGGGACACTACGTATTCAATGGGTAGTGTCCTAGGGGGACACTATGCATTAAATGGGTAGTGTCCTAGGGGGACACTACGCATTAAATGGGTAGTGTACTAGGGGGACACTACGTATTCAATGGGTAGTGTACTAGGGGGACACTACATATTAAATGGGTAGTGTCCTAGGGGGACACCACGTATTAAATGGGTAGTGTCCTAGGGGGACACTACGTATTAAATGGGTAGTGTCCTAGGGGGACACTACGTATTAAATGGGTAGTGTCCTAGGGGGACACTATGCATTAAATGGGTAGTGTCCTAGGGGGACACTACGTATTAAATGGGTAGTGTACTAGAGGGACACTACGTATTCAATGGGTAGTGTACTAGGGGGACACTACGTATTCAATGGGCAGTGTCCTAGGGGGATACTGTGTATTAAATAGGTAGTGTACTAGGGGGACACTACGTATTAAATGGGTAGTGTCCTAGGGGGACACTACGTATTAAATGGGTAGTGTACTAGGGGGACACCACGTATTAAATGGGTAGTGTCCTAGGGGGACACTACGTATTAAATGGGTAGTGTCCTAGGGGGACACCACGTATTAAATGGGTAGTGTACTAGGGGGACACCACGTATTAAATGGGTAGTGTCCTAGGGGGACACTATGTATTAAATGGGTAGTGTACTAGGGGGACTCTATGTATTAAATGGGTAGTGTACTAGGGGGACACTACATATTAAATGGGTAGTGTCCTAGGGGGACACCACGTATTAAATGGGTAGTGTCCTAGGGGGACACTACGTATTAAATGGGTAGTGTCCTAGGGGGACACTACGTATTCAATGGGTAGTGTACTAGAGGGACACTCCACTTTATTTTTTTCACGAGAAAAAAAATGGCGGATGGTCCTTGATTCGTGTGAAGAATAGCGCTGATTTTGTCTGATCGCTGCCCACAGTGCTCGCGATGTCCTCGTGCTGCCGCTGTACCGGTAGTGGACGTTGCAGTAACTGTCGCTGCAGAAAGGCAAGGAGACATTGCTCTGACTGCCTCCCCAATCGGATGAATCAATGTGAAAATCAACCGATGTCAAGTCGATCCAGCCCAGGTGAGCCAGCGCTGATACACCCGGCAGATAATACAGCTGTGAGCCGCAGAGACGTTGTTCTGACGCCCTTGAGTGTAGGGTCATGTGAGACAGTCGATCCTGTCGAGCCACCTGTCCCTGATCTCCCACAACCTGAAGAGCTCGGCCCGCCCAATTTTCGTTGGGGCAATCTGGACGGGAACTCTTTCTCCAGGGCTATCGACAAAGCCTACGAGGAAACTGTGCACTGGAAGTGTAACCTCTTCGATGTCCCCAGAGGCAATGCAGGCACACTCTTTGTTCAGGAGATAGCCCGACTTCTTGATGCCTACAGTCATGCCACCGCGCTGGAGGGTATCGCGCTGAAGGCAGTAATGGTCCTACCAGCCCTACTGCTCCAGAATCCCCATCCAAAAGCGAAAAGCAAGGATCTCTCTGTGCGATTGAATGACAGATTTGCGAGGTGGCAGGATGGAGACATTGACTCCCTCCTGCACGAGGGTCGCACTATTCAGAGCCGACTTAACACCTGCCAGCAAAGAAGGCACGATGGTGCAAAGGTGGCACGATCCTTTGAAAAGCTAGTAGCAGCTGGCAACGTGAAGGCTGCCCTAAGATTGGTCACTGAGCAGAGTAACACTGGATGTCTTGGCCTTGACAGCCTTCAGCCCGATGGCAGAACAGTCAAAGATCACCTGCTGGACAAACATCCACCAGGCAACCCAGCTGCACCCTCTACCATCAGTGGGACACCATCAGTTCCTGAACCTCACCCCATTGTATTCGAGCAGATAGATGGCTCCTTGATTTGGTCCACAATCCAGCGATTGTCTGGGTCTGCTGGACCATCAGGCATGAATGCAAAGGGCTGGAAGCGAATGTGCTCCTCCTTTCATAGGACATCCAATGAGCTTTGTGAAGCAATCGCCAGGTTGACCAGAAGGATTTGCTCGACTTATGTGGACCCCCATGGGATTTCTTCCCTAGTTGCAAGTCGTCTCATAGCTCTAGACAAGAGCCCAGGTATCCGACCTATCGGTGTGGGAGAGATACTGAGACGACTCATTGGAAAGGTGGTCCTCCACATTGCTCAGGAAGACATTCAGCGCACTGTCGGTAGCCTTCAACTATGTGCAGGGCAAGATGCAGCATGCGAGGCAGGAATTCATGCAATGAGAAGGGTGTATGAGGACGACAACACTGAAGCAGTCTTACTAGTGGATGCAAGCAATGCTTTTAACTCATTGAATCGCCAGGCTGCTTTGAGAAATGTGCACATCCTATGCCCCATCCTTGCCCCAGTCCTAATCAACGCCTACCGGAGTGAAGCCAAGCTTTTTATTGGTGGAGACCACATTCGATCTCAGGAAGGCACCACCCAAGGTGACCCCCTCGCAATGGCTATGTACGCCATAGGTACACTCCCATTAATTCAAAGCCTTAAAGAGGGAGTGGTGCAGTCATGGTACGCCGACGATGCATCTGCTGGGGGGACACTGGCCCCTCTTCGTAGATGGTGGGACAGGCTCCAAGCAGAAGGCCCACAGTTTGGCTATTTCCCTAATGCAGAGAAAACCTGGCTGATCGTAAAGCCTGAACAGGCCAAGTCAGCAGAAGAGCAGTTCCAAAGCACAGGGATTAGGATAACAGCACATGGAGAAAGGCACCTGGGTGCTGCACTGGGATGTAGAAGTTTTGTGAAAGAGTACGTCCGGGGCAAAGTGGTTGGCTGGGTCTCTGAAATTGAGAGTCTGTCTAGAATTGCAATGTCCCAGCCTCAGGCTGCGTATGCCGCCCTAACCCATGGCCTGACAGCTAAATGGACTTTCATCATGCGTACCATACCAGATATTGAAGATGAGATGCAACCACTGGAAGATGCAATTCGGTATAGCTTTCTACCAGCATTGACTGGAAGGCAAGCCTTCAGTGACACCGAGCGAGATTTGTTGGCTCTCCCGGCCCGGCATGGGGGCCTTGGGATCTCAAATCCAACCAAGTGTGCCAGCAGCCAGTTCAATGCCTCATCCAGAATCTCAGAGCCTTTGGTAACCCTGATCCAACAGCAGTGCACCAGCTATCCAGCACAAGCTCAGGCTGAACAGAGAGAAGCTAAAGCTACTGTCCAGTCAAGCAATCGACAGGCTGTCAACGAGGAAGCAGACAGTGTCAAGGCAAAGCTATCAAAGCCACAACAGACAGCAATGGAACAAGCAAGTGAGAAAGGGGCATCTGCATGGCTGACAACCATCCCTATTGCAGACTATGGATTTAGTCTGCACAAGCAAGCCTTTAGGGATGCTTTGTGTGTCCGGTATGGATGGCAGCCTGCACGACTACCGTCACACTGTCCATGAGGTGAAGCCTTCAGCGTTGGCCACGCCCTAAGTTGCTCAAAGGGGGCTCTGCCATCCATCCGCCACAACCGGATCAGAGACCTGACCACTGAGCTCCTGACTGAGGTCTGCCCCAATGTGGCAGTCGAACCAGTCCTCCAGCCGCTGACAGGGGAGGGATTCTCCCTCAGAACAACTAATGTGCAAGATGATGCCAGGCTAGACATAAAAGCACAAGACTTCTGGGACCACAGTAAAAGGAGCGCATTCTTCGATGTGAGAGTTTTTAACTCCCATGCCCCATCAAACTGTAGGACAACAACGGCAGCTTGCTACAGAAGACATGAGCAGGAGAAGCGCAGGACATATGAGAGGAGAGTTTTGGAAGTAGAACACGGCACCTTCACCCCCCTTGTGATGTCTACAAGTGGGGGCTGGGGCCCCTCGGCAACAGTTGTGTACAAGAGGCTTGCCAGCCTCATCTCCGCCAAAGTGTCACAGCCGTACAGCACCACTCTGTATTTCATCCGCTGCAAGCTGGCCTTCTCCATCATTGATTCTACAGTCATGTGCCTACGCGGAGCCAGGTCTTCTTTTCACCAACCAGCCAGGGAACTAAACCTCAATGAGCAGCCATTGGACCTCGTTGCCAGTGAGGCTCGATGGTAGATGAGACACAGCTCATAGCATGCAGACTGATCTCTTATTACAATGTGCATGTTGTCATTTGACATTTCTCGGATGTCCTTGGTATTTATGTAATATTATGTATATTGACACTGTTTTATGAACTGTTTTTCATTTATCACAGGCAGTGCGCATGTGTGCCTTATTGTAATCACTTCATAGAATTGAATGTTCAAATTAAAAAAAAAAAAAAACTAGAGGGACACTACGTATTCAATGGGTAGTGTACTAGGGGGACACTACGTATTCAATTGGCAGTGTCCTAGGGGGACACTGTGTATTAAATGGGTAGTGTACTAGGGGGACACTACATATTAAATGGGTAGTGTCCTAGGGGGACACCACGTATTAAATGGGTAGTGTCCTAGGGGGACACCACGTATTAAATGGGTAGTGTCCTAGGGGGACACTACGTATTAAATGGGTAGTGTCCTAGGGGGACATTACGTATTAAATGGGTAGTGTACAGGGGGACACCACGTATTAAATGGGTAGTGTCCTAGGGGGACACTATGTATTAAATGGGTAGTGTACTAGGGGGACACTACGTATTCAATGGATAGTGTACTAGGGGGACACTATGAATTAAATGGGTAGTGTACTAGGGAGACACTACGTATTAAATGGGTAGTGTACTAGGGGGACACTATGTATTAAATGGGTAGTGTACTAGGGTGACTCTATGCATTAAATGGGTAGTGTCCTAGGGGGACAGTACGTATTAAATGGGTAGTGTACTAGGGGGACACTACGTATTAAATGGGTAGTGTCCTAGGGGGACACTATGCATTAAATGGGTAGTGTCCTAGGGGGACACTACGTATTCAATGGGTAGTGTACTAGAGGGACACTACGTATTCAATGGGTAGTGTACTAGAGGGACACTACGTATTCAATGGGCAGTGTCCTAGGGGGACACTGTGTACTAAATGGGTAGTGTACTAGGGGGACACTACATATTAAATAGGTAGTGTCCTAGAGGGACACCACGTATTATATGGGTAGTGTCCTAGGGGGACACCACGTATTAAATGGGTAGTGTCCTAGGGGGACACTACGTATTAAATGGGTAGTGTCCTAGGGGGACACCACGTATTAAATGGGTAGTGTACTAGGGGGACACCACGTATTAAATGGGTAGTGTCCTAGGGGGACACTATGTATTAAATGGGTAGTGTACTAGGGGGACACCACGTATTAAATGGGTAGTGTACTAGGGGGACACCACGTATTAAATGGGTAGTGTACTAGGGGGACACTATGTATTAAATGGGTAGTGTACTAGGGGGACACTATGTATTAAATGGGTAGTGTACTAGGGAGACACTACGTATTAAATGGGTAGTGTACTAGGGGGACACTACGTATTAAATGGGTAGTGTCCTGGGGGGACACCACGTATTAAATGGGTAGTGTCCTAGGGGGACACTACGTATTAAATGGGTAGTGTACTAGGGGGACACTATGTATTAAATGGGTAGTGTACTAGGGAGACACTACGTATTAAATGGGTAGTGTACTAGGGGGACACTACGTATTCAATGGGTAGTGTACTAGGGGGACTCTATGCATTAAATGGATAGTGTCCTAGGGGGACACTACGTATTAAATTTGTAGTGTACTAGGGGGACTCTATGTATTAAATGGGTAGTGTCCTAGGGGGACACTACGTATTAAATGGGTAGTGTCCTAGGGGGACACTATGCATTAAATGGGTAGTGTCCTAGGGGGACACCACGTATTCAATGGGTAGTGTACTAGAGGGACACTACGTATTCAATGGGTAGTGTACTAGGGGGACACTACGTATTCAATGAGTAGTGTCCTAGGGGGACACTGTGTATTAAATGGGTAGTGTACTAGGGGGACACCACGTATTAATTGGGTAGTGTCCTAGGGGGACACCACGTATCAAATGGGTAGTGTCCTAGGGGGACACTATGTATTAAATGGGTAGTGTCCTAGGGGGACACTACGTATTCAATGGGTAGTGTCCTAGGGGGACTCTATGTATTAAATGGGTAGTGTCCTAGGGGGACACTACGTATTCAATGGGTAGTGTCCTAGGGGGACACCACGTATTAAATGGGTAGTGTCCTAGGGGGACACCACGTAGTAAATGGGTAGTGTACTAGGGGGACACTATGTATTCAATGGGTAGTGTACTAGGGGGACACTACGTATTAAATGGGTAGTGTCCTAGGGAGACACTATGTATTCAATGGGTAGTGTAGTAGGGAGACACTACGTATTAAATGGGTAGTGTACTAGGGGGACACTACGTATTAAATGGGTAGTGTCCTAGGGGGACACCACGTATTAAATGGGTAGTGTCCTAGGGGGACACTACGTATTCAATGGGTAGTGTACTAGGGAGACACCACGTATTAAATGGGTAGTGTACTAGGGAGACACTACGTATTAAATGGGTAGTGTACTAGGGGGACACTACGTATTATATGGGTAGTGTACTAGGGGGACACTACGTATTAAATGGGTAGTGTCCTAGGGGGACACTACGTATTAAATTTGTAGTGTACTAGGGGGACTCTATGTATTAAATGGGTAGTGTCCTAGGGGGACACTATGCATTAAATGGGTAGTGTCCTAGGGGGACACTACGTATTCAATGGGTAGTGTACTAGAGGGACACTATGTATTCAATGGGTAGTGTCCTAGGGGGACACTACGTATTAAATGGGTAGTGTCCTAGGGGGACACTGTGTATTAAATGGGTAGTATCCTAGGGGGACACTACATATTAAATGGGTAGTGTCCTAGGGGGACTCTATGTATTAAATGGGTAGTGTCCTAGGGGGACACTACGTATTAAATGGGTAGTGTCCTAGGGGGACACCACGTATTAAATGGGTAGTGTCCTAGGGGGACACCACGTATTAAATGGGTAGTGTCCTAGGAGGACACTATGTATTCAATGGGTAGTGTTCTAGGGGGACACTATGTATTCAATGGGTAGTGTACTAGGGAGACACTACGTATTAAATGGGTAGTGTACTAGGGGGACACTACGTATTAAATGGGTAGTGTCCTAGGGGGACACCACGTATTAAATGGGTAGTGTCCTAGGGGGACACTACGTATTAAATGGGTAGTGTACTAGGGGGACACTATGTATTAAATGGGTAGTGTACTAGGGAGACACTACGTATTAAATGGGTAGTGTACTAGGGGGACACTACGTATTAAATGGGTAGTGTACTAGGGTGACTCTATGCATTAAATGGGTAGTGTCCTAGGGGGACACTACGTATTAAATTTGTAGTGTACTAGGGGGACACTACGTATTAAATGGGTAGTGTCCTAGGGGGACACTACGTATTCAATGGGTAGTGTCCTAGGGGGACACTACGTATTCAATGGGTAGTGTACTAGAGGGACACTACGTATTCAATGGGTAGTGTACTAGAGGGACACTACGTATTCAATGGGTAGTGTACTAGGGGGACACTACGTATTCAATGGGTAGTGTACTAGGGGGACACTGTGTATTAAATGGGTAGTGTACTAGGGGGACACTACATATTAAATGGGTAGTGTCCTAGGGGGACACTACGTATTCAATGGGTAGTGTCCTAGGGGGACTCTATGTATTAAATGGGTAGTGTCCTAGGGGGACACTACGTATTCAATGGGTAGTGTACTAGAGGGACACTACGTATTCAATGGGTAGTGTACTAGGGGGACACTACGTATTCAATGGGTAGTGTACTAGGGGGACACTACGTATTAAATGGGTAGTGTACTAGGGGGACACTACGTATTCAATGGGTAGTGTACTAGAGGGACACTACGTATTCAATGGGTAGTGTACTAGGGGGACACTACGTATTCAATGGGTAGTGTACTAGAGGGACACTACGTATTCAATGGGTAGTGTACTAGGGGGACACTGTGTATTAAATGGGTAGTGTACTAGGGGGACACTACATATTAAATGGGTAGTGTCCTAGGGGGACACTACGTATTCAATGGGTAGTGTCCTAGGGGGACTCTATGTATTAAATGGGTAGTGTCCTAGGGGGACACTACGTATTAAATGGGTAGTGTCCTAGGGGGACACCATGTATTCAATGGGTAGTGTACTAGGGGGACACTATGTATTAAATGGGTAGTGTACTAGGGAGACACTACGTATTAAATGGGTAGTGTACTAGAGGGACACTACGTATTAAATGGGTAGTGTCCTAGGGGGACACCACGTATTAAATGGGTAGTGTCCTAGGGGGACACTACGTATTAAATGGGTAGTGTACTAGGGGGACACTATGTATTAAATGGGTAGTGTACTAGAGGGACACTACGTATTCAATGGGTAGTGTACTAGAGGGACACTACGTATTCAATGGGTAGTGTACTAGGGGGACACTACGTATTCAATGGGTAGTGTACTAGGAAGACACTGTGTATTAAATGGGTAGTGTACTAGGGGGACACTACATATTAAATGGGTAGTGTCCTAGGGGGACACTACGTATTCAATGGGTAGTGTCCTAGGGGGACTCTTTGTATTTAATGGGTAGTGTCCTAGGGGGACACTACGTATTCAATGGGTAGTGTACTAGAGGGACACTACGTATTCAATGGGTAGTGTACTAGGGGGACACAACGTATTCAATGGGTAGTGTACTAGGGGGACACTACGTATTCAATGGGTAGTGTACTAGGGGGACACTACGTATTCAATGGGTAGTGTACTAGAGGGACACTACGTATTTAATGGGTAGTGTACTAGGGGGACACTACGTATTCAATGGGTAGTGTACTAGGGGGACACTACGTATTCAATGGGTAGTGTACTAGGGGGACACTGTGTATTAAATGGGTAGTGTACTAGGGGGACACTACATATTAAATGGGTAGTGTCCTAGGGGGACACTACGTATTCAATGGGTAGTGTCCTAGGGGGACTCTATGTATTAAATGGGTAGTGTCCTAGGGGGACACTACGTATTCAATGGGTAGTGTCCTAGGGGGACACCATGTATTAAATGGGTAGTGTACTAGGGGGACACCACGTATTAAATGGGTAGTGTCCTAGGGGGACACTATGTATTCAATGGGTAGTGTACTAGGGGGACACTATGTATTAAATGGGTAGTGTACTAGGGAGACACTACGTATTAAATGGGTAGTGTACTAGGGGGACACTACGTATTAAATGGGTAGTGTCCTAGGGGGACACCACGTATTAAATGGGTAGTGTCCTAGGGGGACACTACGTATTAAATGGGTAGTGTACTAGGGGGACACTATGTATTAAATGGGTAGTGTACTAGGGAGACAATACGTATTAAATGGGTAGTGTACTAGGGGGACACTACGTATTAAATGGGTAGTGTCCTAGGGGGACACTACGTATTAAATTTGTAGTGTACTAGGGGAACTCTATGTATTAAATGGGTAGTGTCCTAGGGGGACACTACGTATTAAATGGGTAGTGTCCTAGGGGGACACTATGCATTAAATGGGTAGTGTCCTAGGGGGACACTACGTATTCAATGGGTAGTGTACTAGAGGGACACTACGTATTCAATGGGTAGTGTACTAGAGGGACACTACGTATTCAATGGGTAGTGTCCTAGGGGGACACTGTGTATTAAATGGGTAGTGTACTAGGGGGACACTACATATTAAATGGGTAGTGTCCTAGGGGGACACTACGTATTAAATGGGTAGTGTCCTAGGGGGACTCTATGTATTAAATGGGTAGTGTCCTAGGGGGACACTACGTATTAAATGGGTAGTGTCCTAGGGGGACACCACGTATTAAATGGGTAGTGTACTAGGGGGACACCACGTATTAAATGGGTAGTGTCCTAGGGGGACACTATGTATTCAATGGGTAGTGTACTAGGGGGACACTATGTATTAAATGGGTAGTGTACTAGGGAGACACTACGTATTAAATGGGTAGTGTAATAGGGGGACACTACGTATTAAATGGGTAGTGTCCTAGGGGGACACCACGTATTAAATGGGTAGTGTCCTAGGGGGACACTACGTATTAAATGGGTAGTGTCCTAGGGGGACACTACATATTAAATGGGTAGTGTACTAGGGAGACACTACGTATTAAATGGGTAGTGTACTAGGGGGACACTACGTATTAAATGGGTAGTGTACTAGGGTGACTCTATGTATTAAATGGGTAGTGTACTAGGGAGACACTACGTATTAAATGGGTAGTGTACTAGGGGGACACTACGTATTAAATGGGTAGTGTACTAGGGGGACACTATGTATTAAATGGGTAGTGTACTAGAGGGACACTACGTATTCAATGGGTAGTGTACTAGAGGGACACTACGTATTCAATGGGTAGTGTACTAGGGGGACACTACGTAATAAATGGGTAGTGTACTAGGAAGACACTGTGTATTAAATGGGTAGTGTACTAGGGGGACACTACATATTAAATGGGTAGTGTCCTAGGGGGACACTACGTATTCAATGGGTAGTGTCCTAGGGGGACTCTATGTATTAAATGGGTAGTGTCCTAGGGGGACACTACGTATTCAATGGGTAGTGTACTAAAGGGACACTACGTATTCAATGGGTAGTGTACTAGGGGGACACTACGTATTCAATGGGTAGTGTACTAGGGGGACACTACGTATTCAATGGGTAGTGTACTAGGGGGACACTACGTATTCAATGGGTAGTGTACTAGAGGGACACTACGTATTAAATGGGTAGTGTACTAGGGGGACACTACGTATTCAATGGGTAGTGTACTAGGGGGACACTACGTATTCAATGGGTAGTGTACTAGGGGGACACTGTGTATTAAATGGGTAGTGTACTAGGGGGACACTACATATTAAATGGGTAGTGTCCTAGGGAGACACTACGTATTCAATGGGTAGTGTCCTAGGGGGACTCTATGTATTAAATGGGTAGTGTCCTAGGGGGACACTACATATTAAATGGGTAGTGTCCTAGGGGGACACCATGTATTAAATGGGTAGTGTACTAGGGGGACACCACGTATTAAATGGGTAGTGTCCTAGGGGGACACTATGTATTCAATGGGTAGTGTACTAGGGGGACACTATGTATTAAATGGGTAGTGTACTAGGGAGACACTACGTATTAAATGGGTAGTGTACTAGGGGGACACTACGTATTAAATGGGTAGTGTCCTAGGGGGACACCACGTATTAAATGGGTAGTGTCCTAGGGGGACACTACGTATTAAATGGGTAGTGTACTAGGGGGACACTATGTATTAAATGGGTAGTGTACTAGGGAGACAATACGTATTAAATGGGTAGTGTACTAGGGGGACACTACGTATTCAATGGGTAGTGTCCTAGGGGGACACTACGTATTAAATTTGTAGTGTACTAGGGGGACTCTATGTATTAAATGGGTAGTGTCCTAGGGGGACACTACGTATTAAATGGGTAGTGTCCTAGGGGGACACTATGCATTAAATGGGTAGTGTCCTAGGGGGACACTACGTATTCAATGGGTAGTGTACTAGAGGGACACTACGTATTCAATGGGTAGTGTACTAGAGGGACACTACGTATTCAATGGGTAGTGTCCTAGGGGGACACTGTGTATTAAATGGGTAGTGTACTAGGGGGACACTACATATTAAATGGGTAGTGTCCTAGGGGGACACTACGTATTAAATGGGTAGTGTCCTAGGGGGACTCTATGTATTAAATGGGTAGTGTCCTAGGGGGACACTACGTATTAAATGGGTAGTGTCCTAGGGGGACACCACGTATTAAATGGGTAGTGTACTAGGGGGACACCACGTATTAAATGGGTAGTGTCCTAGGGGGACACTATGTATTCAATGGGTAGTGTACTAGGGGGACACTATGTATTAAATGGGTAGTGTACTAGGGAGACACTACGTATTCAATGGGTAGTGTCCTAGGGGGACACTGTGTATTAAATGGGTAGTGTACTAGGGGGACACTACATATTAAATGGGTAGTGTCCTAGGGGGACACTACGTATTAAATGGGTAGTGTCCTAGGGGGACTCTATGTATTAAATGGGTAGTGTCCTAGGGGGACACTACGTATTAAATGGGTAGTGTCCTAGGGGGACACCACGTATTAAATGGGTAGTGTACTAGGGGGACACCACGTATTAAATGGGTAGTGTCCTAGGGGGACACTATGTATTCAATGGGTAGTGTACTAGGGGGACACTATGTATTAAATGGGTAGTGTACTAGGGAGACACTACGTATTAAATGGGTAGTGTAATAGGGGGACACTACGTATTAAATGGGTAGTGTCCTAGGGGGACACCACGTATTAGATGGGTAGTGTCCTAGGGGGACACTACGTATTAAATGGGTAGTGTCCTAGGGGGACACTACGTATTAAATGGGTAGTGTACTAGGGAGACACTACGTATTAAATGGGTAGTGTACTAGGGGGACACTACGTATTAAATGGGTAGTGTACTAGGGTGACTCTATGCATTAAATGGGTAGTGTCCTAGGGGGACACTACGTATTAAATTTGTAGTGTACTAGGGGGACACTACGTATTAAATGGGTAGTGTCCTAGGGAGACACTACGTATTAAATGGGTAGTGTACTAGGGGGACACTACGTATTAAATGGGTAGTGTCCTAGGGGGACACTACGTATTAAATTTGTAGTGTACTAGAGGGACACTACGTATTCAATGGGTAGTGTCCTAGGGGGACACTGTGTATTAAATGGGTAGTGTACTAGGGGGACACTACATATTAAATGGGTAGTATCCTAGGGGGACACTACGTATAAAATGGGTAGTGTCCTAGGGGGACTCTATGTATTAAATGGGTAGTGTCCTAGGGGGACACTACGTATTAAATGGGTAGTGTCCTAGGGGGACACCACGTATTAAATGGGTAGTGTACTAGGGGGACACCACGTATTAAATGGGTAGTGTCCTAGGGGGACACTATGTATTCAATGGGTAGTGTACTAGGGGGACACTATGTATTAAATGGGTAGTGTACTAGGGAGACACTACGTATTAAATGGGTAGTGTACTAGGGGGACACTACGTATTAAATGGGTAGTGTCCTAGGGGGACACCACGTATTAAATGGGTAGTGTACTAGGGAGACACTACGTATTAAATGGGTAGTGTACTAGGGGGACACTACGTATTAAATGGGTAGTGTACTAGGGTGACTCTATGCATTAAATGGGCAGTGTCCTAGGGGGACACTACGTATTAAATTTGTAGTGTACTAGGGGGACACTACGTATTAAATGGGTAGTGTCCTAGGGGGACACTACGTATTCAATGGGTAGTGTCCTAGGGGGACACTACGTATTCAATGGGTAGTGTACTAGAGGGACACTACGTATTCAATGGGTAGTGTACTAGAGGGACACTACGTATTCAATGGGTAGTGTACTAGGGGGACACTACGTATTCAATGGGTAGTGTACTAGGGGGACACTGTGTATTAAATGGGTAGTGTACTAGGGGGACACTACATATTAAATGGGTAGTGTCCTAGGGGGACACTACGTATTCAATGGGTAGTGTACTAGGGGGACTCTATGTATTAAATGGGTAGTGTCCTAGGGGGACACTACGTATTCAATGGGTAGTGTACTAGAGGGACACTACGTATTCAATGGGTAGTGTACTAGGGGGACACTGCGTATTCAATGGGTAGTGTACTAGGGGGACACTACGTATTCAATGGGTAGTGTACTAGGGGGACACTGTGTATTAAATGGGTAGTGTACTAGGGGGACACTACATATTAAATGGGTAGTGTCCTAGGGGGACACTACGTATTCAATGGGTAGTGTCCTAGGGGGACTCTATGTATTAAATGGGTAGTGTCCTAGGGGGACACTACGTATTAAATGGGTAGTGTCCTAGGGGGACACCACGTATTAAATGGGTAGTGTACTAGGGGGACACCACGTACTAAATGGGTAGTGTCCTAGGGGGACACTATGTATTCAATGGGTAGTGTACTAGGGGGACACTATGTATTAAATGGGTAGTGTACTAGGGAGACACTACGTATTAAATGGGTAGTGTACTAGGGGGACACTACGTATTCAATGGGTAGTGTCCTAGGGGGACACCACGTATTAAATGGGTAGTGTCCTAGGGGGACACTACATATTAAATGGGTAGTGTAATAGGGGGACACTATGTATTAAATGGGTAGTGTACTAGGGAGACACTACGTATTAAATAGGTAGTGTACTAGGGGGACACTACGTATTAAATGGGTAGTGTCCTAGGGGGACACTACGTATTAAATTTGTAGTGTACTAGGGGGACTCTATGTATTAAATGGGTAGTGTCCTAGGGGGACACTACGTATTAAATGGGTAGTGTCCTAGGGGGACACTATGCATTAAATGGGTAGTGTCTTAGGGAGACACTACGTATTCAATGGGTAGTGTACTAGAGGGACACTACGTATTCAATGGGTAGTGTACTAGAGGGACACTACGTATTCAATGGGTAGTGTCCTAGGGGGACACTGTGTATTAAATGGGTAGTGTACTAGGGGGACACTACATATTAAATGGGTAGTGTCCTAGGGGGACACTACGTATTAAATGGGTAGTGTCCTAGGGGGACTCTATGTATTAAATGGGTAGTGTCCTAGGGGGACACTACGTATTAAATGGGTAGTGTCCTAGGGGGACACCACGTATTAAATGGGTAGTGTACTAGGGGGACACCACGTATTAAATGGGTAGTGTCCTAGGGGGACACTATGTATTCAATGGGTAGTGTCCTAGGGGGACACCACGTATTAAATGGGTAGTGTACTAGGGAGACACTACGTATTAAATGGGTAGTGTACTAGGGGGACACTACGTATTAAATGGGTAGTGTACTAGGGTGACTCTATGCATTAAATGGGTAGTGTCCTAGGGGGACACTACGTATTAAATTTGTAGTGTACTAGGGGGACACTACGTATTAAATGCGTAGTGTCCTAGGGGGACACTACGTATTCAATGGGTAGTGTCCTAGGGGGACACTACGTATTCAATGGGTAGTGTACTAGAGGGACACTACGTATTCAATGGGTAGTGTACTAGAGGGACACTACGTATTCAATGGGTAGTGTACTAGGGGGACACTACGTATTCAATGGGTAGTGTACTAGGGGGACACTGTGTATTCAATGGGTAGTGTACTAGGGGGACACTACATATTAAATGGGTAGTGTCCTAGGGGGACACTACGTATTCAATGGGTAGTGTACTAGGGGGACTCTATGTATTAAATGGGTAGTGTCCTAGGGGGACACTACGTATTCAATGGGTAGTGTACTAGAGGGACACTACGTATTCAATGGGTAGTGTACTAGGGGGACACTACGTATTCAATGGGTAGTGTACTAGGGGGACACTACGTATTCAATGGGTAGTGTACTAGGGGGACACTGTGTATTAAATGGGTAGTGTACTAGGGGGACACTACATATTAAATGGGTAGTGTCCTAGGGGGACACTACGTATTCAATGGGTAGTGTCCTAGGGGGACTCTATGTATTAAATGGGTAGTGTCCTAGGGGGACACTACGTATTAAATGGGTAGTGTCCTAGGGGGACACCACGTATTAAATGGGCAGTGTACTAGGGGGACACCACGTATTAAATGGGTAGTGTCCTAGGGGGACACTATGTATTCAATGGGTAGTGTACTAGGGGGACACTATGTATTAAATGGGTAGTGTACTAGGGAGACACTACGTATTAAATGGGTAGTGTACTAGGGGGACACTACGTATTCAATGGGTAGTGTCCTAGGGGGACACCACGTATTAAATGGGTAGTGTCCTAGGGGGACACTACATATTAAATGGGTAGTGTACTAGGGGGACACTATGTATTAAATGGGTAGTGTACTAGGGAGACACTACGTATTAAATGGGTAGTGTACTAGGGGGACACTACGTATTAAATGGGTAGTGTCATAGGGGGACACTACGTATTAAATTTGTAGTGTACTAGGGGGACTCTATGTATTAAATGGGTAGTGTCCTAGGGGGACACTACGTATTAAATGGGTAGTGTCCTAGGGGGACACTATGCATTAAATGGGTAGTGTCCTAGGGAGACACTACGTATTCAATGGGTAGTGTACTAGAGGGACACTACGTATTCAATGGGTAGTGTACTAGAGGGACACTACGTATTCAATGGGTAGTGTCCTAGGGGGACACTGTGTATTAAATGGGTAGTGTACTAGGGGGACACTACATATTAAATGGGTAGTGTCCTAGGGGGACACTACGTATTAAATGGGTAGTGTCCTAGGGGGACCCTATGTATTAAATGGGTAGTGTCCTAGGGGGACACTACGTATTAAATGGGTAGTGTCCTAGGGGGACACGACGTATTAAATGGGTAGTGTACTAGGGGGACACCACGTATTAAATGGGTAGTGTCCTAGGGGGACACTATGTATTCAATGGGTAGTGTACTAGGGGGACACTATGTATTAAATGGGTAGTGTACTAGGGAGACACTACGTATTAAATGGGTAGTGTACTAGGGGGACACTACGTATTAAATGGGTAGTGTCCTAGGGAGACACCACGTATTAAATGGGTAGTGTCCTAGGGGGACACTACGTATTAAATGGGTAGTGTACTAGGGGGACACTACGTATTAAATGGGTAGTGTACTAGGGAGACACTACGTATTAAATGGGTAGTGTACTAGGGGGACACTACGTATTAAATGGGTAGTGTACTAGGGTGACTCTATGCATTAAATGGGTAGTGTCCTAGGGGGACACTACGTATTAAATTTGTAGTGTACTAGGGGGACACTACGTATTAAATGGGTAGTGTCCTAGGGAGACACTACGTATTAAATGGGTAGTGTACTAGGGGGACACTACGTATTAAATGGGTAGTGTCCTAGGGGGACACTACGTATTAAATTTGTAGTGTACTAGGGGGACTCTATGTATTAAATGGGTAGTGTCCTAGGGGGACACTACGTATTAAATGGGTAGTGTCCTAGGGGGACACTATGTATTAAATGGGTAGTGTACTAGGGAGACACTACGTATTAAATGGGTAGTGTACTAGGGGGACACTACGTATTAAATGGGTAGTGTCCTAGGGGGACACTACGTATTAAATTTGTAGTGTACTAGGGGGACTCTATGTATTAAATGGGTAGTGTCCTAGGGGGACACTATGCATTAAATGGGTAGTGTCCTAGGGGGACACTACGTATTCAATGGGTAGTGTACTAGAGGGACACTACGTATTCAATGGGTAGTGTACTAGAGGGACACTACGTATTCAATGGGTAGTGTCCTAGGGGGACACTGTGTATTAAATGGGTAGTGTACTAGGGGGACACTACATATTAAATGGGTAGTGTACTAGGGGGACACTACGTATTAAATGGGTAGTGTCCTAGGGGGACACTACGTATTAAATTTGTAGTGTACTAGGGGGACTCTATGTATTAAATGGGTAGTGTCCTAGGGGGACACTATGTATTAAATGGGTAGTGTCCTAGGGGGACACTATGCATTAAATGGGTAGTGTCCTAGGGGGACACTACGTATTAAATGGGTAGTGTACTAGAGGGACACTACGTATTCAATGGGTAGTGTACTAGAGGGACACTACGTATTCAATGGGTAGTGTCCTAGGGGGACACTGTGTATTAAATGGGTAGTGTACTAGGGGGACACTACATATTAAATGGGTAGTGTCCTAGGGGGACACTACGTATTAAATGGGTAGTGTCCTAGAGGGACACCACGTATTAAATGGGTAGTGTCCTAGGGGGACACTACGTATTAAATGGGTAGTGTCCTAGGGGGACACCACGTATTAAATGGGTAGTGTACTAGGGGGACACCACGTATTAAATGGGTAGTGTCCTAGGGGGACACTATGTATTCAATGGGTAGTGTACTAGAGGGACACTATGTATTAAATGGGTAGTGTACTAGGGAGACACTACGTATTAAATGGGTAGTGTACTAGGGGGACACTACGTATTAAATGGGTAGTGTCCTAGGGGGACACCACGTATTAAATGGGTAGTGTCCTAGGGGGAAACTACGTATTAAATGGGTAGTGTACTAGGGGGACACTACGTATTAAATGGGTAGTGTACTAGGGAGACACTACGTATTAAATGGGTAGTGTACTAGGGGGACACTACGTATTAAATGGGTAGTGTACTAGGGTGACTCTATGCATTAAATGGGTAGTGTCCTAGGGGGACACTACGTATTAAATTTGTAGTGTACTAGGGGGACACTACGTATTAAATGGGTAGTGTCCTAGGGAGACACTACGTATTAAATGGGTAGTGTACTAGGGGGACACTACGTATTAAATGGGTAGTGTCCTAGGGGGACACTACGTATTAAATTTGTAGTGTACTAGAGGGACACTACGTATTCAATGGGTAGTGTCCTAGGGGGACACTGTGTATTAAATGGGTAGTGTACTAGGGGGACACTACATATTAAATGGGTAGTATCCTAGGGGGACACTACGTATTAAATGGGTAGTGTCCTAGGGGGACTCTATGTATTAAATGGGTAGTGTCCTAGGGGGACACTACGTATTAAATGGGTAGTGTCCTAGGGGGACACCACGTATTAAATGGGTAGTGTACTAGGGGGACACCACGTATTAAATGGGTAGTGTCCTAGGGGGACACTATGTATTCAATGGGTAGTGTACTAGGGGGACACTATGTATTAAATGGGTAGTGTACTAGGGAGACACTACGTATTAAATGGGTAGTGTACTAGGGGGACACTACGTATTAAATGGGTAGTGTCCTAGGGGGACACTACGTATTAAATTTGTAGTGTCCTAGGGGGACTCTATGTATTAAATGGGTAGTGTCCTAGGGGGACACTACGTATTAAATGGGTAGTGTCCTAGGGGGACACTATGCATTAAATGGGTAGTGTCCTAGGGGGACACTACGTATTCAATGGGTAGTGTACTAGAGGGACACTACGTATTCAATGGGTAGTGTACTAGAGGGACACTACGTATTCAATGGGTAGTGTCCTAGGGGGACACTGTGTATTAAATGGGTAGTGTACTAGGGGGACACTACATATTAAATGGGTAGTGTCCTAGGGGGACACTACGTATTAAATGGGTAGTGTCCTAGGGGGACTCTATGTATTAAATGGGTAGTGTCCTAGGGGGACACTACGTATTAAATGGGTAGTGTCCTAGGGGAACACCACGTATTAAATGGGTAGTGTACTAGGGGGACACCATGTATTAAATGGGTAGTGTCCTAGGGGGACACTATGTATTCAATGGGTAGTGTACTAGGGGGACACTATGTATTAAATGGGTAGTGTACTAGGGAGACACTACGTATTAAATGGGAAGTGTACTAGGGGGACACTACGTATTAAATGGGTAGTGTCCTAGGGGGACACTACGTATTAAATGGGTAGTGTCCTAGGGGGACACTACGTATTAAATGGGTAGTGTACTAGGGGGACACTACGTATTAAATGGGTAGTGTACTAGGGAGACACTACGTATTAAATGGGTAGTGTACTAGGGGGACACTACGTATTAAATGGGTAGTGTACTAGGGTGACTCTATGCATTAAATGGGTAGTGTCCTAGGGGGACACTACGTATTAAATTTGTAGTGTCCTAGGGGGACACTACGTATTAAATGGGTAGTGTCCTAGGGAGACACTACGTATTAAATGGGTAGTGTACTAGGGGGACACTACGTATTAAATGGGTAGTGTCCTAGGGGTACACTACGTATTAAATTTGTAGTGTACTAGGGGAACTCTATGTATTAAATGGGTAGTGTCCTAGGGGGACACTACGTATTAAATGGGTAGTGTCCTAGGGGGACACTATGTATTTAATGGGTAGTGTACTAGGGAGACACTACGTATTAAATGGGTAGTGTACTAGGGGGACACTACGTATTAAATGGGTAGTGTCCTAGGGGGACACTACGTATTAAATTTGTAGTGTACTAGGGGGACTCTACGTATTAAATGGGTAGTGTCCTAGGGGGACACTACGTATTAAATGGGTAGTGTCCTAGGGGGACACTATGCATTAAATGGGTAGTGTCCTAGGGGGACACTACGTATTCAATGGGTAGTGTACTAGAGGGACACTACGTATTCAATGGGTAGTGTACTAGAGGGACACTACGTATTCAATGGGTAGTGTCCTAGGGGGACACTGTGTATTAAATGGGTAGTGTACTAGGGGGACACTACATATTAAATGGGTAGTGTCGTAGGGGGACACTACGTATTAAATGGGTAGTGTCCTAGAGGGACTCTATGTATTAAATGGGTAGTGTCCTAGGGGGACACTACGTATTAAATGGGTAGTGTCCTAGGGGGACACCACGTATTAAATGGGTAGTGTACTAGGGGGACACCACGTATTAAATGGGTAGTGTCCTAGGGGGACACTATGTATTCAATGGGTAGTGTACTAGGGGGACACTATGTATTAAATGGGTAGTGTACTAGGGAGACACTACGTATTAAATGGGTAGTGTACTAGGGGGACACTACGTATTAAATGGGTAGTGTCCTAGGGGGACACCACGTATTAAATGGGTAGTGTCCTAGGGGGACACTACGTATTAAATGGGTAGTGTACTAGGGGGACACTACGTATTAAATGGGTAGTGTACTAGGGGGACACTACGTATTAAATGGGTAGTGTACTAGGGGGACACTACGTATTAAATGGGTAGTGTACTAGGGTGACTCTATGCATTAAATGGGTAGTGTCCTAGGGGGACACTACGTATTAAATGGGTAGTGTCCTAGGGAGACACTACGTATTAAATGGGTAGTGTACTAGGGGGACACTACGTATTAAATGGGTAGTGTCCTAGGGGGACACTACGTATTAAATTTGTAGTGTACTAGGGGGACTCTATGTATTAAATGGGTAGTGTCCTAGGGGGACACTGTGTATTAAATGGGTAGTGTACTAGGGGGACACTACATATTAAATGGGTAGTGTCCTAGGGGGACACTACGTATTAAATGGGTAGTGTCCTAGGGGGACACTACGTATTAAATTTGTAGTGTACTAGGGGGACTCTATGTATTAAATGGGTAGTGTACTAGGGGGACACCACGTATTAAATGGGTAGTGTACTAGGGGGACACCACGTATTCAATGGGTAGTGTACTAGGGGGACACTATGTATTCAATGGGTAGTGTACTAGGGGGACACTATGTATTAAATGGGTAGTGTACTAGGGAGACACTACGTATTAAATGGGTAGTGTACTAGGGGGACACTACGTATTAAATGGGTAGTGTCCTAGGGGGACACCACGTATTAAATGGGTAGTGTCCTAGGGGGACACTACGTATTAAATGGGTAGTGTACTAGGGGGACACTACGTATTAAATGGGTAGTGTACTAGGGGGACACTACGTATTAAATGGGTAGTGTACTAGGGGGACACTACGTATTAAATGGGTAGTGTACTAGGGTGACTCTATGCATTAAATGGGTAGTGTCCTAGGGGGACACTACGTATTAAATGGGTAGTGTCCTAGGGAGACACTACGTATTAAATGGGTAGTGTACTAGGGGGACACTACGTATTAAATGGGTAGTGTCCTAGGGGGACACTACGTATTAAATTTTTAGTGTACTAGGGGGACTCTATGTATTAAATGGGTAGTGTCCTAGGGGGACACTACGTATTAAATGGGTAGTGTCCTAGGGGGACACTATGTATTAAATGGGTAGTGTCCTAGGGAGACACTACGTATTAAATGGGTAGTGTACTAGGGGGACACTACGTATTAAATGGGTAGTGTCCTAGGGGGACACTACGTATTAAATTTGTAGTGTACTAGGGGGACTCTATGTATTAAATGGGTAGTGTCCTAGGGGGACACTACGTATTAAATGGGTAGTGTCCTAGGGGGACACTATGCATTAAATGGGTAGTGTCCTAGGGGGACACTACGTATTCAATGGGTAGTGTACTAGAGGGACACTACGTATTCAATGGGTAGTGTACTAGAGGGACACTACGTATTCAATGGGTAGTGTCCTAGGGGGACACTGTGTATTAAATGGGTAGTGTACTAGGGGGACACTACATATTAAATGGGTAGTGTCCTAGGGGGACACTACGTATCAAATGGGTAGTGTCCTAGGGGGACACTACGTATTAAATTTGTAGTGTACTAGGGGGACTCTATGTATTAAATGGGTAGTGTCCTAGGGGGACACTACGTATTAAATGGGTAGTGTCCTAGGGGGACACTATGCATTAAATGGGTAGTGTCCTAGGGGGACACTACGTATTCAATGGGTAGTGTACTAGAGGGACACTACGTATTCAATGGGTAGTGTCCTAGGGGGACACTACGTATTCAATGGGTAGTGTCCTAGGGGGACACTGTGTATTAAATGGGTAGTGTACTAGGGGGACACTACATATTAAATGGGTAGTGTCCTAGGGGGACACTACGTATTAAATGGGTAGT
This sequence comes from Ianthella basta, assembly GCA_964019415.1. Classification (NCBI taxonomy): domain Eukaryota; kingdom Metazoa; phylum Porifera; class Demospongiae; order Verongiida; family Ianthellidae; genus Ianthella; species Ianthella basta. The sequence continues at coordinate 706,661 of OZ025886.1, forward strand.
GTCCTAGGGGGACACTACGTATTAAATTTGTAGTGTACTAGGGGGACTCTATGTATTAAATGGGTAGTGTCCTAGGGGGACACTACGTATTAAATGGGTAGTGTCCTAGGGGGACACTATGCATTAAATGGGTAGTGTCCTAGGGGGACACTACGTATTCAATGGGTAGTGTACTAGAGGGACACTACGTATTCAATGGGTAGTGTACTAGAGGGACACTACGTATTCAATGGGTAGTGTCCTAGGGGGACACTGTGTATTAAATGGGTAGTGTACTAGGGGGACACTACAAATTAAATGGGTAGTGTCCTAGGGGGACACTACGTATTAAATGGGTAGTGTCCTAGGGGGACTCTATGTATTAAATGGGTAGTGTCCTAGGGAGACACTACGTATTAAATGGGTAGTGTCCTAGGGGGACACCACGTATTAAATGGGTAGTGTACTAGGGGGACACCACGTATTAAATGGGTAGTGTCCTAGGGGGACACTATGTATTCAATGGGTAATGTACTAGGGGGACACTATGTATTAAATGGGTAGTGTACTAGGGAGACACTACGTATTAAATGGGTAGTGTACTAGGGGGACACTACGTATTAAATGGGTAGTGTCCTAGGGGGACACTACGTATTAAATGGGTAGTGTACTAGGGGGACACTACGTATTAAATGGGTAGTGTACTAGGGAGACACTACGTATTAAATGGGTAGTGTACTAGGGGGACACTACGTATTAAATGGGTAGTGTACTAGGGTGACTCAATGCATTAAATGGGTAGTGTCCTAGGGGGACACTACGTATTAAATTTGTAGTGTACTAGGGGGACACTACGTATTAAATGGGTAGTGTCCTAGGGAGACACTACGTATTAAATGGGTAGTGTCCTAGGGAGACACTACGTATTAAATGGGTAGTGTCCTAGGGGGACACTACGTATTAAATGGGTAGTGTCCTAGGGGGACACTACATATTAAATGGGTAGTGTCCTAGGGGGACACTGTGTATTAAATGGGTAGTGTACTAGGGGGACACTACATATTAAATGGGTAGTATCCTAGGGGGACACTTCGTATTAAATGGGTAGTGTCCTAGGGGGACTCTATGTATTAAATGGGTAGTGTCCTAGGGGGACACTACGTATTAAATGGGTAGTGTCCTAGGGGGACACCACGTATTAAATGGGTAGTGTACTAGGGGGACACCACGTATTAAATGGGTAGTGTCCTAGGGGGACACTATGTATTCAATGGGTAGTGTACTAGGGGGACACTATGTATTAAATGGGTAGTGTACTAGGGAGACACTACGTATTAAATGGGTAGTGTACTAGGGGGACACTACGTATTAAATGGGTAGTGTCCTAGGGGGACACTACGTATTAAATTTGTAGTGTACTAGGGGGACTCTATGTATTAAATGGGTAGTGTCCTAGGGGGACACTGTGTATTAAATGGGTAGTGTACTAGGGGGACACTACATATTAAATGGGTAGTGTCCTAGGGGGACACTACGTATTAAATGGGTAGTGTCCTAGGGGGACACTACGTATTAAATTTGTAGTGTACTAGGGGGACTCTATGTATTAAATGGGTAGTGTACTAGGGGGACACCACGTATTAAATGGGTAGTGTACTAGGGGGACACCACGTATTCAATGGGTAGTGTACTAGGGGGACACTATGTATTCAATGGGTAGTGTACTAGGGGGACACTATGTATTAAATGGGTAGTGTACTAGGGAGACACTACGTATTAAATGGGTAGTGTACTAGGGGGACACTACGTATTAAATGGGTAGTGTCCTAGGGGGACACCACGTATTAAATGGGTAGTGTCCTAGGGGGACACTACGTATTAAATGGGTAGTGTACTAGGGGGACACTACGTATTAAATGGGTAGTGTACTAGGGGGACACTACGTATTAAATGGGTAGTGTATTAGGGGGACACTACGTATTAAATGGGTAGTGTACTAGGGTGACTCTATGCATTAAATGGGTAGTGTCCTAGGGGGACACTACGTATTAAATGGGTAGTGTCCTAGGGAGACACTACGTATTAAATGGGTAGTGTACTAGGGGGACACTACGTATTAAATGGGTAGTGTCCTAGGGGGACACTACGTATTAAATTTTTAGTGTACTAGGGGGACTCTATGTATTAAATGGGTAGTGTCCTAGGGGGACACTACGTATTAAATGGGTAGTGTCCTAGGGGGACACTATGTATTAAATGGGTAGTGTCCTAGGGAGACACTACGTATTAAATGGGTAGTGTACTAGGGGGACACTACGTATTAAATGGGTAGTGTCCTAGGGGGACACTACGTATTAAATTTGTAGTGTACTAGGGGGACTCTATGTATTAAATGGGTAGTGTCCTAGGGGGACACTACGTATTAAATGGGTAGTGTCCTAGGGGGACACTATGCATTAAATGGGTAGTGTCCTAGGGGGACACTACGTATTCAATGGGTAGTGTACTAGAGGGACACTACGTATTCAATGGGTAGTGTACTAGAGGGACACTACGTATTTAATGGGTAGTGTCCTAGGGGGACACTGTGTATTAAATGGGTAGTGTACTAGGGGGACACTACATATTAAATGGGTAGTGTCCTAGGGGGACACTACGTATTAAATGGGTAGTGTCCTAGGGGGACACTACGTATTAAATTTGTAGTGTACTAGGGGGACTCTATGTATTAAATGGGTAGTGTCCTAGGGGGACACTACGTATTAAATGGGTAGTGTCCTAGGGGGACACTATGCATTAAATGGGTAGTGTCCTAGGGGGACACTACGTATTCAATGGGTAGTGTACTAGAGGGACACTACGTATTCAATGGGTAGTGTCCTAGGGGGACACTACGTATTCAATGGGTAGTGTCCTAGGGGGACACTGTGTATTAAATGGGTAGTGTACTAGGGGGACACTACATATTAAATGGGTAGTGTCCTAGGGGGACACTACGTATTAAATGGGTAGTGTCCTAGGGGGACACTACGTATTAAATTTGTAGTGTACTAGGGGGACTCTATGTATTAAATGGGTAGTGTCCTAGGAGGACACTACGTATTAAATGGGTAGTGTCCTAGGGGGACACTATGCATTAAATGGGTAGTGTCCTAGGGGGACACTACGTATTCAATGGGTAGTGTACTAGAGGGACACTACGTATTCAATGGGTAGTGTACTAGAGGGACACTACGTATTCAATGGGTAGTGTCCTAGGGGGACACTGTGTATTAAATGGGTAGTGTACTAGGGGGACACTACAAATTAAATGGGTAGTGTCCTAGGGGGACACTACGTATTAAATGGGTAGTGTCCTAGGGGGACTCTATGTATTAAATGGGTAGTGTCCTAGGGGGACACTACGTATTAAATGGGTAGTGTCCTAGGGGGACACCACGTATTAAATGGGTAGTGTACTAGGGGGACACCACGTATTAAATGGGTAGTGTCCTAGGGGGACACTATGTATTCAATGGGTAATGTACTAGGGGGACACTATGTATTAAATGGGTAGTGTACTAGGGAGACACTACGTATTAAATGGGTAGTGTACTAGGGGGACACTACGTATTAAATGGGTAGTGTCCTAGGGGGACACTACGTATTAAATGGGTAGTGTACTAGGGGGACACTACGTATTAAATGGGTAGTGTACTAGGGAGACACTACGTATTAAATGGGTAGTGTACTAGGGGGACACTACGTATTAAATGGGTAGTGTACTAGGGTGACTCAATGCATTAAATGGGTAGTGTCCTAGGGGGACACTACGTATTAAATTTGTAGTGTACTAGGGGGACACTACGTATTAAATGGGTAGTGTCCTAGGGAGACACTACGTATTAAATGGGTAGTGTCCTAGGGAGACACTACGTATTAAATGGGTAGTGTCCTAGGGGGACACTACGTATTAAATGGGTAGTGTCCTAGGGGGACACTACATATTAAATGGGTAGTGTCCTAGGGGGACACTGTGTATTAAATGGGTAGTGTACTAGGGGGACACTACATATTAAATGGGTAGTATCCTAGGGGGACACTTCGTATTAAATGGGTAGTGTCCTAGGGGGACTCTATGTATTAAATGGGTAGTGTCCTAGGGGGACACTACGTATTAAATGGGTAGTGTCCTAGGGGGACACCACGTATTAAATGGGTAGTGTACTAGGGGGACACCACGTATTAAATGGGTAGTGTCCTAGGGGGACACTATGTATTCAATGGGTAGTGTACTAGGGGGACACTATGTATTAAATGGGTAGTGTACTAGGGAGACACTACGTATTAAATGGGTAGTGTACTAGGGGGACACTACGTATTAAATGGGTAGTGTCCTAGGGGGACACTACGTATTAAATTTGTAGTGTACTAGGGGGACTCTATGTATTAAATGGGTAGTGTCCTAGGGGGACACTACGTATTAAATGGGTAGTGTCCTAGGGGGACACTATGCATTAAATGGGTAGTGTCCTAGGGGGACACTACGTATTCAATGGGTAGTGTACTAGAGGGACACTACGTATTCAATGGGTAGTGTACTAGAGGGACACTACGTATTCAATGGGTAGTGTCCTAGGGGGACACTGTGTATTAAATGGGTAGTGTACTAGGGGGACACTACATATTAAATGGGTAGTGTCCTAGGGGGACACTACGTATTAAATGGGTAGTGTCTTAGGGGGACTCTATGTATTAAATGGGTAGTGTCCTAGGGGGACACTACGTATTAAATGGGTAGTGTCCTAGGGGGACACCACGTATTAAATGGGTAGTGTACTAGGGGGACACCACGTATTAAATGGGTAGTGTCCTAGGGGGACACCACGTATTAAATGGGTAGTGTCCTAGGGGGACACTATGTATTCAATGGGTAGTGTACTAGGGGGACACTATGTATTAAATGGGTAGTGTACTAGGGAGACACTACGTATTAAATGGGTAGTGTACTAGGGGGACACTACGTATTAAATGGGTAGTGTCCTAGGGGGACACCACGTATTAGATGGGTAGTGTCCTAGGGGGACACTACGTATTAAATGGGTAGTGTCCTAGGGGGACACTACGTATTAAATGGGTAGTGTACTAGGGAGACACTACGTATTAAATGGGTAGTGTACTAGGGGGACACTACGTATTAAATGGGTAGTGTACTAGGGTGACTCTATGCATTAAATGGGTAGTGTCCTAGGGGGACACTACGTATTAAATTTGTAGTGTACTAGGGGGACACTACGTATTAAATGGGTAGTGTCCTAGGGAGACACTACGTATTAAATGGGTAGTGTACTAGGGGGACACTACGTATTAAATGGGTAGTGTCCTAGGGGGACACTACGTATTAAATTTGTAGTGTACTAGGGGGACTCTATGTATTAAATGGGTAGTGTCCTAGGGGGACACTACGTATTAAATGGGTAGTGTCCTAGGGGGACACTATGTATTAAATGGGTAGTGTACTAGGGAGACACTACGTATTAAATGGGTAGTGTACTAGGGGGACACTACGTATTAAATGGGTAGTGTCCTAGGGGGACACTACGTATTAAATTTGTAGTGTACTAGGGGGACTCTATGTATTAAATGGGTAGTGTCCTAGGGGGACACTACGTATTAAATGGGTAGTGTCCTAGGGGGACACTATGCATTAAATTGGTAGTGTCCTAGGGGGACACTACGTATTCAATGGGTAGTGTACTAGAGGGACACTACGTATTCAATGGGTAGTGTACTAGAGGGACACTACGTATTCAATGGGTAGTGTCCTAGGGAGACACTGTGTATTAAATGGGTAGTGTACTAGGGGGACACTACATATTAAATGGGTAGTGTCCTAGGGGGACACTACGTATTAAATGGGTAGTGTCCTAGGGGGACACTACGTATTAAATTTGTAGTGTACTAGGTGGACTCTATGTATTAAATGGGTAGTGTCCTAGGGGGACACTACGTATTAAATGGGTAGTGCCCTAGGGGGACACTATGCATTAAATGGGTAGTGTCCTAGGGAGACACTACGTATTAAATGGGTAGTGTACTAGGGGGACACTACGTATTAAATGGGTAGTGTCCTAGGGGGACACTACGTATTAAATTTGTAGTGTACTAGGGGGACTCTATGTATTAAATGGGTAGTGTCCTAGGGGGACACTACGTATTAAATGGGTAGTGTCCTAGGGGGACACTATGTATTAAATGGGTAGTGTACTAGGGAGACACTACGTATTAAATGGGTAGTGTACTAGGGGGACACTACGTATTAAATGGGTAGTGTCCTAGGGGGACACTACGTATTAAATTTGTAGTGTACTAGGGGGACTCTATGTATTAAATGGGTAGTGTCCTAGGGGGACACTACGTATTAAATGGGTAGTGTCCTAGGGGGACACTATGCATTAAATTGGTAGTGTCCTAGGGGGACACTACGTATTCAATGGGTAGTGTACTAGAGGGACACTACGTATTCAATGGGTAGTGTACTAGAGGGACACTACGTATTCAATGGGTAGTGTCCTAGGGAGACACTGTGTATTAAATGGGTAGTGTACTAGGGGGACACTACATATTAAATGGGTAGTGTCCTAGGGGGACACTACGTATTAAATGGGTAGTGTCCTAGGGGGACACTACGTATTAAATTTGTAGTGTACTAGGGGGACTCTATGTATTAAATGGGTAGTGTCCTAGGGGGACACTACGTATTAAATGGGTAGTGCCCTAGGGGGACACTATGCATTAAATGGGTAGTGTCCTAGGGGGACACTACGTATTCAATGGGTAGTGTACTAGAGGGACACTACGTATTCAATGGGTAGTGTACTAGAGGGACACTACGTATTCAATGGGTAGTGTCCTAGGGGGACACTGTGTATTAAATGGGTAGTGTACTAGGGGGACACTACATATTAAATGGGTAGTGTCCTAGGGGGACACTACGTATTAAATGGGTAGTGTCCTAGGGGGACTCTATGTATTAAATGGGTAGTGTCCTAGGGGGACACTACGTATTAAATGGGTAGTGTCCTAGGGGGACACCACGTATTAAATGGGTAGTGTACTAGGGGGACACCACGTATTAAATGGGTAGTGTCCTAGGGGGACACTATGTATTCAATGGGTAGTGTACTAGGGGGACACTATGTATTAAATGGGTAGTGTACTAGGGAGACACTACGTATTAAATGGGTAGTGTACTAGGGGGACACTACGTATTAAATGGGTAGTGTCCTAGGGGGACACCACGTATTAAATGGGTAGTGTCCTAGGGGGACACTACGTATTAAATGGGTAGTGTACTAGGGGGACACTACGTATTAAATGGGTAGTGTACTAGGGAGACACTACGTATTAAATGGGTAGTGTACTAGGGGGACACTACGTATTAAATGGGTAGTGTACTAGGGTGACTCTATGCATTAAATGGGTAGTGTCCTAGGGGGACACTATGTATTAAATTTGTAGTGTACTAGGGGGACACTACGTATTAAATTGGTAGTGTCCTAGGGAGACACTACGTATTAAATGGGTAGTGTACTAGGGGGACACTACGTATTAAATGGGTAGTGTCCTAGGGGGACACTACGTATTAAATTTGTAGTGTACTAGAGGGACACTACGTATTCAATGGGTAGTGTCCTAGGGGGACACTGTGTATTAAATGGGTAGTGTACTAGGGGGACACTACATATTAAATGGGTAGTATCCTAGGGGGACACTACGTATTAAATGGGTAGTGTCCTAGGGGGACTCTATGTATTAAATGGGTAGTGTCCTAGGGGGACACTACGTATTAAATGGGTAGTGTCCTAGGGGGACACCACGTATTAAATGGGTAGTGTACTAGGGGGACACCACGTATTAAATGGGTAGTGTCCTAGGGGGACACTATGTATTCAATGGGTAGTGTACTAGGGGGACACTATGTATTAAATGGGTAGTGTACTAGGGAGACACTACGTATTAAATGGGTAGTGTACTAGGGGGACACTACGTATTAAATGGGTAGTGTCCTAGGGGGACACCACGTATTAAATGGGTAGTGTACTAGGGAGACACTACGTATTAAATGGGTAGTGTACTAGGGGGACACTACGTATTAAATGGGTAGTGTACTAGGGTGACTCTATGCATTAAATGGGTAGTGTCCTAGGGGGACACTACGTATTACATTTGTAGTGTACTAGGGGGACACTACGTATTAAATGGGTAGTGTCCTAGGGGGACACTACGTATTCAATGGGTAGTGTCCTAGGGGGACACTACGTATTCAATGGGTAGTGTACTAGAGGGACACTACGTATTCAATGGGTAGTGTACTAGAGGGACACTACGTATTCAATGGGTAGTGTACTAGGGGGACACTACGTATTCAATGGGTAGTGTACTAGGGGGACACTGTGTATTAAATGGGTAGTGTACTAGGGGGACACTACATATTAAATGGGTAGTGTCCTAGGGGGACACTACGTATTCAATGGGTAGTGTCCTAGGGGGACTCTATGTATTAAATGGGTAGTGTCCTAGGGGGACACTACGTATTCAATGGGTAGTGTACTAGAGGGACACTACGTATTCAATGGGTAGTGTACTAGGGGGACACTACGTATTCAATGGGTAGTGTACTAGGGGGACACTACGTATTCAATGGGTAGTGTACTAGGGGGACACTGTGTATTCAATGGGTAGTGTACTAGGGGGACACTACATATTAAATGGGTAGTGTCCTAGGGGGACACTACGTATTCAATGGGTAGTGTCCTAGGGGGACTCTATGTATTAAATGGGTAGTGTCCTAGGGGGATACTACGTATTAAATGGGTAGTGTCCTAGGGGGACACCATGTATTAAATGGGTAGTGTACTAGGGGGACACCACGTATTAAATGGGTAGTGTCCTAGGGGGACACTATGTATTCAATGGGTAGTGTACTAGGGGGACACTATGTATTAAATGGGTAGTGTACTAGGGAGACACTACGTATTAAATGGGTAGTGTACTAGGGGGACACTACGTATTAAATGGGTAGTGTCCTAGGGGGACACCACGTATTAAATGGGTAGTGTCCTAGGGGGACACTACGTATTAAATGGGTAGTGTACTAGGGGGACACTATGTATTAAATGGGTAGTGTACTAGGGAGACACTACGTATTAAATGGGTAGTGTACTAGGGGGACACTACGTATTAAATGGGTAGTGTCCTAGGGGGACACTACGTATTAAATTTGTAGTGTACTAGGGGGACTCTATGTATTAAATGGGTAGTGTCCTAGGGGGACACTACGTATTAAATGGGTAGTGTCCTAGGGGGACACTACGTATTAAATGGGTAGTGTCCTAGGGGGACACTATGCATTAAATGGGTAGTGTCCTAGGGGGACACTACGTATTCAATGGGTAGTGTACTAGAGGGACACTACGTATTCAATGGGTAGTGTACTAGAGGGACACTACGTATTCAATGGGTAGTGTCCTAGGGGGACACTGTGTATTAAATGGGTAGTGTACTAGGGGGACACTACATATTAACTGGGTAGTGTACTAGGGGGACACTACATATTAACTGGGTAGTGTCCTAGGGGGACACTACGTATTCAATGGGTAGTGTCCTAGGGGGACTCTATGTATTAAATGGGTAGTGTCCTAGGGGGACACTACGTATTAAATGGGTAGTGTCCTAGGGGGACACCACGTATTAAATGGGTAGTGTACTAGGGGGACACCACGTATTAAATGGGTAGTGTCCTAGGGGGACACTATGTATTCAATGGGTAGTGTACTAGGGGGACACTATGTATTAAATGGGTAGTGTACTAGGGAGACACTACGTATTAAATGGGTAGTGTACTAGGGGGACACTACGTATTAAATGGGTAGTGTCCTAGGGGGACACCACGTATTAAATGGGTAGTGTCCTAGGGGGACACTACGTATTAAATGGGTAGTGTACTAGGGGGACACTACGTATTAAATGGGTAGTGTACTAGGGAGACACTACGTATTAAATGGGTAGTGTACTAGGGGGACACTACGCATTAAATGGGTAGTGTACTAGGGTGACTCTATGCATTAAATGGGTAGTGTCCTAGGGGGACACTACGTATTAAATTTGTAGTGTACTAGGGGGACACTACGTATTAAATGGGTAGTGTCCTAGGGGGACACTACGTATTAAATGGGTAGTGTCCTAGGGGGACACTACGTATTAAATGGGTAGTGTACTAGGGGGACACTACGTATTAAATGGGTAGTGTCCTAGGGGGACACTACGTATTAAATGGGTAGTGTACTAGGGGGACACCACGTATTAAATGGGTAGTGTACTAGGGGGACACTACGTATTAAATGGGTAGTGTCCTAGGGGGACACCACGTATTAAATGGGTAGTGTACTAGGGGGACACCACGTATTAAATGGGTAGTGTACTAGGGGGACACCACGTATTAAATGGGTAGTGTACTAGGGGGACACCACGTATTAAATGGGTAGTGTACTAGGGGGACACTACGTATTAAATGGGTAGTGTCCTAGGGGGACACCACGTATTAAATGGGTAGTGTACTAGGGGGACACCACGTATTAAGTGGGTAGTGTCCTAGGGGGACACTACGTATTAAATGGGTAGTGTACTAGGGGGACACCATGTATTAAGTGGGTAGTGTCCTAGGGGGACACTACGTATTAAATGGGTAGTGTACTAGGGGGACACTATGTATTAAATGGGTAGTGTCCTAGGGGGACACCACGTATTAAGTGGGTAGTGTACTAGGGGGACACTACGTATTAAATAGGTAGTGTACTAGGGGGACACTATGTATTAAATGGGTAGTGTCCTAGGGGGACACCACGTATTAAATGGGTAGTGTACTAGGGGGACACTACGTATTAAATAGGTAGTGTACTATGGGGACACTATGTATTAAATGGGTAGTGTACTAGGGGGACACTACGTATTAAATGGGTAGTGTCCTAGGGGGACACTATGTATTAAATGGGTAGTGTCCTAGGGGGACACTATGTATTAAATGGGTAGTGTACTAGGGGGACACTATGTATTAAATGGGTAGTGTACTAGGGAGACACTATGTATTAAATGGGTAGTGTACTAGGGGGACACTATGTATTAAATGGGTAGTGTACTAGGGGGACACTATGTATTAAATGGGTAGTGTCCTAGGGGGACACTACGTATTAAATGGGTAGTGTCCTAGGGGGACACTATGTATTAAATGGGTAGTGTACTAGGGGGACACCACGTATTAAATGGGTAGTGTCCTAGGGGGACACTACGTATTAAATGGGTAGTGTACTAGGGGGACACTACGTATTAAATAGGTAGTGTACTAGGGGGACACTATGTATTAAATGGGTAGTGTCCTAGGGGGACACTACGTATTAAATGGGTAGTGTACTAGGGGGACACTACGTATTAAATAGGTAGTGTACTATGGGGACACTATGTATTAAATGGGTAGTGTCCTAGGGGGACACTACGTATTAAATGGGTAGTGTCCTAGGGGGACACTATGTATTAAATGGGTAGTGTCCTAGGGGGACACTATGTATTTAATGGGTAGTGTACTAGGGGGACACTATGTATTAAATGGGTAGTGTACTAGGGAGACACTATGTATTAAATGGGTAGTGTACTAGGGGGACACTATGTATTAAATGGGTAGTGTCCTAGGGGGACACTATGTATTAAATGGGTAGTGTCCTAGGGGGACATTATGTACATTGCTCCTGTACATGTATGGGGGGGGGGGGGGGAGTGGGAGGGGGTCACACTAAATGACAATTTTGTGTCATATGGTCTGATAAGGCAAAAGTTGACTCTGTGTTCATGGAACATGGAAGTATGCGTGTACAATAGTGATATGTGAAGTATGTGCGTTCAATATAGTGTGCACTTGTGCACATGTTCTGTGTATGTTGCGTATACGTTAGCATGCACGTGTGCCACACTGTGTTCTCACGTACGTAATCGTTCTCCTGAAGTTGACACAGCATGACTATGGTTGATGCCCGTGTCTCCCAAACCATCCTCCAGAAGTCAAAGATGGTGAGGTCCAGTGGGCCCTGAGTGAGGATGAACTGGTTACGACACTGGTAGCCCTACAGTGAGAGAGGAACAAGAGCAGTAGACACCAGAGCAACTGAACAGACCACATGACCTGGAGAGGCATTTCATCTTTGTGGAACAGTGAAAGCAGTAAGAATGGAGTAAACAAAAGATTTGCTGGTGTAGTGATCTGCTTACATCCATGTAGGTTGAGTTGATGTAGTCCGATCCTTCCACTCCAGGGAACATTGTCAAACGAACACGATAAGGGTCATCTGAGAGAAAGGAACCAGGAGGGGGAGGGAGAGGTTGGTAGAGGGGAGGGAAGGGTGTAGTGTATACCCTCAGTTGACAGAGATGCTAAGTGTGAGAGGTGCACACTCACATGGCAGGACATCCTTGCTCCTGTTCTTGTGCGTGTTGGCTGGCAGAGTCCCACTGACCATCCAGGACTCATCAACTGACGACAAACTCTCCAATTTCTATGCAAATGGATGAAAGAAAATGTCTGTACAAAGCACCAACATGCACCTGATTACCCAGTGTCTGCCATATATCAGTACGTATAACCACCTGAATTGGCTGATGAGAGGGAAGAATAGTGTGCTCGCACACAGTGTATCAAAACACTCCCTTCAGACAGTTGGTACATCTGTCGGTGTGCAGGGCATACAGTGTGCACATGTGTGTGTGTGTGTGTGTGTGTGTGTGTGTGTGTGTGTGTGTGCACGTGTGCATGTCCACCCCATACTCACAGCAAATTCTGTCACAATCCCATTCTGTCCTGTTTTTGAGTTTTCCTCCTTCAGTTGCTGGTACTTCTTCCCCAGTTCCCTCACTGGCATCTCATGTCCTCTGATGCTTAGATACTCCAAAAGGGCATCATGGATGAACACATATTGTTTCTGCAGTGGGTGGAGAGAGGGGGTGTGGCAGTGGGTGTGGCAGAATGGAGTGTGGGTACAAGTACGTATAACTGTGTTCTCCACCCTGTGCACCACTAACCTCTGTCTGTACCATGTATGTCCGCTGTGCCCTCATCTTCAGCACAAAGTTGAACACATCCACTTCTGCCATGTCATCAATCATCTTCATCATGGAGTAGATGGCAATTAGAGTGCCAGTTCGGCCCACGCCCGCACTGAGTGGAGGAGCAGTCCGAAACAACTATATAACTGATGCACAATAATAGGTGTAATCAACATGACCACATAGTCCTTGAATAAGTGCTAGATAGGTTTAATACAGACAGCAAAGAGTCAGCCCTGCACACATTGCACATTCATCTGATCACATACACGCGTATGCATACACACATAGGCACTTGGACACTTCATCCATATAGTATAATATGAAATTACAGAATTACTTGTTATGTCTCTTATATACGTAGGTAGCAGTTCACTGAGTATGTATGTTCTCCTACCTGCAATGTGTAATAATGGGGCCAGCTTTGGGTGGGTTGAGATCATTCACACGGCCAACAAGCTGCAAGATGGGGATGGCTTGTTCTGGGACTCCAAAGTCTGGCCAGGTGACGTAGTGCAGCTGCTGAATCTGACGCTTCTCTTTGCAGTCCTCCTACAGAGGGAAGGGTGTGGTGGCAGTGGGTACGGCAATGTGGTGAGTGTGTTGGTATGTTTTAACGCACACACCATCATGTCCTTCACTAACAGCTCTAAGTGCACTAGCACACTGGTACTACAACAGTATGCAGGAATATCTCACTGCACTCAAATGACTACACTAGCTTACAGCACCAAGTGCACAAGAGCATAAACTAGGACACTCTCAAAACTGTGACCAAGGCCACACAAGACAAGCCTCCTCCAACTTCATCTCAATCACAGAGTGCCTAAGAAGTGATGTCAACCAGTCTACAAGTGGGTAGCAAGTTTGCACACCTTGGAGAGGTGGAAGGTTCGGATGACCATGTTAGCGAGGTCCTGCTGGTCAATAAGGTTCACTGTGAGGTCAGGAAGGGACAATGAGCTACCCACTGGCTCCGGCCAGTATTGGTGACACTTGACCTAAGGAGAGGTGACGTTGGGATTTGGAGAGTGGGATGGAGTGGTAAGTAGAGGTGGGCACCGTGAATGAGTGTGCTGTTCATACATAGACATGCAATCACAGCTGTGTGCTACACACGTATAGTTTGGCATACATTGCAATTGCATATAGTATATGTCTGAAACTGCTCTTTGTTAGCCACGATGTGTTTGTATTATGCATATGTAATGCAATGTGATGTAATTTGGTGATGTAATGTGGTGATGTAATGTGATGTAAGCAATGTGTTACATATGATGCATAAGTGCCTCTAACCCTTGTCTTCTCCACAACGTTGGTCAGCATGATGATGACATGTGAGTTCTGCTCCCACACCATTCGCCAGAAGTCATGAGTGGTGTTCACCATTGGCCCTGGAGGAGAGAATGTAGTTGTACAAGATAAGCTCCAGACTACAAGGTGAATGGGACCATATAATTATTCTTTACAACAGACAGATACACACACGCACACACATACACATGCACACACACATGCACTCACACACACGCACACACATACACATGCACACACACATGCACTCACACACACACACACACACACACATGCACACGCACACATCAGCGCGCACACACACAAACACATACACAACACAGAAGCAAGTACATACCTTGTGCTGCAATAAATGCATTACGACTCTTGTAGCCCTACAGGAGAGAGAGGAAGAAGGGAAGAGACTGAAAACTCATCCAATAAGCAGTACAAGAAAGCATCAAGGAACATGTCCTTACATCAATGTAGTTGGCATTGATGTAGTCTGACCCTGGTCGACCTTCTATCGGCTCCAACTTCACTCTAGACTCATCAGCTGCAGTGATAGGGGAACAGGGAGGGGAGGGGACAGTCACACCAGTGCATATACAGTATAATGTGTGCTGAAAACACACTTTACTGTCAAAAGCATAACACCTACAAAGTAACAACAATAGCAACAACAACAACAACAACAACAACAACAACAACAACAACAACTAAGGGCGTCAAGACGCCACAATATCTCACACGAGTGTATGTTGGCATATCTGTTCTTTCCCACATTGTAGGGCTCTGCACTAGCAAGATGAGGCAAAGTAGGTGAGCGGATGGAGAGAAGCTGAGGGGAGGGAGAGGAAAGAGGAACGGATCAGGAAGGGGCAAGGAGATTGAAGGGATGTGGAGGAATGGGAAGGAGAGAAGGGAAAGGGAGGGGGAGGGTACTGTTAGAAGGTGGGGTGCAGTGGAAGGAAAGAGCACAAACCACCCATATGCTTGAAGATATACGTGAATGTAGAATACATCAGCGATAGGCTTACCTCATATTCTTCTGAAAACAAGTGGTCTGAGTTGCGGTGTCTCTGATATACATGTTTTTTGAATGCAGTCACCTTCACTGGGTGCTTCACCTCATCTTTAACAACAAGTGGCAGAGCACAATCATCAACACCTTTCACCACCACAAGCAGAGTCCCACATTCTTAGTGACATAATGTCACACTATTGGTCACTAAACCACTCACTTGGTGACAAGCCTTCCGGACCAACTTGGACAGAGACCCTTTCAATCTCTTTCTAATGGTCCAAAAGACATGTAAGTTAATTGTTTTGAAAAGTTTAAAACAGAATTGCACATGCTCATACATACATACGTATAAGCACGAGCTTATAACACACACACACACACACACACACACACACACACACACACACACACACACACACACACACACACACACACACACACACACACACACACACACACACACACACACACACACACACACACACTTGCATGCCAGCACGTACCAGCATAATTGACCCTTTTCTGGATGGTGGAGGGTACTTCCTGAATCCCTCAAAACTTTTATAGTGGCAGCTATGCAAGATGCAAATGGGAGATTGAAATCTAGAACATTAGTATAGTCAATATAGAATGTGTGTGGATCACCATGTTCATTCAGATCAATGGGGGTATACTGTACATATGTGTATACATTAAGCATATAAAAGTATATAGGGCATACTGCATACAAGCCCATGCACTGGGGACGTGCCATTTTTGGCAAGAAGTATGGAATTCATGGGATAAAATGTCTGTCAGTTGTAATTGCCAAAATCCCAATCTGTATACATCAATCAACCGTAAACAAATGTATCAACTGGGCTGCAGGTTAACGCCTTCACTCATTGGTTGCTAAGTCATTTTCAACACTGGCACATCATACACGTCAATGCAGTGTACAATAGTCCTTGTATACAACCTCTTGACTTCAAATATGACGGTTACAGTGTCATCTCCTGCACTCACCGTCTGTACAAGATGAAGACCACCAGAGCAACAATGGCTCCGACAAGAACGGCAATAAGCAGAAACGACACCACAAGACCTGCAATGAGGCCACTCTGGTCAGCAGAAGTAGGAACAAGTACTGCAGCAGAGTGGAGGCAAGAAAGGAATAGGGAGCCAGTGGTAGTGTATGCAATTGAATTATGTGTGCACAATATACATTTATACGTAAGTAATGTCCACCACATGCACTCACTTATGTTAATGGATACATATCCAGTGGACTGGAACTCAGTATATTGTCTGTTTGCTATTGTGTCCCTCCTGCTCCTGGGAGGCATGACCTGGAGGGAGCAGTCACATGCAAGGAGTGGGTTCAGTGCTGCTGCATGTGGTGCTTGCTCTCTCCCTCACCTCAGTGCTGACAAAGTATCTGACAAAACAGTCCAATTTCTTCCCTGCCACAACAGGGCCATTTCTGTACTGACCAGGGAAGTCATTTGGCTCAGATTCATCACCAACACCAAATGGGTAAGGGAAGGTGATCCCTTCTGCAGCTGGATCAAACTCAGATGCAATATATGGCACATTGTCCTCTGCATTGTCGTATGTGCCAAATGTGCTGCTGTCTGGGAAGGCTGTGTCTGGAGCTGTGCTTCTAGTTGTTGGGAGAATGTTTCTGATGCATACCACCCACAAGTGACTGCAAAAGGAGGGGGTGGGGCAAGGGGTGGTGCATATAATATATAGATTAGTACATTCACAAACTTTGATGGTGCATTTACAATATCTTACCTCAAAAGATGTGGATCAAATGTGGGAGGAGGAATCAAAATGTTCACTAATGCACTTGACCCGGTCCCAACTTTAGGCACATTGGCAGAGGGAAGATCTACTCCTGGAGGAACTGTGGCATCAGGCAAAGTGGCAAACACTCCACTCAAGGGAGGACCGAACTCCACAACTGGGTCATTGTTTGCTTGGACAGTCACCATGTAGTTAGTGAAGGGCTGCAGTCCAGTAATGTTGTATGAGGTATCAGTGACCTCCATCATGGTGTAGTTAGCCATCCCATCAAGTGGACCATATGTCAGTTGATAGTTCCTACTGAATGGACTGGGTGGTGCTGTCCACCTCACATAGATGTAAGTTGGACGTCTCTCAGTGGCCATGAGGTTATCAGGAAGAGCTGCATTTAAATACGTATGGAGAAGAGTGTGAAGTGAATGTTCCTGCTCAGTTTAACAGAAACCATGTCCACTTACCCAGCACAAGCACCTCCCTGGTGGCACTGAACTCTTCAGACACGTCACCTCTAGTCACTTGCAAACCACAGCATGTCACAACACATGTGTAGTTTGCTGAATCAGTGATAAAGGCATCTGTGACTTGTAGAGTGCTCCAGCGAGCAGCAAAGTCAGCAGTGACATTTGGACTACTAGTGAAGTTCCCATACTCCTGTCTCTCCACTCCCCTGACACGGTCCTCTCCATAGAAGGAGACACCATTCCTCAGCCAAGCCACATAGTAGACTTCAGCATCCCAAAAGCAGGTCAACATGATGGTGTTGTTGGCACTGGCTGGAGCTCGGAAGAGGTAGGTAACAGGGTCCTCCATTGGGGAGAGACTGACATTGAGAGCAGCTGAACAGGGCATAAGTGTAGAGATAAAACAAGACAAATGTCCCCTGGAGAGTAAGTCTTTGTTTATGGGAGTAGTATTTGCATTGCAAATCTGACCACTTTACAGTGAAAGTTGCAATATATTGTTAGCATATCCGTGAAATTGAGAGTACTACAAGGAAACACCACCAGCATATGTTTGAGTGTCATGACAACTATGTCAGCAATTGGAGTATCGCTCAGTCAATCAAAGGACAAACTAAGATTCTAGCCAGCAGGGAACACTTGACCAATACATTGCGCTTACCTGATACTTCTACATTAATTGGTCAGTCGTCTAATGCATGTGGTGATGGACACTACACATGAACAGAATATGCACTAACCTGTGCAGTTCACTCCATTGGCATCCAAAGTGAAGCCAGGGAAACAGCCACATTCAAAGGAGCCATTTGTATTGGTGCAGGTTTGCTCACAAGTACTGGTATCATTGCACTCATCAATGTCTGTAGGGAGAGCAATGCGTTGTGAATGAGATGAACCACTGAAAATGAATAGCTGCTGTGATATCTTGCACATGCGTCACAAGTAAAACTAATCCATTAAAGAACTAGCTTGTCACTCAAACAGTCAGCAGGGCACACCCGACCTATACATTGTATCTACCTAGTACTTCCAGTCCTCTAATGTAATAATATGGTGAGGGACATCACACATGCATCAATATAAGCTGCACTAACCTGTGCAGTTCACTCTATTGGCATCCAAAGTGAAGCCAGGGAAACAGCCACATTCAAAGGAGCCATTTGTATTGGTGCAGGTTTGCTCACAAGTACTGGTATCATTGCACTCATCAATGTCTGTAGGGAGAGCAGTGGGATGTGTTGCGAATGAGGTGAACCAGTGGATGACACATGGTGAGCATCATGCATATCAGTTAGCACATTCTCACTGGCCCTGCAGATGGACTAGCATATATTTAAGTATGTTATGTATGTATATATGTGCATAGGTGTCTATAGAGCAGCACATCAATTGCAAATCAATATGTCAGTGTACAAAATGTATTCAGTGCGGTTGTCAGTACATTGCATTAGAAAGCTACGTGTGCCTTGAACCATGCCTGCAAGCACTGTCGGGTGAGACATTGTCCACTCGCAGTGTCACAACTGAAGACAATGCATGACTAGACGTTGCAGCAAGTGGCTTCTGGGGAGGGAGGTTCGAGAGGGCAATTTTTGATGTGAGGGTTTTTAACCCCTACGCCCCCTCGAACAGAACCCTGCTGACAGCAACCTGCTATCGGCGGCATGAGCGTGAGAAGAGGGGCAAGTACGAAGAACGGGTACGTGAAGTGGAGCAAGCCTCCTTTGTGTCCCTAGTGCTGTCCTGCACCGGTGGAGCAGGTCCCTGTGCAACTAACTTTTTCCAAAGGCTGGCAGCCTTGCAAGCCGAGAAGCACCACTCCACCTACAGCATGATGATGGAATTGCTTCTTTGCCGCCTCAGCTTTGCCCTCTTGCGATCAGCTATCGCATGCCTCAGGAGTGCACGGTCAACCTATCACCACCCAGGCCAAATCGACATGAGTGCTGTGGACCTTGCAATGTCCGAGGGTCGGGTGGAGCGCAATTAACTAACGATATCCTGACGATACATCATCTTGTCACTTGCTATCTTTCACTATGTATTCTGACATAATCAATGTTTCATGACATATATTCTACTTATTATTGTATAATACTATACAGTGTGTATTATACTATTACTATTATTATTTTCTTTACTGTATACTATTAATTATTTATGTTTACATCATGCCTTGGTAGAATTACTGCCTGTGTGAAATGTTTGCTGTGTGTCATTAGAAAGCTACATTGGGTTTCACTAATGACGGCTTGAAAACAGCTGTGCAACATTAAAGGGATCTGCTGTCTACAGTGTCAAAAATAATACATAGTTTTAAACTGTTAAATTGTCAGTTGCAGTAGAGTCTTAATTGGTGCGAATGTTTAAGCTGAACACATTCAGTGTATTTTGAAAGTAACGTCATATTTTACCAGAGGTTGACTGCGTGCAATATCATCACAACCCTACACTACTAGCACAGGAATGGACTCACCTGTGCAGCTCATTCCACTGGCATCCTGTACAAAGCCAGTAAAACACTCACAAATGAAGAAGCCTATTACGTTGGCACAGTCCCCAAATGGCATACAAGGATCTGTTCCATTGCACTCATCAATGTCTGTCGAGAAGGCAAGCAATGGAGTACTATATAAACAAGTAACATTGCATTCAGATGCAACATCTTCACATGTAGCAGTGCAAAAAATACCACACAGTATGAAGTGGAAGTGTCAAGTAAATTAATACAGTACAATGCATTAAATAGCCAATAACACTACATATACCCCGTTGCCATGGCAACCGCGCGAAAACATATCGCGTAAACAAGCCAGCCGGGATATAACAGGAGCTAAGAAGCATATATATGCACAGGGGCGCTTAAATCCTGTTATATCCCAGCCCAAATATGGAAGGTGTGAAAGATAACAAGGAATGTTATTGATAACAACGAAGGTGTCAAATCACACCATAGCACACACACAAATGCAGCAACTTGCAGTCAGCTTCAACTTTACGTTGCTTCGGGAGAGTCCGCAAAGCATTGAAAAGCCTCATACATCACTCCACCACGCTGCAATCAATGCACACAAGCTAACAACGTAAAGCGCTTCGTAACCGAGCTAGATAAACCATGTACGCGACCCGCACAGTGTACAAACGAGAAACAGCAAGCTCGTGCGCAAACTCGTACGCAAGGGCATTCAAAATTACTGCAGCAGTGGGAATGCACTGTTTCACGGAGAATAGAAAGTCGAGCAGTGAGCGCAAAGAACCCTCAAAGGCTGAGAACGTCGCAGACGCCTCAATCGCTTCACTGGCTTCTTAGAGTGTTGCTCCAGTGGCTTAACAAAGGCAAAAACTTCACAGCTCTTGCGAATTCAACAAAACGTGACAGCCGCTCTTCAGAGCTGCCGTCCTGGAAGAAGCCCGCCTTTCGAATAAGAGCCTAGACGCGCTAGGCGGGGTATATATCACTTATACCACGGCGCTGAGGTGTATATGAATTTTAGACGCACTCGCCCTCGGGCGCCTAAAATCCATATACACCTCAGCGCCGTGGTATAACTAATACGTAATCTGATATAACATGTTAAAAATCATATTTAACTGCTGTCAAAACCTTTGTCCATTTGTAGCTGTTTGTCATACAAAATGCACATATTTGTACTTGTTCCCTGTTACGTATACACATTGTGTACTCTCGTACATGTAACAGCCACAAGCGACCCAACGTTTAGACAACTACTAAGCAAGATTTAACAGGCTTCAGCGGATAGTGCTTAATCTGCATGCATGCACCATCGGTTATCATTTATTCTAATCAAAAGGGCTCCTAAGTGAGGCTGTCAGCAGAGAACTGTGTGCCAAGGAAAGTGCCACACATATTCATGATTACCCTTGCCTGAGGATGCACATGATTCTTTTTATAAAGCCCTTATACCCCTAATGTCTAATATCAGTAGGTTAGGAGTTTGCACTTTGTTTTTGTGAACATCCGCTTATTCGCAAAATTTGGGAAATATGTCCCAAGTATGTTTGTTCTACATGGTATACTTGATGGTACAATCACTCAAATCAACTAAAATTTTAATCTCCTACAATTATTTGATCTGTGAGTTGATGCACAACCAGACTAGACTGACAGTTGCACAAGTTGAAGATCCCCCACATACAATGAAGCCAAGCAGACACTGAAGCATACATGAAGACTTACCTGTGCAGTTCACTCCATTGGCATCCAAAGTGAAGCCAGGGAAACAGCCACATTCAAAGGAGCCATTTGTATTGGTGCAGGTTTGCTCACAAGTGTCTGTTCCATTTGCACACTCATCAATATCTGCAGGGTATCGGTGGTATTGGATGGTGAAGGCAATGAACACTAGTAATTATTATTAATTGTGTTATAGTAGAAGCATATTAAACTATACTGTATGCTGAAGAGTCTATCAATAGACATAACGTATGCGTGGTATAAATGTGTTTATGAATACAAGTTGGATTGTGTCACTGGCACAATGCTCGCCTATGGCAGGCATTCTGTTTCTGTGGATCTGGAGATAGTGTGCCTATTCACAGAATAGCTTTAATGTAAATCTTATGTTCTCTGTCATAGTCTGATGTCCACTTATCACTAGCTATGGGTGTAGAGAAGATACCATCTTAGGATAGACCTTGGACCGTACACAAATACATGGTATCATGCATGCCAATTGATGGTAAATGGATGCTTCATCAAATATGGCTGCTTTGTTTGGCCAACAAGAATGATCTCAATGTATTGTGTGACCAAAACAATGTTTGGACAGTGAATCAAGTTCTATAATGTGGTTAAACCTTTGCATGCATCATTGCCCTACCCACAAGTAGTACAAAGAGATCAGAACCACACACTGAACATTGCTTATGGTACTAAGTTGAGAATGAGTAGGGGTATCATGCAACTATAGGCACTGTCAGTGACATCATCAGACCCCCCACAAAGTTGTTTTATTGATGACATATGCACAACCAGTGGTCATAGTATGTTTTCAATTTCCTAATGTGCCATTGGGAGCTTGCAGGTCCATATCATTCCTTTTCAACCCAAATCTCTGTCAGATATTCATGCCAGTGCTTGCTTGCTCTACATGTACAGGTATATGGAGGCAGTACCATGTTCACCAACACTATAGTGCAAAGCTTCCTATACAGTAAGTCTTGTTGAACCCCTATATACTCCTCTCTGTGTCAACTGACGCACCTACTTGCAACAGTTCAGCCAAAAGAGAAGAACCACCGTCTAGTCACAATCCAACTCCTACCTCATACCTTACATTTATCAAGTGCCTATTCACCCAACTTGGGTTTGCAAACAACTAGTCCATTGTCTATTCCTGACCATGGAACATATTGTCCTATCCTCCTAATGTGGCAGTGCGGGGAAGGAAGTGTATGCACCTATAAGCATTCCTGCACACATATAGGGATTTGGAATGCTTAGTAGTTGTGTCTTTTACTGTGCTTCCCACACAGAGCATGTCATATCCCTAGAAGTAGCCTGCCATAATTGGATGCATACAGACAAGAAGATGAACTAGCAACCAGAGTAGTTTGTAACAATAAAGGATATTGTTACATGTATATACATACATGATGTACACTGTGTGTGCTTGTGTGTGTGTGTGTGTGTGTGTGTGTGTGTGTGTGTGTGTGTGTGTGTGTGTGTGTGTGTGTGTGTATGTGTGCGTGTGTGTGTGCATGTGTGTGTGTGCCTGTCTGTGTGTGCGTGCGCGTGTGTGTGTGTCTTTACATGTGTGCACGCGTGCGTGTGTGTGTGTTTGTGTGCATGTGCAAGCGTGCATTCATGCGAACGTCATGCACCCATTGTCAGAGCTCTACCGTATCATGAAGTGTGTGTTTGTTTCACTAGTCAAACCCGACCTTTTCCCTAGACATCTGGAATCAAAACTGTTGCTAAATCAAACCACTGTAATTAGTCTACTCAAGTAGTCAACATAAACTCGGTAATACCAGTAAACTCGATCCAAGAAAGCCAATAACATTGACTCAAGCTTCGTATAATGAAGGAGACCTACACAAAATTGGTTGTTAACGTTGTAGATATGCTCTTACCTGGATCTGTCGGGAGACTACTACTATTCTGCAGACCTCCTTCAGTCAACACCGCCAACACAAGTGCGAAGAAGCACAGAACCAGCCTCGCCGAACTTACAGACTTCTCCATATTCCCACTGACGATTAAAGTAACTCTCCACAGTTCAGCCCAGACTGAGAGTAGCGAAGAGCAGTTATGATACAACTCCTATAATACAACTGGGCGAGTCGGCGCGGTATTGCCTATTAATACTTCCTGTCGAGCTTCCGTATAGGATCTCGCGCGAGAATGCCACGCACCAACATACGTATGTAACACATAGCGTACCAACTCCGACAATGCGAGTACATCTGCGTTCCATTCCATTTAAGACACACAGATCCACCTCTCTAAAATTTCTACTTTGCATCTTTGGCAGGTGCATCGGTGAAGGATCTTTGGAACACACTTGCGCGGACCATTGAGTAGATTAGTTGATTCCCTCGTCGAAATCGATGACTGGAAAGTTTGGTGCTCGCCATTAGATCCGTGCCGGAACAGATGTGGTACTGCCTACTGTCGGAGAACCGCACAAGACTGTGCTAGAAATTAAATTAGTCCGGTCTGTTCCGGTCCGAAAATTATACCTGACCCACAAAATGGTGGGAAACAAGCGCCCTCTCCACGTACATCAGTCACTATAATTATTAAACTCTGCTGGATACATGTGCGGCTACGCGCTCTACATCAACTATGCACCGAACTGTATACGTAATGTAAACATTTTAGTGTGTCCGGACCAGTCGCGCTCCATAATTCGAAAAATTGTATAAAACTCATGACTGAGTATTTCGCCTCTCCATTAATAGCTAATAGCATGTGAGCTTGAGTTAGATGTGCATTTGTTATCATGGGATGTGAGGTCCCACAGCTGTCTGTCAAACTTCGTGCCTTTTGATTGCTTGCCTCATTCATCCCGTGCCATGTGGTGGCGTCAAGACTTTAATAGCTGTCATCTTATCTGTGTTATATGAATGTGTTGTATGGGTATGCATGAATTGGTATCATGGTACAAGTGTGTGTGTTTGTCCACTCTGGACAATGACTTTAAGCAATTGTTCCTGTCCAATGTGTGCATGGTGTATGACATCACTGATGATGTCATGCAACCCTGAGAGCTGTGGATGGAACAGTGTGGCTGTATGACCTGCTGATGTACTGTGTTACATACTGTACATGAGCAATGAACACAATGTGGTAACTTCTATGGATTCTTGTCTTTCATTATGTGTTATAATTGACACATGGGTCATGGATGTGGAATATGTTAACAAATCACACAATATCTCCTTCCATGCAAGCACAAAACTAACTATATATGTATGGAAATTACCTTCATGCTATCTCTGATCAATAATTTGTGCTAGCAATTAATCTAGACATACGCAAAGGTGACTTGTATTAACTGTACGAATACAACACAAGCTTCATTGCATTCAAGTATTATGTGATTTAAACACACTCTCTGATGCACAATAACATGCTTGATATCATAATCATATCCACTATATTGTGTCATGTATAGACCTATAGCTGCACTCTCCTACTGTATCATGTGTGGACCTATGGCTATCCTACTCAGATACAGACACTACGTGTTACTCATTGTATGCTACAGTTCTACCTTGTGGGTTTACTACATGTGAGCCAGAGGCATTCACAAACTATCAGTTTCTTGCCTTTCAAAGTTGGGGTTGCAATTGATTGTAGAATCCTGTGTAGTTGGGTAAGAAAGGTCAGAATAGATTTTCTAAACTAGAAATTAGGGCAGTCCTCTCATAAACAATTAATGTATATAGTACAATGGACAACAAAACAGCTACCTACCACTTGATCCACATTCTTGTCTTTGCCCCGCCTCCTGTATGGAAGTCAATGCACAAGTTCACCGGCCACTACCCTACGCTAACAACACTACTGCATGCTGTTGATAATGTACATACCTGCCCACATACCTTAGGTAGATGACCATACATATCACCACAGGGACAGTGACTGCTATGATGACACCACAAACAACAAGACCTGCTATGAGACCGCTTTCAACAATGGGCGGAAGACGAACTGCACAGAGAGTATGAAGGGAAAGGGGCAGGGAGCTATAGTGGTTCGATCTGCTTGTCAAAATTGGTGATAAGTATGTATGTTAACTAACAGTTCCTTGCAAATTGAATATACTAACCACAGTCAGTAACAACTCACTTATGTTCACAGTTGCATATCCAGTGGATTGGAACTCATCATACTGTCTGTTTGGAATAGCATCCCTCCTCCTCCTGGCCATAGGAGGAGCAGGCGTGACCTGGAGAGAGCAGTCACATGCAAGGAGTGGGTTCAGTGCTGCTGCATGTGGTGCTTGCTCTCTCCCTCACCTCAGTGCTGACAAAGTATCTGACAAAGCAGTCCAAAGTCATCCCTGCCATGACAGGGCCATTCCTGTACCGACCAGGGAAGTCATTTGGCTCAGATTCATCACCCACACCATATTGGTAAGGGAAGTTGATCCCTTCTGCAGTTGGATCAAACTCAGATGCAATATATGGCACATTGTCCTCTGCATTGTCGTATGTACCAAATGTGCTGTTGTCTGGGAAGGCTGTGTCTGGAGCTGTGCTTCTAGTTGTTGGGAGAATGTTTCTGATGCATAACACCCACAGGTGACTGCAAGGAGTTGGGAGTGGAAAAAGATGTAACAATACTAAGAAGAAGACAAGGAGCTGAGAAGAAAGCAGGTGTGCACTGCATGGGTGGTGGGGAAGAGGGCAAATGTACATGTACATATTCCCCTTGTATTAATATTGCCCTTGCTCCCTTGGAAATGTATACATAAGATTAATGTCACAATTGTATCTACCTTATATAGTTCACACTCATACACTCCTAGCATACACAGATTATAGCTATACACTGCTATACCTTAGAAAGTCTTGACGGACAAATGTAGGTGCAGGGATCACAATCTCCACTACTGCACTAGATCCAGCCCTAATTTGAGGCACACTGATAGAGGGAAGTTCCTCTCCTGGAGGAATTGTGGCCTCAAGCAAGGTGGCAAACACTTCACTCAAGGGAGGACAAAACTCCAGAACTGGATCATTGTTTGCTTGGACAGTCACATTGTAGTTAGTGAAGGGCTGCAGTCCAGTGATGTTGTATGAGGTATCAGCGACTGGGGTACTAGTTGTTGTCCCTCCAAGTTGACCGTATGTCAGTCGGTAGTTCCCACTGAATGGACACGGTGGTGCTGTCCACCTCACATAGATGTAAGTTGGACGTCTCTCAGTAGCTGTGAGGTTGTCAGGAACAGCTGCATGCATGAATGGATGAGACTGCACAGTTAATGTTCCTCCTCAGATTAACAGAAAATATGTCCACTTACCCAGCACAATGTGTCATATGTCAGATTAAATATTATGAAGACAGCATGCTACCTGATACTACAGATGAAAATATGCAGTACTAGCTTGTTAGCTGTTACGAGTGTTTTTAGGGGCTGCCGCAGTTGTACGTCAATGCTTACATTTATAATTGAATGTATTGGGCGAAGTATTGGGTATAGGGAATTTTAGTCTGGAGACCAGACCCTAAGCGCCCCTGCGCAAAATTAGGGTCTGGTGCAACTCGTATTCGGAAGTTGTGCAGGGATTTGAGATTCCGGCGCCTCCAATCAGATTACAGAACGCGCGAAATGCGGCGAAAGACGGATAATATCTGGCGCGAATATGGGAATTTTGGTGCGCTAACGTCGAAGATAACATGAAGAACGAGTTTGGTAAATAGTTTCTCGCATAAACTGTTTCTCACACGCTCTACTTCTTCGCTTAGTCGCAGATACTTTTCAGTTTCCGCGAAGCAGGGTCTGCAAACAAAGGCGCGTTGCGCGTGTTCGTCATCAAGAAGAGTCGCTGTGGATCCTGAAGCGGCTTGGAGTTCCTGGAGACACCTCAGTACACGTTCAGACGAGATCGATGCCAATATTCTCCGTTCTTTAGAGCCAACTGCTTTCTCACAAAGCTTGCAATATTCCATTAGACGCTAAACTCGTTCTTCATGTTATCTTCGACGTTAACGCACCAAAATTCCCATATTCGCGCCAGATATTATCCGTCTTTCGCCGCATTTTGCGCGTTCTGCAATCTGATTCAGGAAGTACCCTCCACCATCCAGAAAAGGGTCAATTATGCTGGTACGTGCTGGCATGCAAGTGTGTGTGTGTGTGTGTGTGTGTGTGTGTGTGTGTGTGTGTGTGTGTGTGTGTGTGTGTGTGTGTGGTGTGTGGTGTGTGTGTGTGTATGTGGTATGTGTGTGGTGTGTGTGTATGTATGTGGTGTGTGTGGTGTGTGTGTGCACGTGGTGTGTGTGTGGTGTGTGTGTGCATGTGGTGTGTGTGTGGTGTGTGTGTGGTGTGTGTGTGTGTGTGTGTGTGTGTGTGTGTGTGTGTGTGTGTGTGTGTGTGTGTGTGTGTGTGTGTGTGTGTGTGTTGAAGTTACTGAGGTATTATGACGCGATGTCATGTTTACCTATTGTGAGTGACAGAGCAGCGACCGAAGGGAGCAAGTATTTCGAGTTGGAGCGGCAGCCCCACGAGTTTTTAACTCGAAATACTTGTTTGCCACAGGTGGCTATAATGCATTAGAGTGAAACTCACTTGTTTCAGTCAGTGTGAATGTCTCCATTTGTGTTGGTCCATCACCAGCTCGTGTGTTCCTTGCAAAGATGGTGACATAGTACTCCTCACATGGGTAGGTCAGGTTGACCACAACAGTGGTGGTGGGGTGGGGCACTGTAGCCCCACCCACTGAGTCTGTGTCATTCATGACATCCAGAACATAGTAGATGATACCCACAGAGTCCGGAGTGGGGGGCACTCCCAGGAAGGAGGGGGGAGTCCATGTGAAGGTGACACTGAGGCAGTTCACACTGGTAGCAAAGGCAGCCACTTCACCTGGAACATCTGTTATAGGAGGAAGGGCAAAGTCAGCTCAGAGAAGTGGGGAAAGACTGTGATCAGATGGTTGCGGTATATCACCAATCACATTTCATATCATCTACTCCATTCACTTCACTAGCGAACATGATCAGTTGTAGATTCATTCTCCACCCACCATAGATGAGCACCTCCTTGGTGGCCTTGTACTGCATTGGAATGTCTCCCTCAGCACTGTCGTTGGCTCTGCAGGTCACTGCACAGGTGTAGTTCCCACTGTCATTCACTTGACTGAAGCTGAGTGTGCTGTACAGTCCCCCAACTTCCACCTCAACAGAAGTACCAGTGTTTTCCACTGTGACTCCACTGACAAGGTCCCTGCTGTACAGGAGAGTACCATCCTTGAACCAAACAAGGTAGAACACTGTTGTGTTCCAGGAACAAGTGAGAGTGACATTGTCTGTGGCATTACCATCCAGTGGATCCACGTCAGGTGTCAGGGTCACATCTGGGTCATCTGGAACATGGGATGACAGAGATCAATAGATCTTAGTAAGGAGTTAAAGATCAGCAGTGTGATGCTTTATGTATAGGGAAACAATATGACACCTCATACATAATCTGCTACCAACCTGGCTCCACTGTCATGAAGTCTTCACTGGCAGAGGATCCATTGAAGAACAGGTTCTCTGCTGTCACCGACACAGTCAGGTTGTCACATGCTGGTAGGTTGGGTGCCTCCACTGTGTTAGTTGGGTGGTCCACTGTAGTACAGAACAACACTGCTGAAGTGCTGTTACTCACTTCCACAAAGTACCTCAACGTTGGGTTCCCTCCAGGGGGAATCCCCGTATACATGGAATTGTCCATCAAGGGCATCCAGTCAATGACAGCTGTCACTGGTGATGTGTCATTGGATATGACGGCAGCTGATAACCCACTTGGTGCACTGGGAGATTCTGAGTAGAATGACAGGACAACATCTCTGTACATGTTGGCACCTAAACTGCTGCTGTGCATGAAATGTATTCACTACTTACCATAGACAAACACCTCAGTGGTGTCCAGCAGATTCCCTGCAATCATACCAAACTCCACACCCCTGGCCCCACAGGTCATAGCACAGGTGTAGTTGCCACTGTCATCCAATGTAGCATTGTGAATGGTCAGAGCGGACATCATCAGTGTGAAGTCACTGTCAATGTAGATCCCTTGTTGGGGTGCCATCAGGACATATGGAGCTGCCAGATCTTCATCATAGAGCAGTGCACCATTCTTGTACCATGCAACATAGTACACTGAGGTGTACCATGAGCACACGAGAGAGATATTGCTGCCAGCCAGATAGTCTGCTGTGGACTCCACAGTTGACACATTGACTGTTGGCAGAACTGCATGGAGAAGGCACATTAGAACACACAGTGTGTTGGTAAATGTAACACAATGGAAGATGCTCTTTCATACAAACTACATGCACACAGTTGCATTTGCTGCAGACGCCTGCTCAACTTCCAAAAATAGCTGCTTGCTGCACATTTATGATAATGATTCTTATTTAAGTAGCTCCCAGTGTTAGATGGTGCAACTGTTACCATCAAGAATAGAAGACACTATTAGCAAATTGGTACCATTTTGGCACCAGCTTTAGCAAGTAAGTGTACCAATGTTGTTTTTGATCAGGAGGAATGTTCACAGCAAGACAGCTAAGGGAACAACAATTCCATACTCACAAACTGGACAGATCAACTGGTATTACATGGTATGTAGTACCAGGTACAGACAGAATAATCAAGAACAAAATTGAAAAACAATTAACAATTTCAGAGATGGAGTCATTGGTCCACTGCAAGTAAGTCATTCAGAATTGCCCTCATGCCTCCAATAAATTCACTTACCGCTACTCTTAACCACTTAACTGTGAAATTATTATTTTGAGCCACTACCAGTAGTGTACCATGCATGCCCAGCAGAACAGCCCAGGCTGCCCAGACCAGATTTTTAGGCCTGGCCATTCTTTTGTATAGCAAAGATACTTGCTGGCCTGTGCATGTGGCCATCTAGGTAAGATTGTCTTGACGTGGCCTGACCACCTTTAAAGTGCTTCTTCCTGGCCTGCCATGCCATCCCACCTGTGTCCAAACTGCTTCAGTATCACATGTACATGTGTGCATGTGTGGGAAATTGGCAAATGCCCTCTCCATGCACTACCAACCTGGCTCCACTGTCATGAAGTCTTCATTGGCAGGTGTTCCATTGAAGAACAGGTTTTCTGCTGTCACTGACACAGTCAGGTTCTCACATGCTGGCAAGTTGTTTGCCTCCACTGTGTTAGTTGGGTGGTCCACTGTGGCACTGAACAACACTGCTGAAGTGCTGTTACTCACTTCCACCAAGTACCTCAACATTGGGTTCCCTCCAGGGGGAATTCCCGTATACATGGAATTGTCCATCAAGGGGATCCAGTCAATGACAGCTGTCACTGGTGCTGTGTCATTGGAATTGATGTCAGCTGACAATCCATTGGGTGTATTGGGAGGTTCTGAGTAGAATGATAGGGCAATTAACACACTGCAGCTCTGTTCATGTTGGCAGGCTAAACAGTTTGGTGAAGTATATTCAGTACTCACCATAGACAAATATCTCGGTGGTGTCCAGCAGATTGGCTGCAATCATGCTAAAATTGACTCCCCTGGCCCCACAGGTCACAGCACAG
The DNA here is from genome assembly GCA_964019415.1 of Ianthella basta. NCBI lineage: Eukaryota > Metazoa > Porifera > Demospongiae > Verongiida > Ianthellidae > Ianthella > Ianthella basta. The sequence goes on from OZ025886.1 coordinate 738,098, forward strand.
GTGTAGTTGCCACTGTCATCCAATGTAGCATTGTCAATGGTCAGGGTGGACATCATCAGTGAGAAGTTACTGGCAATGTAGATCCCTTGTTGGGGTGTCATTAGGACATATGGAGCTGCCAGATCTTCTTGATAGAGCAGCACTCCATCCTTGTACCATGCAACATAGTACACTGAGGTGTTCCATGAGCACATGAGAGAGATGTTGCTGCCAGCCGGATAGTCTGCTGTGGACTCCACAGTTGACACATTGACTGTTGGCAGAACTGGAGAAGGCACATTAGAACACACAGTGTGTTGGTAAATGTCGCACAATGGAAGATGCTCATTCATACAAACTACATGCACACAGTTGCATTTGCTGCAGACGCCTGCTCAACTTCCAAAAATAGCTGCTTGCTGCACATTTATGATAATGATTCTTATTTAAGTAGCTCCCAGTGTTAGATGGTGCAACTGTTACCATCAAGAATAGAAGACACTATTAGCAAATTGGTACCATTTTGGCACCAGCTTTAGCAAGTAAGTGTACCAATGTTGTTTTTGATCAGGAGGAATGTTCACAGCAAGACAGCTAAGGGAACAACAATTCCATACTCACAAACTGGACAGATCAACTGGGATATACGGTATGTAGTACCAGGTACAGACAGAATAATCAAGAACAAAATTGAAAAACAATTAACAATTTCAGAGATGGAGTCATTGGTCCACTGCAAGTAGGTCATTCAGAATTGCCCTCATGCCTCCAATACATCCACTTACTGCTACTCTAACCACTTAACTGTGAAATTATTATTTTGAGCCACTACCAGTAGTGTACCATGCATGCCCAGCGGAACAGCCCAGGCTGCCCAGGCCATGGCCTGCCCATTCTTTTGTATAGCAAAGATACTTGCTGGCCTATGCATGTGGCCATCTAGGTAAGATTGTCCTGACGTGCCCTGACCACCTTTAAAGTGCTTCTTCCTGGCCTGCCATGCCATCCCACCTGTGTCCAAACTGCTTCAGTATCACATGTACATGTGTGCATGTGTGGGAAATTGGCAAATGCCCTCTCCATGCACTACCAACCTGGCTCCACTGTCATGAAGTCTTCATTGGCAGGTGTTCCATTGAAGAACAGGTTCTCTGCTGTCACTGACACAGTCAGGTTCTCACATGCTGGCAGGTTGGGTGCCTCCACTGTGTTAGTTGGGTGGTCCACTGTAGTACAGAACAACACTGCTGAAGTGCTGTTACTCACTTCTACCAAGTACCTCAACATTGGGTTCCCTCCAGGGGGAATTCCCGTATACATGGAATTGTCCATCAAGGGCATCCAGTCAATGACAGCTGTCACTGGTGCTGTGTCATTGGAATTGATGTCAGCTGACAATCCATTGGGTGTATTGGGATGTTCTGAGTAGGATGATAGGGCAATTAACACACTGCAGCTCTGTTCATGTTGGCAGCTAAACAGTTTGGTGCAGTGTATTCACTACTTACCATAGACAAACACCACAGTGGTGTCCTGCAGATTGTCTGCAATCATACCAAACTCCACTCCCCTGGCCCCACAGGTCACAGCACAGGTGTAGCTGCCACTGTCATCCAATGTAGCATTGTCAATGGTCAGGGTGGACATCATCAGTGAGAAGTTACTGGCAATGTAGATCCCTTGTTGGGGTGTCATCAGGACATATGGAGCTGCCAGATCTTCATCATAGAGCAGCACTCCATCCTTGTACCATGCAACATAGTACACTGAGGTGGTCCATGAGCACACGAGAGAGATGTTGCTGCCAGCCGGATAGTCTGCTGTGGACTCCACAGTTGACACATTGACTGTTGGCAGAACTGCATGGAGAAGGCACATTAGAATACACAATGAGTTGGTAAATGCCACACAAGGGAAGATGCTCATTCATACAAACTACATGCACACAGTTGCATTTGCTGCAGACGCCTGCTCAACTTCCAAAAATAGCTGCTTGCTGCACATTTATGATAATGATTCTTATTTAAGTAGCTCCCAGTGTTAGATGGTGCAACTGTTACCATCAAGAATAGAAGACACTATTAGCAAATTGGTACCATTTTGGCACCAGTTTAGCAAATTAAGTGTACCAATGTTGTTTTTGATCAGGTGGAATGTTCACAGCAAGACAGCTAAGGGAACAACAATTCCATACTCACAAACTGGACAGATCAACTGAGATATATGATATGTAGTACCAGGTACAGACAGAATAATCAAGAACAAAATTGAAAAACAATTAACAATTTCAGAGATGGAGTCATTGGTTCACTGCAAGTAGATCATTCAGAATTGCCCTCATGCCTCCAATACATCCACTTACTGCTACTCTAACAACTTAACTGTGAAATTATTATTTTGAGCCACTACCAGTAGTGTACCATGCATGCCCAGCGGAACAGCCCAGGCTGCCCAGGCCATGGCCTGCCCATTCTTTTGTATAGCAAAGATACTTGCTGGCCTGTGCATGTGGCCATCTAGGTAAGATTGTCATGATGTGCCCTGACCACCTTTAAAGTGCTTCTTCCTGGCCTGCCATGCCATCCCACCTGTGTCCAAACTGCTTCAGTATCACATGTACATGTGTGCATGTGTGGGAAATTGGCAAATGCCCTCTCCATGCACTACCAACCTGGCTCCACTGTCATGAAGTCTTCATTGGCAGGTGTTCCATTGAAGAACAGGTTCTCTGCTGTCACTGACACAGTCAGGTTCTCACATGCTGGCAGGTTGGGTGCCTCCACTGTGTTAGTTGGGTGGTCTACTGTAGTACTGAACAACACTGCTGAAGTGCTGTTACTCACTTCCACCAAGTACCTCAAGGTTGGGTTCCCTCCAGGGGGATTTCCCGTATACATGGAATTGTCCATCACGGGCATCCAGTCAATGACAGCTGTCACTGGTGCTGTGTCATTGGAATTGATGTCAGCTGACAATCCATTGGGTGTATTGGGACGTTCTGAGTAGGATGACAGGGCAATTAACACACTGCAGCTCTGTTCATGTTGGCAGCTAAACAGTTTGGTGCAGTGTATTCAGTACTCACCATAGACAAACACCTCAGTGGTGTCCTGCAGATTGGCTGCAATCATACCAAACTCCACTCCCCTGGCCCCACAGGTCACAGCACAGGTGTAGTTGCCACTGTCATCCAATGTAGCATTGTCAATGGTCAGGGTGGACATCATCAGTGAGAAGTTACTGGCAATGTAGATTCCTTGTGGGGGTGCCAACAGGACATATGGAGCTGCCAGATCTTCATCATAGAGCAGCACTCCATCCTTGTACCATGCAACATAGTACACTGAGGTGTACCATGAGCACACGAGAGAGATGGTGCTGCCAGCCGGATAGTCTGCTGTGGACTCCACAGTTGACACATTGACTGTTGGTAGAACTGGAGAAGGCACAATAGAACACATGGTGTGTTGGTAAAATGGAACTTAATGAATTGTGTGAAGTTAATGGCAAGGCTACGGAATTCCTGCAATATCTTATAGCTAGGCAGTCGACAGTCGGCAGCACTGATGTCACAGCAAGGAGCACGTGTCTACACAGGGCACAGCACTTATGTCACATCTTCTGTGCATGTGCATGTATCACCTCGCGGTAAGAGCAGCTGCAGCGACCTGCACGGTGACCAGGTGTTTCTTAACATTGTAATTTATTTTCCTCCGTCCTTGTGACGTGAATAGAGTTAGGCTCTATCCACAGGTGTGACCACATTACTACTTAGCAAGGTAAGCAAGGTCAAAGGTGAAAGGTTAAAGGGTTAAGGTCAAAGGTTAAGGGTCTAAGGTGGCACCTGGGGATGCTCCCCCATTAACCCAAGTAGTGGGCCCTCACGGCCCACTTCCGAAGGTGAGTGAACACCAGGTGAGTTCCGGAGGGGTGGCATAGACCATAGACATTATATAATGTCACACACGGTGTGTTGGTAAATGTCACTCATTGCAAGATGCTCTTTCATACAAACTACATGCACACAGTTACATTTGCTGCAAACACCTGCTCAACTTCCAAAAAGGCAGCTTCTTGCTGCACATTTACAATATTGTTTCTTATTTGTATAAGTAGCTCCCAGTGCTAGACGATGCTCAACTGTTAGCATCATTTTAATGGCAAGAACAATAGGTATTATCAGTGAATTAGCACCAATTTTGCACTAGTTTAGCAATTAAGTGTGCCAATGCTGTTTTTGACCATGAGGAATGTTCAGAGCAAGACAGGGAACAACAATTCCATATTCACAACTTGGACAGAGCAACTGATCAGACAGATCAATTGCTATAAACGGTTTGCAATACCAGGTAGAGACAGAATAATCAAGCGAAGCAGTTAACAATTTCAGAGATGGAGTCATTGGTCCACTGCAAGTAGGTCATTCAACATTGCCCTCATGCCTCCAATACATCCACTTACTGCTACTCTAACCATTTAACAGTGAAATTATTATTTTGAGCTACTACCAGTAGTGTACCATGCCATCCCACCTGTGTCCAAACTGCTTCAGTATCACATGTACATGTGTGCATGTGTGGGAAGTTGGCAAATGCCCTCTCTGCTACTAACCTGGTTCCACTGTCATGAAGTATTCACTGGCAGGAGTTCCATTGAAGAACAGGTTCTCTGCTGTCACTGACACAGTCAGGTTCTCACATGCTGGCAGGTTGGGTGCCTCCACTGTGTTAGTTGGGTGGTCCACTGTATCAGTGAACAACACTGCTGAAGTGCTGTTACTCACTGACACAAAGTACCTCAAACTTGTGTTCCCACCAGGGGGAATCCCTGTAGCATTGTCAAGCAATGCCATCCAGGAGATGACCGCAGTCACTGGCATTGTGTCATCTGATCTGATGACAGCTGACAGACCAGTGGGTCCATCAGGACGTTCTAAAAAGTGGTAGAGTAAAGATTTACAATATATTGTCATCCCTGTTGTTCACTTGCAGCTGAAGGAATGAAAGAATTCACACTATAGCACTTACCATACACAAACACATCCGAAGTGTTTTGCAGATTTGCTGTAATCTCACTAAAATTGCCTCTCCATGCCTCACAGCTCACAGCACAGGTGTAGCTGCCACTGTCATCTAATGCAGCATTGACAATAGTCAGAGTGGACATCATCATTGCATAGTTACTATTAACATTGATCCCTTGTGGGGGGCCCGTCTGGACAGAGGGAGTCACCAGATCTTCCTTGTAGATCAATACACCATTTTTGTACCATGCAGCATAGTACACTGAAGTGCTCCATGTGCACTTTAGCTGGATATTGGTACCGGAGGCTGCATCAACCCTATCAGGTGACACTGTGACTGTAGGTGGGACTGATAGTAGAGCAGTAGAACAGATTATGTATAGTAAATAATCAACAAGGGATAACAAAACGACAAAGGTAAGTGGTTCAAACACCTCGCATTAAGATATCTTCTAACTCCCCCATCTGCTAACCTGGCTCCACTGTCATGAAGTCTGTACGAGCAGGCATTCCACTGAGGAGGATGTTCTTTGCAGTCACTGACACAGTAAGACTCTCACATGCTGGAAGGTTGCATGCCTCCAATGAGTTCAGTGGATGGTCCACTGTATCAGTGAACAACACCGTGGACATGCTGTTACGCACTTCCACACAATACCACAAAATTAGGGCTCCTCCTGGGGGGATCCCAGTAGCACTGCTCACCAAAGGCAACCAGGTGATATTAGCAGTCACTGGTTTGGTATCATCTGGTTTGATGACAGCAGTCACATTACTGGGGGCATCAGGAGTTTCTGAATACAAAAATCAGGCTGATTGATTAAACATCCTTTCGTAGGCTGGCTTGCACAGTGAGGAATGAGACATTTAAAACTACCTACACTTACCATATATAAACACATGAATAGTGACCTTCAGATTCGCTGGGATCATACCAAACTGCACCCCCATTGCTCTACAGGTCACAACAAAGGTGTACTTGCCACTGCAACCCAATGCAGCATTGACAATAGTCAGAGTGGACACCCTCAATGTGTAGCTACTGACAACAGTGATCCCTGGTAGAGGTTTCACCACGACAGTGAGAGTGGCTAGGTTTTCTGCATAGATTAGTATGCCATTCTTGTACCATGCCACATAGTACACTGAGGCACTCCATGTGCCCTGGATAGAGATGTTGTTGCCAGCTGAATAGTTTGCTGTGGACTCCACAGTTGACACATTGACTGCTGGCAAACCTGGAGAAGGCACATTATAACACATGACATAAAGATAACTATTATTTTGAGCTACTACCAGTAGTGTACCATGCCATCCCACCTGTGTCCAAACTGCTTCAGTATCACATGTACATGTGTGCATGTGCGGGAAATTGGCAAATGCCCTCTCTGCTACCAACCTGGCTCCCCTGTCATGAAGTCTTCACTGGCAGATGTTCCATTGAAGAACAGGTTCTCTGCTGTCACTGACACAGTCAGGTTCTCACATGCTGGGAGATTGGGTGCCTCCACTGTGTTAGTTGGGTGGTCCACTGTAGCACTGAACAACACTGCTGAAGTGCTGTTACTCACTTCCACAAAGTACCTCAACGTTGGGTTCCCTCCAGGGGGAATCCCCGTAGCATTGGCCATCAAGGCCATCCAGGAGATGTTAGCTGTCACTGGTGATGTGTCATTGGAATTGATGTCAGCTGACAATCCATTGGGTGTATTGGGACGTTCTGAGTAGGATGACAGGGCAATTAACACACTGCAGCTCTGTTCATGTTGGCAGCTAAACAGTTTGGTGCAGTGTATTCAGTACTCACCATAGACAAACACCTCAGTGGTGTCCCGCAGATTGGCTGCAATCATACCAAACTCCACTCCCCTGGCCCCACAGGTCACAGCACAGGTGTAGTTGCCACTGTCATCCAATGTAGCATTGTCAATGGTCAGGGTGGACATCATCAGTGAGAAGTTACTGGCAATGTAGATTCCTTGTGGGGGTGCCAACAGGACATATGGAGCTGCCAGATCTTCATCATAGAGCAGCACTCCATCCTTGTACCATGCAACATAGTACACTGAGGTGTACCATGAGCACACGAGAGAGATGTTGCTGCCAGCCGGATAGTCTGCTGTGGACTCCACAGTTGACACATTGACTGTTGGTAGAACTGGAGAAGGCACAATAGAACACATGGTGTGTTGGTAAAATGGAACTTAATGAATTGTGTGAAGTTAATGGCAAGGCTACGGAATTCCCGCAATATCTTATAGCTAGCCAATCGACAGTCGGCAGCACTGATGTCACAGCAAGGAGCACGTGTCTACACAGGGCACAGCACCTATGTCACATCTTCTGCGCATGTGCATGTATCACCTCGTGGTAAGAGCAGCTGCAGCGACCTGCACGGTGACCAGGTGTTTCTTAACATTGTAATTTATTTTCCTCCGTCCTTGTGACATGAATGGAGTTAGGCTGTATCTTCAGGTGTGATCACATTACTACTTAGGGGTGGGTAAGCAAGGTCAAAGGTGAAAGGTTAAAGGGTTAAGGTCAAAGGTTAAGGGTCTAAGGTGGCACCTGGGGATGCTCCCCCATTAACCCAAGTAGTGGGCCCTCACGGCCCACTTCCGAAGGTGAGTGAACACCAGGTGAGTTCCGGAGGGGTGGCATAGACCATAGACATTATATAATGTCACACACGGTGTGTTGGTAAATGTCACTCATTGGAAGATGCTCTTTCATACAAACTACATGCACACAGTTGCATTTGCTGCAAACACCTGCTCAACTTCCAAAAAGGCAGTTTCTTGCTGCACATTTACAATATTGTTTCTTATTTGTATAAGTAGCTCCCAGTGCTAGACGATGCTGTTAGCATCATTTTAATGGCAAGAACAATAGGTATTATCAGTGAATTAGCACCAATTTTGCACTAGTTTAGCAATTAAGTGTGCCAATGCTGTTTTTGACCATGAGGAATGTTCACAGCAAGACAGCTAAGGGAACAACAATTCCATACTCACAACTTGGACTGAGCAACTGGTATATGTGGTATGCAGTATTAGGTAGAGACAGAATAATCAACAACGAAATTGAGAAACAATTAACAATTTCAGAGATGGAGTCATTGGTCCACTGCCCGTAGGTCATTCAAAATTGCCCTCATGCCTCCAATACATCCACTTACTGCTACTCTAACCAATTAACAGTGAAATTATTATTTTGAGCTACTACCAGTAGTGTACCATGCCATCCCACCTGTGTCCTAACTGCTTCAGTATCACATGTACATGTGTGCATGTGTGGGAAGTTGGCAAATGCCCTCTCTGCTACCAACCTGGTTCCACTGTCATGAAGTATTCACTGGCAGGAGTTCCATTGAAGAACAGGTTCTCTGCTGTCACTGACACAGTCAGGTTCTCACATGCTGGCAGGTTGGGTGCCTCCACTGTGTTAGTTGGGTGGTCCACTGTAGCACTAAACAACACTGCTGAAGTGCTGTTACTCACTTCCACAAAGTACCTCAAGGTTTGGTTCCCTCCTGGGGGAATCCCTGTAGCATTGTTCATCAATGCCATCCAGGAGATGTTAGCTGTCACTGGTGTTGTATCATATGGTGTGATGCCAGCTGACAAACCATTGGGTGTATTGGGAGGTTCTGAGTAGAATGATAGGGCAATTAACACACTGCAGCTCTGTTCATGTTGGCAGCTAAATAGTTTGGTGAAGTGTATTCAGTACTTACCATAGACAAACACCTCGGTGGTGTCCTGCAGATTGGCTGCAATCATGCCAAACTCCGCTCCCCTGGCCCCACAGGTCACAGCACAGGTGTAGTTGCCACTGTCCTCTAATCTAGCATTGCCAATGGTTAGTGTGGACGTCATCAGTGTGAAGTCACTGTCAACAGTGATCCCTTGTCGGGGTGCCATCAGGACAGATGGAGCAGCCAGGTCTTCCTCGTAGAGCAACACTCCATCCTTGTACCATGCAACATAGTACACTGAGGTGGTCCACATGCAGAGGAGAGTGATGTCACTGCCAGCTGGATAGTCTGGCATCATACTGTATACTCCAATATCAACTGGCTCTGCAAACATAATTATATAAAATGGAATGCTATAAATGGCATTTCTTTCTACTTCATGTATAGTTATGTCATACTCACCATTCGGCTCTAAAGTTGAGAAGTCAAGAGGAGTTCCATTACTACTTTCACTGCCTCTCTCTGCTGTCAGTGTGGCTGTGAGGTTGGCACAAGCAGGGAGGTTGCAGATCTCCAGGTTGTCATTTGGATGACTGATGGATGCATTAGCAACTATGGTGTCACTCTCATTAAACACCATGATGGTGTACATGATATTTTGACCATCACCGGTGACATTGTTCAGAGCAGTCCAGGAGAACATGGCAGTGACAGGCTTAGAGTCGGCGGAAGGGTCCACTATCATGACATTAAACCCATCTGGGTCTGTGAGGGGTGCTGCATATATTGACACACATACACACTGTTCTCATACACTGAGTCATTAAAGAACATATTAATTTTATTGTATTCACAGTATTACAGCAAGAGGTATATCAGCTTATGGTCATCAATCACCACCACAATTTAGAATCTGAATAGTTCAAAGTTCCTTGTACACTATGCAGACACGTTCAGGGTTTAACTGTGCTATAGATGTACAGTAGTTGTCACATAGTATCATCATCAATGCAAGTCACATATCAATGGAAGTCCCATAGGGTGCATAACACACTGTGTGCTTTATACGTTAAGGGCTGTGATGAAAGAGGTTTCATAAAATGTTTAGTTTAATAGGCACTTTTGTACAATACCATACATGCGTGATTGGAGTAGTGATAGTATATGACCAAATTTTATTTAGGGAGTGCATCCCCTGCATGCATGATTCAGAGAATGGGTCTTTGCCATTTGGTCGAAGAGTGTGTCCCTTGCCAGAGCTTAGCTCCTTGGGTGTTAAATCACATTTTTGACTTCCACCTCTTTCATTAACCTTTGGCTACTAGTTTGCGCACAAATGAGCTACACTTTACATTACTACCATAGGTATTATCATGAAAAGAAGATAATTGAGTGCAGAATATGCAGAAATTAACATAAACATACTCACCCAATGGTGAAGGGGTCGGAGTAGGCTCTGGGGAAGCTTTACATAGCACCACAGTAGAGCAAGCATGCAAGCAAGCAAGTGTGCATGGGAAAACAAAGATTACATGACATTATACTATTACCTCTGTGAAATAGCACCATGCACCAAGATATGTACAGATGCAGTATGATTTCTCTGGTGGAGGAGTTAGAGTGTATAGTTACAAGGAACACACACGCGCGCGCAAACACACACACACACACGCACACACACAAGGTGCCCTTCCACTAAGTTAAATGCTGTATGGTCTTTCATGCATGGGGCTCCTGAAAAGTGTATACCCCAACACAGACACAAGAGAAGTAATGGGTTTTGATGCATATGACTAGTCATAAATGAATAGTAAGGCGAGGCATCCACCCACACATTTTCTACAATAGTGGGATAAAGTGGGCACATAGGTTAATAGATAAATTGTCTGAATGGAAACTATTAGTAAAAGTCATTATGTCCAATCTTCCTCTGAACTTGTATATACTATGGCTGGTAGTCTTTACACATGCTGTCATCCAAGTTGCAAATGTGCCAGTTAACGACACGTTGCATCATGAAAACACGCATGTGCCACTATTACAAGCTGTGGATGACTAGGAAAAGGGCTGAAACAAATTTGTCTATCATCTACATGTTTGCATGGAGGGCTACTATCTGGAGATCACTACCTTATACGTACAAAATTTTGCGGCACATTATTATCGCAAATTTCGCGAACCCGTGGAGGTTCGCGAACATTCTTACAATTTCCCAGGGCCATATGCACGTATATACAGAGGGCGATAAATGCATGTGTAGTAAACAAACGCGTTTCTTATGTGGGGAATGGCCAAGAAGACGATCAACGATTGCTTTAAGATCGTAGACATCTTTACCAAGGACTTGCCGGTTCGAGCAATCTACGCTCCGGTAATCATGCATACTATCGGGCCGCTGCGCCGAACGATCACGGAGCAAAGGCAGGATATGGTGCGCGGAACGTGTCCCGCAGTCTTTCTAGACTGCCACTGCATAAGGATCTTTGCTGTCTCCACTTTCCCGTTCACACTGAAGAACTGCTCCTGACGATGCAGTCTAATCATCCTTGTAAACGTGATACCCGCAAACGCAACTGCATCCGTAAACTGTCAGAAATGATCCTCAAAGCGCCAGTAGATCGAACCAAAGCGTAAAGCGATGCCTGAACCACTCTAGGTGCTGATATCTTGCGCACAAAGGGAGCCATTTGCGAAATTATAATCTGGAAAATTGTCAGGTATGGGGCATTCGCGCGCGAAATATACATCCCGCGAAAATTTGCACGTATACGGTATCACCTTAAGGCTAAAACTTTGATGGCATGCAACTAAATTTTAGGATCAGGTGGATTCTAAATTTAGGGATTTTTGAGAGTTTTTGGTGTATAATAATTTTTGCCAGTACAAATATTTTTGCAGGCGCAAATTTTTGGCTGTGTTTGTATTACTCACTAAATTTTAAATTTGTAACTTAAAATTTGTGGCCTGATGGTAATTCATTTAGTATTCCTCAGTTCACCACCTTCCTCCTTTGGTTTAATGAAGGAAGATACATGTCCAACACTGGACTACAGTGGAGTGGGCCCTGAAGAATGTCTTAAGAGCCCGAGGGCTGACACAGCCTTGAAGAGTGTTTCACACAGGGAATCCTTCACCATATTGTACACACCATCATGGACATTGTGTATATATGAGGTCATGGTTATCTTTGAGATGAAAAGTAGGTCTGAATAGAGGAAACTACACCCCTAGTTACTTTGATCATCACTAGTCTCGCGTAGCCAGACCGCCATCTTTGCTCAGACCCCGCCTTCGCAAAAGACGAAGGCGGGGTCTGAGCAAAGATGGCGGTCTGACTACGCGAGACTAGATCATCACCATAACCATAGTTTGATGGTCAGCTAGCTAGTAGCGTGCTAGAAAGCTGGTCCAACATGCAGTCTTGATATCTAGCCGGACAGCAGTGCTCTGTTGTAGATAGTAAGAGTCTCCTCTCTTTGACACAGAGCATTTGGCTTGACAATTACAGTAAATCCCCATAATAACTAATTATTATAACAAAAGTGGTGTTCCATGCAGTTTCCACCACTGGATTCTTGCAATTAGATGGTAGTAATGGCAGCTGATGGCAGTAAGAGTCGCTAGGTGCAAGCTGCAGATGGTTAGGACAAAGATGAGCCCTTGAAAGTTGGAGTGCAATGCAGCAAGTAAAATTTGCTCTACATGCTTGTATATGTACCCTTGCACTTCCTGCATTTGGTTGCACGTGGTTGCCACAGCAGCTCATCACTGTCAAGAATAGAGTCGCAATTTGATACGCTTTCAACTTGTAGTGATGCCAGATGGTATTCAAGAAAGATGTATTGGTGGACTGTCATTAAATTAATACTGTATCATAAATCATAATAGTGAACATATTCCCATGCACAGACACTCGAGTGTGTGATCCATTCATTCCGTAGGTGCCATGTGCATTGGCTCCTGCACTTGCTTGACACACAAGTATATTAGTATGCACACTGTACACAATAATTTTAACGGGGCACCCCAGTCATCACAGCAGGACTTATAGAGATGGTTGCAGCTATTCACAGTTGGACACTACAAATAATGCCATAGTTCTTTCATTCCAATTGAAGTGCCGCAGGCATATTTATAGCTTGAAGGCCAATCGTGAAGTGCCCAAGGTGCACTGATTGCAGGGCCAGTCAGAGCTATTTCCAAGTTCCTACAGTATTTTGTATGCCTCCTTTGAAAGTGTTTGGCAGCGCCAACACCAGTTCGAACCACCCTGCATTGAGCGAGCTAGTGGCGCCGATTTTTCCCCTGGAATAATGGTCCCCTGGACCCATACTTTTTGTTGGACCAAAATTTCAGCGACAGGTAATACAAACAGCTTGCTTGACGGCAAGTCTGCCGATCGATAACTCTGTTCAGAAAACCGCTAGCGCAACGCATCCTAACTGATATACGTATATGCAGCTACCTGAAGTAGCATTATCACTGGTAGCGCATACTGTACACTAGTGTAAACGGGCGTCTTCAAATCAGTTTATCGTTTGGTTGTAAACTGCTGCTGTCGGAGAATTCCCATAACCCTCGCCATTCGGACGACTTCTCTCCTTTGCTAAAACGGTTATAGAGTCGTTACATCATCGTGAGCCTCTACGAAATCATCAACACCGACAACAGTGGCAAAACGTTTCCACTCGCTTGTGAGATGCCATCTCGCGAAGTGCGTGCGAAACTACCTCGCTGGTCCGTGCTGTTAGATGAGTACGTTCGCTAAACCGCTTTGATCCAATCGACTCGACTCTAACTCCGGTTGACTCGACTCTAACTCCGGTTTCGATCAACTTGCTCCGATGTAAAAGGACTTCGACCGATGTACTCTAGCTTAAACGAGCCATATGATAATTATGTGGACAGTGAGCTGCATACTTCCTGAGCCTGCATCCGTGCACGAAAAACCAGCTCATCTTGCTCTTGTAGTTACTGCATGGGCTACGATAGGCTACGACGGTACATGGTCTAGACCATGTACCGTCGTAGCTACATGCCCATGATGGTCTATACTACTGATCATGTCAGTAGTATAGACCATCCTCACTCCTACTTATTAGGCGCATAGCTTTTCTCACCTACTGTAATTAGGTATGCGGACAGTGAGCTACGTACTTCCTGAACCTGCATCCGTGCACGAATAACCAGCTCATCTTGCTCTTGTAGTTTCTGGGCTACGATGGTCTATACTACTGATCATGTCAGTAGTATAGACCATCCTCACTCCTACTTATTAGGCGCATAGCTTTTCTCACCTACTGTAATTAGGTATGCGGACAGTGAGCTACGTACTTCCTGAACCTGCATCCGTGCACGAATAACCAGCTCATCTTGCTCTTGTAGTTTCTGGGCTACGATGGTCTATACTACTGATCATGTCAGTAGTATAGACCATCCTCACTACTACTTGTTAGGTGCCTATAGCTTTTCTCACCTCCTGTAGCCTGCACTGGACTTCCATTAATCAGTATGGCCAACACCACTGCAATACAGCAAACAGTGAGTCTAGCTGTACCGCCAGTCCTCTCCATGATGGAACCCACAGAGCTACTCTCAGTAGTTGAGCCTGAGGTGAGTGAAGAACAGTGCAAGGAGTGTCATTATATAGTATCGGACTACTACGTGCTGACCACACCCGTGTAATCTATCAAAGGGCATTAGGTTGCACTTCAGCATTCCAGTATGTTGCAACAGCTGCAATATTAGTGAATTGACTACTGCACTGAACATAGGACTACTGAATTATATGAATTATGTGTTAGTACTACATTGGACCGTTTATGTGTCCACTGCCTTATGGTGTGGCACACTTTAATAATGATGTTTCAATTTTGATTGATTAAATGGTTGATTATAGCCATAACTGTGAGTATACCTCTACAATCACACCTGCAATACCAATAGGTAATAACTGATTATTGTATGCTGTTGTTGTCAGTGTTAAGTGTTCTGCATGGATGGATGGGCCATTTCCCCAGGTATACTCTCTGTGGTAGCTAACAATGTGACGTTTGCCTGCCACAGGAAGTGGGTATGATGTCACTTCCTTTACTGGAAACTTCTATGACGGCACACTCTTGCTTTTCAAGGGGCGCTATGCACAGTGGTACATAAAGGCAAACAGAGGCTCCTACTTGTAGGAGTGGTTCTGCTGTATAGATGTAATGTAGTATGGTCTTCAGACAGGTATGTAGACACGAAACTTGGTAGCCTCAACTTGGTGATAGCTAGGTGGTGTGTAACATAAAAAGAAAGCACTACTATACCAGTTACACCCAAATGCTTTATAGAATTAATCATCTATTAACCAACCCAGAGACCAAATGAAAAGACTGAATACCTTGTAACCCAGGTTCTGTTAAGTCTCTGGCACACACAAGCACACACTCACTCACTGTTCTCTGTCACACATGTTCTGAGGTTCACTGCCTACAGAGTGCCTAGTCCAGTCATTCCTCACTTACACAGCCATTCCACTCTAACTACTGGTTATCCTACTACCAGAAGGCTACCCTGTTTACTCTACTGAGACTGCTTCCTACACACATCTATGACTAACTTCACCTTCAATGGCTGTCATTGAGAGTATGAAGCTTCAAATAATGGACTACAGAGACTATTATTCATACAGAGACAACCCTTTTAAGTTTTAACAGAATACTCCCAGAGATCGAGTAGTGAGCTTAGAATTCGAAAGGCTGGGCATGAAGTCAAACTAGTAGCTATTAGTCATCATCATATCCTCACTGTTTACTTGTACATGTATGCATGAATGTTCTAATGTTCATTAGCACTAAAAACGTCAAACCAGTATACTTAGTGCCTATAATTGACATGTTGACAGGTTACATGTCATCAGGCTTGAATGGAATCTGTTGATGTATAAAACATTGGATGGAACTTCTCCCATGCCAGAAAATGGTTTCATGGCAACAAGGAGTAGGTTGAGGTGTGTGCACATGAGCACACACATCTGCACTACAGTACTGCAGTAAGCAAATACGGGAAAGTGTGTGATGTGTCAATGACCAAAGAGCATAGGTTCTCTGCATGTCAATGTAGCATGTATGTGTCTCTATAGCAACATACATGACTTATCCTGTGTGGGCTATTGTGCCCATATATATTGTGTTACACACACTTTCAAGCTAGCTACGCATAATTGTGCAAGCACTCATACTTGTTACGTTTCACATAGCTTCGTCACGCCACAACCAACCATTACACTCACAATGAATGTGTACAGGGGAAATTGATTCAGTTTGGTTGTGCTTTCCTTTGGAAGTCAAACTGTGTTGTGTAGGTCTTGTTGCATGCAAGTAACAGTACCCTATGCCTTCTTAAAATACAGTACATTGCTGCAAATTCACACAGGCTTTGTGTAACAGCTGAACCCGACATATCTGGAGAATGTGGCAATGTACAAACTATAAGTGTGGCACTGTATTAATGAATTTCGTATTGGTTTGTATAATTTGTCATATATTGTATCTGCGCTTTGTTCATTATACATTTCTTGTGTAGTATCAATTTTACATCAGATTCTGTACAACGATAGATCTCTGAAGTATTATTTGCACTGTGCAATGTGTGTGAAATAAGAAGGGAATGTCACCAGTTTCTGTGGTATTGAAGGGTACATGGTGAATCTAAAAGTTGATCAGAGACCTTCTCTCCACAGTCGAAGATCCTTGTGGCAAGAGGCTAACGTGTGATGTTTATTAATCAAACGGCATTCCCAGTGCCACCCACACCCAAAGTACTACCTGCATGTATGTGTATGAAATAACTTCACTGCACATCACACACTGATACTTGATAATGATGTTCTAATATTCTATTGAACTAAAAAGGTCAAACCAGTATACTTAATGCCTACTAATGACATGTTGACAGGTTACATGTCATCAGGCTTGAATGGAGTCTGTTGATATATAAAACATTGGATGGAGCTTCTCCCATGCCGGAAAATGGTTTCATGGCAACAAGGAGTAGGTTGAGGTGTGTGCACATGAGCATGCACATCTGCACTACAGTACTGCAGTAAGCAAATATGGTAAAGTGTGGGATGTGTCAATGACCAAAGAGCCTAGGCTCTCTGCATATCATGATCAATGTAGCTAGGTATGTGTCTCTGTAGCAACATGCGTGACTTATCCTGTGTCTCTATAGCAACGTATGTGACTTATCCTGTGTGGGCTATTGTGTCCATATTTATTGTGTTACACACACTTTGGAGCTAGCTACGTATGGTGCAAGCACTCATACTTGTAATGTTTCACATACAAGCACATCCTGGCTTTGTGTAATGTAATATGGTTACCTGTCCATAAGTAGACTTATATCCGCCATACACTGAATGCTCCACATTGTTGCCTGCATGACTGCATCACTACACTCGGTAGGCTGGTTCAGTATCAACAGCATTGTATATAGCTATGTAACACCACAACCAACCATTGCACTCAAAATGAATGTGTACAGGGGAAATTGATTTGGTTTGGTTGTGCTTTCCTTTGGAAGTCAAATCGTGTTGTGTAGGTCTAAAATGACTGCCACACAATCTCTGATACA
Organism: Ianthella basta; assembly: GCA_964019415.1. Classification (NCBI taxonomy): domain Eukaryota; kingdom Metazoa; phylum Porifera; class Demospongiae; order Verongiida; family Ianthellidae; genus Ianthella; species Ianthella basta. The sequence goes on from OZ025886.1 coordinate 755,413, forward strand.
GAATAACACACTTGATATCATGTATCCACTATACTGTGCCATGTATAGACCTATAGCTCACTCTCCTACTGTATCATGTGTGGACCTATGGCTATCCTACTCAGATACAGACACTACGTGTTACTAGTTGTATGCTACAGTTCTACCTTGTGGGTTTACTACATGTGAGCCAGAGGCATTCACAAACTATCAGTTTCTTGCTTTTCAAAGTTGGCCCAGGGGTAGTCATTGATTGTAGAGTCCTGTGTAGTTGGGTAAGAAATGTCAGAATTGATTGTCAAAACTAGAACTTAGGGCAGTCCTCTCATAAACAAACAACGTATATAGCACAATGGACAACACAACAGCTACCTACCACTTGATCCACATTCTTGTCTTTGCCCCGCCTCCTGTATGGAAGTCAATGCACAAGTTCACCGGCCACTACCCTACGCTAACAACACTACTGCATGCTGTTGATAATGTACATACCTGCCCACATACCTTAGGTAGATGACTATGCATATCACCACAGGGACAGTGACTGCTATGATGACACCGCAAACAACAAGACCTGCTATGAGACCACTCACGACAATAGGCGGAGGAGGAACTGCAGAGAGAGTATGAAGGGAAAGGGATTGGGAGCTATAGTGACTGCTTCTGCTATTTTGCTTGTCAAAACTGGTGATAAGTATGTATGTTAACTAACAGTTCCTTGCAAACTAACCACTGCCACGCAGTAACAACTCACTTATGTTCACAGTTGCATATCCAGTGGATTGGAAGACATTGTACTGTCTGTTAGGAACAGCATCCCTCCTGCTCCTGGGAGGCATGACCTGGAGGTAGCAATCACATGCAAGGAGTGGGTTCAGTGCTGCTGCATGTGGTGCTTGCTCTCTCCCTCACCTCAGTGCTGACAAAGTATCTGACAAAGCAGTCCAGTCTTCCTGCCATGACAGGGCCATTCCTGTACCGACCAGGGAAGTCATTTGGCTCAGATTCATCACCCACACCATATTGGTAAGGGAAGGTGATCCCTTCTGCAGTTGGATCAAACTCTGATGCAATATATGGCACATTGTCCTCTGCATTGTCGTATGTGCCAAATGTGCTGCTGTCTGGGAAGGCTGTGTCTGGAGCTGTGCTTCTAGTTGTTGGGAGAATGTTTCTGATGCATACCACCCACAGGTGACTGCAAGGAGTTGGGAATGTTAAGAGGTGTAGCAAGAAGATAAGGAGTTATGCAAAGGGAGCTAGGGTGTACTGGGCTGCGGGGTGGGGTGTGGAGAAGAGGGTGACTGTACATGTACATATACTCCTTTAATATTGCCCCTACTCCCTTTGAAATGTACACAATGTCACACATACCCTACGTTCTTGGTATGTATGCCTTAGTTCATGCTCATGCACTCCTAGCATACACAGAATACAATTATACACTACACATTACATATAGCTATACACTATACTATACCTTAGAAAGACTTGACGGGCAAATGTAGGTGCAGAGATCACAATCTCCACTATTGCACTAGATCCAGCCCTAATTTGAGGCACAATGATAGAGGGAAGTTCCTCTCCTGGAGGAACTCCTGGAGGAGCTGTAGCCTCAGGCAGAGTGGCGAATACTCCACTCAAGGGAGGACCGAACTCCACAACTGGAGCGTTGTTTGCTTGGACAGTCACCATGTAGTTAGTGAAGGGCTGCAGTCCAGTGATGTTGTGTGAGGTATCAGCGACTGGGATACTAGTTGTTGTCCCACCAAGTGGACCATATGTCAGTCGGTAGTTCCCACTGAATGGACTGGGTGGTGCTGTCCAATTCACATAGATGTAAGTTGGACGTCTCTCAGTAGCTGTGAGGTTGTCAGGAACAGCTGCATGCATGAATGGAGGAGAGTGCACAGTTAATGCTCCTCCTCAGATTAACAGAAACCATGTCCACTTACCCAGCACAAGCACCTCCCTGATGGCACTGAACTCTTCAGACACTTGCTGCACTTCACCTCTAACCACCTGCCGAGCACGACATGTCACTGCACATGTGTAGTTTGCTGAATCAGTGATAAAGGCATCTGTGACTTGTAGAGTGCTCCAGCGAGCAGCAAAGTCAGCAGTGGCACTTGGACTACCAGTGAAGCTCCCATACTCCTGTCTCTCCACTCCCCTGACCCGGTCCTCTCCATAGAAGGAGACACCATTCCTCAGCCAAGCCACATAGTAGACTTCAGCATCCCAAGAGCAGTTCAACATGATGGTGTTGTTGGCATTGGCTGGAGCTTGGAAGAGGTAGGTAACAGGGTCCTCCATTGGGGAGAGACTGACACTGACAGCAGCTGAGGAGTAGGGAAGTAAGGTGGAAGCACAGGTATCTAAAGGCATAATGCCAATATATTATGTAGCATCAAACCAATAACTCATAAAAGAGATTTCTATGCAACATTTAGTGGAGATATGTATGTATATAAGGGCAAAATGTTGTGCAGTGATTCATTCATGATCAATGTCAGACAGCGTTAACACTACCTTATCAATGCAAGTATACATACGTATGCAAATTGCACTGAATGTGGACATATCTAGAATTGGAGCTCACTTGTTTCATTCAGAGTGAATATGTCCATAGTTGTTGGTCCATCACCAGCTCGCCTGTTCCTTGCAAAGATGGTGGCATAGTACTCCTCACATGGGTAGGTCAGGTTGACCACAACAGTGGTGGTGGGGTGGGGCACTGTAGCCCCACCCACTGAGTCTGTGTCATTCATGACATCCAGAATATAGTAGATGATACCCACAGGGTCCAGAGTGGGGGGCACTCCCAGGAAGGAGGGGGGAGTCCAGGTGAAGGTGACACTGAGGTAGTCTACACTGGCAGCAAAGGTAACCACCTCACTTGGAACATCTGTTATAGGAGGAAGGGCAGAGTCAAACAATAGCGGTGGGGAAAGATGTGAACAAACAACTTCATCACATCACTGTGATCAGATGGTTGCTGTATGTCACCAATCCTATTCTCATATCATCTACTCCATGCACTTCATTAGTGAACATGATCAGTTGTAGATTCATTCTACACTCACCATAGATGAGCACCTCCTTGGTGGCCTTGTACTGCATTGGAATGTCTCCCTCAGCACTGTCCTTGGCTCTGCAGGTCACTGCACAGGTGTAGTTCCCACTGTCATTCACTTGACTGAAGGTGAGTGTACTGTTCTGCCCCTCAACCTCCACCTCAACAGAAGCACCAGTGTTGTCCACTGTGACTCCACTGACAAGGTCCCTGCTGTACAGGAGAGTACCATCCTTGAACCAAACAAGGTAGAACACTGTTGTGTTCCAGGAACAAGTGAGAGTGATATTGTCTGTGACATTTCGAATTCCCTCCAGTGGATCCACATCAGGTGTCAGGGTCACAGTTGGGTCATCTGGAACATGGGATTAGTAAGGAGTTAAAGTTCAGCAGTGTGATGCTGTGTATAGGGAAACAATCTGACACCTCATACATAATCTGCTACTAACCTGGTTCCACTGTCATGAAGGCTTCACTGGCAGAGGTTCCACTGAAGAACAAGTTCTCTGCTGTCACTGACACAGTCAGGTTCTCACATGCTGGCAGGTTGGGTGCCTCCACTGTGTTAGTTGGGTGGTCCACTGTAGCACTGAACAACACTGCTGAAGAGCTGTTACTCACTTCCACAAAGTACCTTAAGGTTTGGTTCCCTCCAAGGGGAATCCCCGTAGCATTATCCATCAAAGCTGTCCAGGAATTGACAGCTGTCACTGGTGATGTGTCATTTGGTGTGATGACAACTGATAGACCATTGGGTGCATTGGGAGGTTCTAAATGAGGCACAGTCGAGTGCAGTAATGATAAAGAATTGTACTATGATGTATCTTAGTAAATCACGCTGGTCTGTAGCAAGTGTTTAGCAGTACACTTACCATAGACAAACACCTCAGTGGTGTCCTGCAGATTGGCTGTAATCATACTAAACTCCACTCCCCTTGCCCCACAGGTCACGGCACAGGTGTAATTGCCACTGTCAGTCAATGTAGCATTGTCAATGGTCAGGGTGGACATCATCAATGTGAAGTCACTGGCAATGTAGATCCCTTGTTGAGGTGCCATCAGGACATATGGAGCTGCCAGATCTTCATCATAGAGCAGCCCACCATCCTTGTACCATGCAGCATAGTACACTGAGGTGTTCCATGAGCACACGAGAGAGATGGTGCTGCCAGTCAGATTATCTGATGTGAATTCCACAGTTGATGCAGTGATTACTGGCAGAACTGGAAAAGATACAATATTATTAGAAAAAGAAATGTCACGTATTGTATTAGGTGGTGGGCAGCTCAATGCTGTACATCAGGGGGCTAGAATGCATGTCACATGTACAGTATGTGTAACTGTTGTTGATTTAGTTGGCCTGCCATGAGGCGAGCAAATGTTAATCGTCTTTAGTTGTTTTAAGTGCATCCAGTAGCACATAATTATGTGCTCCTGGTGTATCCCATTGCACAGTGGTGGTTTGACACACACCAGTGTGTTGTTACCACAGACCTCGTGGCAAAGAATGTTGTTGTCACACACACATACATTATTAGACATACCTACAAACTACATGCACACATAGCTGCTTTAGCAGAGAGGTGTGATCAACGTCTAGTAGAGATTGTGATACAGAACTGTGTGCATAGTTCCCAGTGCTAAACATGGTTAATATACAAACCCCAGTGTACATAATTATTGATACAGTATGCATGTATACAACACGCAGTGGGTGGAGCTGAGGAGAGGAAACATCAAACTGGTAAACAATTTTAAAATAGGATCTAAACTCCTCTTGATTGTCTGGGACCATATCAGATTAATTTTGGCTATATATACAAAACAGAAAAACTATATACCTTACTGAAATGTTATGTATGTTACATGTGCAACTTTCACGTAGGGTAGGTAGCCAGTCACTTCTGTGGCAAGGTATATATTTGCAGCAAAGATGTCACTGTTTCATGGGTTAGTTAGCCTATGGCTATGTTTCAACCAAAACTGCTACTAACCTGGCTCCACCGTCATTAAATCTTCACTGGCAGGGGTTCCATTGAATGATTGGTACTCTGCTGTCACTGACACAGTCAGGTTCTCACATGCTGGCAGGTTGGGTGCCTCCACTGTGTTAGTTGGGTGGTCCACTGTAGTACAGAACAACACTGCTGAAGTGATGTTACTCACTTCCACAAAGTATCTCAAAGGTAGGTACTCATCAGGTGGAAGCGCTGGAGCATTCTCCAATAACTGTATCCAGGAGATGTTTGCTGTCACTGGTGTTGTGCCATCTGGTGTGATGACAACTGACAGACCATCAGGGGGAAGTGCTGAATAATGGAGTACACATATCACATTACCTGTGGACATTAATGTAATGTGCATAAACTGTATCATGTCAAGAGGTGTCTTTAGATGTGTGAATCAATCAATGACATTCATAGGTTGATCTTACTGTTGTGTGAAAGTTTAGAACTAGTCAGACCAAAGACCAAAGTGACTATTGTGATATAAAGGATGATATCATGTACTTGATTTTTGCTCTTATCGCTATGATATCTACGACATTATGTTTCAGTGGTCGCAGGTGCTGGGGAGAATGCAGCTAAGTGTTATCTTGAATTTGACCTTCATATCCAAGCACTGCTGACTTGGTCTACACTTCAGCACACTGATTCAATGAAGCTGGCAATTTGATGATGTGAAAATTGAAAGGGACGAAAGAGGATATTGCATGGCTTTATTTGTTTCATTTTAGGTTAATAATGAGAAAACACTTATTCATGCCACACAGAATTCAGAAGATGAATGTGACATTCTATATAACAGTTATATGCTATATGTAGCTATGTATAAGTATATAGCTTTAATATTGTATGTCACAGATACTGTCCAAGTGGGTCAAATTTGACAGTCAGCCAGAATTTGAATGGCGTGTCAGAAAGTTGATCATTATAGAATGCCACCTAAGTGAACACCTTAGTTAGGTACAAAGAGAATGCAGACAAGTACAGTGCCTGAGTGAAGATGAACTACAAGTAAAGAAGGAGCTTCATATGATCGAGCACTAGAGCAATACAATGGTGAACACTTCATACTGACTATAAACACCAGCAACAAGAGAATTGAAGACGTTAGAGAATGGTCTGGATGATGTCTTACCTCTGCAGTTCGCTCCATCATCAGCCAATGTGAAGCCAGCAAAGCAGGTGCAGGAGAAAGAGCCATCAGTGTTTGAGCAGGATTGCTGACAATTATCTGTGTCCATTGCACACTCATCAATGTCTGCATGGGTTGGGGGGAGGAATGTGTATAGAGTACAATAGTACCGGTGACTAAAAGGAATGAAAGCAAAACAGGGATTGATCAAAGCTGGTCATACAAAGTGCTTTTTAGGGGCTGCCGCAGGCAGCCCCTATATTGTTTTCAAATTGACGTTTTCATATGGCTTCATGTTACGGATATATATATATATATATATAATACGCCAACCTACGGTTGTACGTCAATGCTTATAATTATATTGAATGTATTGGGCGAAGTATTGGGTATAGGGAATTTATATTGTCGGCCATTTTATTCGGCCGGAAGTGGACCGTGTGCGAGGCCAAGGGACTTTGAAAACCGGCTTCTAAACGACGTCTTAGCGAACTTTGGACGTTTTCTTCCTCCTCTGATCCTGGAACAGACCTCTACAGCACTTCTGGTCGACGGGTAAAGACACAGCTTCGAGACAGCGCCCAACAGGTCATCGACTTCGCCCCGCGCCTTCTTCGATAATGGCCGCGCCCGCCTCGGAGGACTTCACTCCGCCGCCTGGAACACATGACAGGAGCAACGTAGAAACTGGTGAACGCCGTGATATGTAGACGCTAACATTCTTCAACCGTTTGTAGCGTTGAAAAGCTTAACTCGCACGGTTGCCCTTCTGAATGCTCTTCAGAGCCTGGCCCACGCGTACTGCGCTGTAGCAAACGTACGTAGCTTTTGCCATCACAGACCACTAGCTACTCTGGCGACTGTGAGTTCCTTGCTACATTATATTACTGTGAATATTTACGGTAAATGCGTGTGCTGTAAGCAGTCATGTGTCTGTCTGTGCTGGAGATTTCTCTGTGCATGTGTGATGTGTGTGTGTGTGGTCTGTGATGCGTGTGTGGCCGGTGTGTGTGTGTGTGTGTGTGTATGTGTGTGTGTGTGTGTGTGTGTGTGTGGTGTGTGATGTGTGTGGCCGGTGTGTGTGTGTGTGTGTGTGTGTGTGTGTGTGTGTGTGTGTGTGTGTGTGTGTGTGTGTGTGTGTGTTTGCACATGTGTATGGGTGTGTGCGTGTGTGTGTGTGTGTGTGTGTGTGTGTGTGTGTGTGTGTGTGTCATGTAGCTATGTCTGGTGACTAGTGGTGTATGTGTACTGTCACTGAGGTGTATGACACAATGTCATGTGTTAACAATCATGAGTGACAGAGCAGCGACCAAAGGGAGCAAGTATTTCAAGTTGGGGCGGCAGCCCCACGAGTTTTTTAACTCGAAATACTTGTTCAGTAAGAGTGAGTTCTTCATGTTTGGGAGGATGCGTATTAGAAAGAGTATTAGTAATTGATGGGCTTAGCCATGCAGTTCATCCCATTGAAATTCAATAATATACAACAGCCAGGATTGAATGCCCCCTCCCCCCCCCCCCACACACACATTTGTGTGCACAAGTATGCACACAATGGCAGAACATACCGGAATTTACTATACAAAAATGGAGTTATACAGTATGACAGATCAGCGCACTCTATGTAAGAATACAAGTCTGACCTACTGTCCTTGTATTTAATGCGTGCTGCTAGAAATTGCTGTTTCTCCGAAAACTGTACAAACAATCACGCTGTTTATACATTTCTGCATGGTGTCAGAAGGCCACTTGGCATTGATGGAAGATCCAGATCTAGAGGTATGTACTGTACAAGCATTAGTTCAGAGTCATGTCATGTGGCAGGATACCTCACTCAGTACAAGGAACTCTACCTATGTTATTTATTCTGCAGCCATGCTAATTTGAGTCCAATCTAAATTAATCGAGATAAGTTCGGATTTATAGAGTGCACGCATATGTATATAAAATTTTGTGAATTAGCTGGTATATAACTGCAAAACATCCCAATGCCTATACTGCAAAATTAATGCATACAGCATACTAGTAGACACTGGGTAAGTGAACACTGTTTACCTGACAGTAAGTAGTACATGAACAATAGCACAACCACTGGAGCTCAGAACATGGCTAGTGACTAGGGTAGCTTAGCTGGTAAAATGAAATTATGAAATATGCATGCATTCACCTGTGCATGTCATTCCATTTCCAGTGTATCCACCATTGCAGGTACATGTGAAGGACCCAGGTGTGTTTGTGCACCTGGCATTTGAATCACAAGGAGACGACATACATTCATCGATATCTGTAAGAGCAGGTTAGGAAGATGACATTATTATAATGTGGACAAAAGTGATTAATGAAATGGCCAGAAAAGTATAATTATATATTTACCCATGCAACTCAATCCGTCTCCAACATATCCACCATTGCAGGTACATGTGAAGGACCCAGGTGTGTTTGTGCACCTGGCATTTGAATCACAAGGAGACAACATACATTCATCGATATCTGTAAGAGCAGGTTAGGAAGATGACATTATTATAATCCTCCAAAAACAAGGGCAGATGTAGGGATGGTGCAGTGTGTTGCTGAAGGGCATGGCAAACCACCTGGCAGAAAAACCGTAGGAACAAGGAGGAGGGCCGGTCCATGCAAAGAGGAGGGCCAGCCTGTCCATGCAAACCCAGATCATTAACATTCGCTGACTTTGAATAAATCTCAATCATATTTCGCTGCCACTCTGACTACGTATATACCCACACCACAGGCGGCATACAAAAGAGCTGCACTGTACCTACATCCTTGAATGCAGGATGCTTGCGGAGTGAAACCGAAAGTGCCAGCTAGCTCTGCACCGCCAAACGAACGCGGAAATGGCGGCAGGAAGCAATCGCGTAACAAGTGAAAATGGCTTCCAAATGGCACGACTGCGGAGAACCTTCAAAATGGAACGCGAGCGAATGGCGGGCGAAGCATGTCCCGTATGCACCCTGGAACATCTTACCGCGTTGTGGAACTAATGATTGCAACGCAACTAAAAAGGATTAGGCGGCCGAAGAAACAAAGAATGCAGGCCGGTTGCAACGGTTGCCAATTACGTCATGGAAAAATGGCGACCCGTAGTTATGGGCGCCTTAGCCCGGAGAATCGCCACATGCCATACTACGTCGCAGCATTCCCTAACCTAAAAAAGGCACTAGCCAGGAAGGGGTCGAGAAGAACTGCGAATGAATTGTTGTCTTAATCTTTGTCGTTCGTGAGCTACAGCTGACGGAGAAGAAGAAAAAGAAGAAGAAGACGAAACACGGAAAATGACGACGACGATTTCTACTCGACGGCGCGCTTGCGCTTGGAAATAAGGTTAGCTCTGAATACTGTACAGCCTACCTTCTTCATAGACGGTTTCTTTCGCCGGCTCTTACTTCTGTTCAGGAGTAGCTCGACTTTTCGTTTGTATTACAGCATGCAAACAACCACCACCATCCCTACATAGACAGCATTACCGTGCTGTCTGATGTGGACAAAAGTGATTGATGAAATGGCCAGAAAAGTATTAATTAAACATTTACCCATGCAACTCATTCCATCTCCAGTGTATCCACCATTGCAGGTACATGTGAAGGACCCAGGTGCGTTTGTGCACATGGCATTCGAATCACAAGGAGACGACATACATTCATCGATATCTGTAAGAGCGGGTTAAGAAGATGACATTATTATAATATGGACAAAAGTGATTAATGAAATGGCCAGAAAAGTATAATTATATATTTACCCATGCAACTCAATCCGTCTCCAGCATATCCACCATTGCAGGTACATGTGAAGGACCCAGGTGTGTTTGTGCACATGGCATTCGAATCGCAAGGAGACGACATACATTCATCAATATCTGTAAGAGCAGGTTAGGAAGATGACATCATTATAATGTGGACAAAAGTGATTGATATAATGGCCAGAAAAGTATTAATTAAACATTTACCCATGCAACTCATTCCATCTCCAGTGTATCCACCATTGCAGGTGCATGTGAAGGACCCAGGTGTGTTTGTGCACATGGCATTCGAATCACAAGGAGACGACATACATTCATCGATATCTGTAAGAGCAGGTTAGGAAGATGACATTATTATAATGTGGACGAAAGTGATTAATGAAATGGCCAGAAAAGTATAATTATATATTTACCCATGCAACTCAATCCGTCTCCAACATATCCACCATTGCAGGTACATGTGAAGGACCCAGGTGTGTTTGTGCACGTGGCATTCGAATCACAAGGAGACGACATACATTCATCGATATCTGTAAGAGCAGGTTAGGAAGATGACATCATTATAATGTGGACGAAAGTGATTGATATAATGGCCAGAAAGGTATAATTATATATTTACCCATGCAACTCATTCCATTTCCAGTGTATCCACCATTGCAGGTACATGTGAAGGACCCAGGTGTGTTTGTGCACGTGGCATTCGAATCACAAGGAGACGACATACATTCATCGATATCTGTAAGAGCAGGTTAGGAAGATGACATCATTATAATGTGGACGAAAGTAATTAATGAAATGGCCAGAAAAGTATAATTATATATTTACCCATGCAACTCAATCCGTCTCCAACATATCCACCATTGCAGGTACATGTGAAGGACCCAGGTGTGTTTGTGCACCTGGCATTCGAATCACAAGGAGACGACATACATTCATCGATATCTGTAAGAGCAGGTTAGGAAGATGACATTATTATAATGTGGACGAAAGTGATTAATGAAATGGCCAGAAAAGTATAATTATATATTTACCCATGCAACTCAATCCGTCTCCAACATATCCACCATTGCAGGTACATGTGAAGGACCCAGGTGTGTTTGTGCACGTGGCATTCGAATCACAAGGAGACGACATACATTCATCGATATCTGTAAGAGCAGGTTAGGAAGATGACATTATTATAATGTGGACGAAAGTGATTAATGAAATGGCCAGAAAAGTATAATTATATATTTACCCATGCAACTCAATCCGTCTCCAACATATCCACCATTGCAGGTACATGTGAAGGACCCAGGTGTGTTTGTGCACATGGCATTCGAATCACAAGGAGACGACATACATTCATCGATATCTGTAAGAGCAGGTTAGGAAGATGACATCATTATAATGTGGACGAAAGTGATTGATATAATGGCCAGAAAGGTATAATTATATATTTACCCATGCAACTCATTCCATTTCCAGTGTATCCACCATTGCAGGTACATGTGAAGGACCCAGGTGTGTTTGTGCACCTGGCATTCGAATCACAAGGAGACGATATACATTCATCGATATCTGTAAGAGCAGGTTAGGAAGATGACATCATTATAATGTGGACGAAAGTGATTAATGAAATGGCCAGAAAAGTATAATTATATATTTACCCATGCAACTCAATCCGTCTCCAACATATCCACCATTGCAGGTGCATGTGAAGGACCCAGGTGTGTTTGTGCACATGGCATTCAAATCGCAAGGAGACGACATACATTCATCGATATCTGTAAGAGCAGGTTAGGAAGATGACATTATTATAATGTGGACGAAAGTGATTAATGAAATGGCCAGAAAAGTATAATTATATATTTACCCATGCAACTCAATCCGTCTCCAACATATCCACCATTGCAGGTACATGTGAAGGACCCAGGTGTGTTTGTGCACATGGCATTCGAATCACAAGGAGACGACATACATTCATCGATATCTGTAAGAGCAGGTTAGGAAGATGACATCATTATAATGTGGACGAAAGTGATTAATGAAATGGCCAGAAAAGTATAATTATATATTTACCCATGCAACTCAATCCGTCTCCAACATATCCACCATTGCAGGTACATGTGAAGGACCCAGGTGTGTTTGTGCACATGGCATTCGAATCGCAAGGAGACGACATACATTCATTGATATCTGTAAGAGCAGGTTAGGAAGATGACATTATTATAATGTGGACGAAAGTGATTAATGAAATGGCCAGAAAAGTATAATTATATATTTACCCATGCAACTCAATCCGTCTCCAACATATCCACCATTGCAGGTACATGTGAAGGACCCAGGTGTGTTTGTGCACATGGCATTCAAATCGCAAGGAGACGACATACATTCATCGATATCTGTAAGAGCAGGTTAGGAAGATGACATCATTATAATGTGGACGAAAGTGATTGATAAAATATCCAGAAAAGTATAATTAAATATTTACCCATGCAACTCATTCCATTTCCAGTGTATCCACCATTGCAGGTACATGTGAAGGACCCAGGTGTGTTTGTGCACATGGCATTCGAATCACAAGGAGACCACAGTGTCACACATTCATCAATATCTGTAAGAGTAGGGTTAGGATGTTTGAATTGCATTATTAAGAAGGTGGCACAATAAAAGTGACGAAATTAAGCATTCAAAGGCATGCCACTAGAATGATATCAATATAATAATATCAATATTATTGGTACTGTAACAGTATATCACAGGAAATTTGGTAGGGAATTCACTTTGATTGCAATTGATTGATATACCTTTGAGATCATATCCACCAATATTTCCAACTGCCAAATTGTTAACATAATATCGCTTTGGCATTAGGCCTGCCCAACTGCCAAGTGTAACAACCACTACAATTTGAGCAATCTGCCAAAATAGCTACCAGGCAAATTTCTAGCACATTATGATAATTTTGACATGCATAACTATCAGGTTATCCAGAATGCATACTCATGGTGTTTAACAATTATCCAAAAAACACATGAAAGAAATTCAGTAGTGATTGATTTCTCAAGTGCACAGCATATTTAGGGAGCAGGACAATAGTGAACACTTCATCCAGAATATATAAACCAACTAGAAAAGGAATAAATTAAACCAGGTTGGGACAATGTGAATACGTTGGTCTTACCTGTGCAAGTCATTCCATCAGCAGCCAATGTAGAGCCAGCAAAGCAAGCACAAAGGAAAGAGCCATTAGTGTTGAAACAAGCGTGCTGACAATTATCTGTGTCCATTGCACACTCATCAGTGTCTGCATGAGTGTGGAAGGGGGCGTGGCATACATGATGTCTTCCCATCAGCTATGCCTAATACATGTATATGTCATGTCTACATGTGAGTGTGAGTGTAGCTACAAAATAATTATATACACATTATGCATGCTTTCAAGTCTGTGTGTGCATGCACTTTCTGATACTAAAATGAGTGAATGTTGTCCGGTTCAGTATGGCATGCAATTGTATGCACAGTGAATGTGATGAATTTAAACCATACGCAGACATATACATGTAATTATATACAGGCTTATGTCAGCCTCTGAGAAAAACAAACTATACATGGTAGACTTGTTTTGAATGAAGAGTCTGGAAAATGGGAAAATATCATTCCTGTGGTGTTCCTTTGGCCATGCAGTTCATTCCATTCAAATCCAGTGTATAGTCAAGATAGCGCACATGCACATGCACTCACACACATATACACTCACAGCGAGGAAGACAAGCACACTGCAGAACCTATCTTATTAACGGAATTCACAAAACATGAAATGAAGTTAGACATCAGATCTGAACTATTAATTGTACTGTCATTTAGCGTGTGCTGCTTGTGAATCATTGTGTTCTTGAAGGACAACTGTCACTATCAGTGAAACTCACAGAAGTAGCACTAATGTGCATGGGTTTAGAGGAAGAGGCCAGTTTGAATACTGTATCTGTACTGTATAGAGCTATGTAAATCCCCAAACATATGCAGCATGAACTAGTTCACCCAAGAAGCATTATCCCCTGAAATACTATCACCTGGCATATCTTAATACTCCTGGTGTTACTGGGCTGTAGTGTGACATGATTAGAAATGCAAGAGTATTGGTTAATATATTAGCTAGATAGGTTAGTGTGGCTGGTCAACTATGAATGCATGTGCATATATTTACCTGTGCAAGTTGTTCCATTTCCAGTGTATCCAGCATTGCAGACACATGTGCTCGAGCTCGTGGTTCCATTGGGGCCTCTAATTAGTATTGGTGTTGAGCACACGGCATTTGGATCACAAAGTGGATCACAAAGTGCTGCAAGAGTAGGTTAGGAAATTGGGTCTGTTCATTGAGAGGTAGCACAATGCATGTGATATATATTATATAATTATTGGAAATCTCTAAGGGGCAGAAAAGGGATCATGGTGGGTATGGTATGTAATGTATGAGTATACGTAAAGCTTTATTGGTGCATACAATGTTCACATTGTAGACAATTTTTTATAAAGGCATGAGGATATCTTGTAGAATTCATGTACCAAATCCATATCACCCTCATGACTGTCACACACACTTTACTCCTGTGCATGCTGTCTACCCCAGACTTCTAAGACAAATGTTCTGTTGTGACATTTAGTGCAGGGCTTGGAAATCTGAATGACAACCTATGGGTTCTTGCCCTTCTCCGTAGTTGGGACTATCACAGATACAATCACTACTTTCACATGGTATATAAGTAGATAGCGGGCCTCCTCAGAGATTGTGATCTGGTGACATACAATGGGAAGTTTATGCAAGATATTGCTAACTTCACAGGACTCTCCACTCTTGTGTACCATGAGTTTACACTCTAGCTTAAACGGCTTGTATATGCTGATGGCTGATGGGAAGTTTATGCAAGATGTTGCTAACTTCACAGGACTCTCCCCTCTTGTGTACCACGAGTTTACACTCTAGCTTAAACGGCTTGTATATGCTGATGGCGGACTGCATACTTCTTGAATCTGCATCTGTGCACAAATAATCATCTCATTATAATAATAATTGATCTTATTTAATGTGGGGAACCTTTAGCCAGCTTCCAGACCCACAACACATACATAATACAAACAACACAGACACACATACAGTAAGATCAGTTTGTCATTTGTTCAGTGGGACTGTTTGTTGTCAGGGGGTGCTGCCACTGAAAACTTCACTGCCATGGCCTGGGCTTGAGCTTGAACTGGAAACATCCCATAATCATGGATCTTGAATCGTGTGCTTCAGCTCCAGACCACCAGCACCACCCTCTCATCTTGCTCTTGTAGTTACTGGGCTATGATAGGCCCCAACAATGCCAGTCATGTCGGAATGAATCCTTCTGCACTAGCAGCTGGCTATTCCTACACACGGAAATGCTCGGAAATGATCAAAGAAGGAGTACAAATCCATTTTATCAACAGCCATTGAGTAACCTCCTCAAGTATCGGTGGAAATATATTCATCTACGACAGCTCATACAGTGGAAAGCTGTGTACTGACCTATCCCACCAGTTAGCTCAAGTGTACAAGCTGACCACTGTTTTGGAGGAAGGATGCAACCAGGTGGAGCCACAGCTGACAGTCAGAGTGCTGACCATACCACAGCAGGAAGGGAGCAAAGACTGTGGTGTGTATGCGATAATTACCTATGCATATCATGCAGCCTGGATGATATTACAGGCATCTTTTTAGACGGGAAAAAAATGAGAAGTCACTTGGCAAAGTACTTCATCAGGGAAAGATGTTCCCATTCCAAAGGAAGAGGTATAGCCCCAAGTTCTTGCACCCACGAAAGCCAAAGAATATCAGTCTGCACTGCAGTTGTCTCATGCCAGAGACCTGGGTTGACATGGTCACATGTGATTTCATGTGATCAGTGGTCCACATGCATGTGTGTTGGGTTGAAGGTAATGCCAGCTTCGGAGGAACAATGGATTTGTAATGACTGTGCATGAGTGCAGAATATTGGTTAATTAGATATGGTAGGGTAGGATAGAGTGGCTGGTCAACTATGAATGTGCATCAGTCTACTTACCTGTGCATGTTGTTCCATTTCCAGTGTATCCAGCATTGCAGGTACATGTGAAGGACCCAGGTGTGTTTGTGCACATGGCATTCGAATCACAAGGAGAGGACAAACATTCATCATTGTCTGCAAGAGTAGAGTTAGGATGTTTGAACTGTGCTATTAAACAGGTGGCACAATAAAAGTGATTAAATTAAGCATTCAAAGGCATGCCACTAGAATGATATCAATATAATTGGTACCGTACGTAGCATGAACTAGTTCATCCAAGAAGCATTATCCCCTGAAATACTATCACCTGGCATATCTTAATACTCCTGGTGTTACTGGGCTGTAGTGTGACATGATTAAAAATGCAAGAGTATTGGTTAATATATTAGCTAGATAGGTTAGTGTGGCTGGTCAACTATGAATGTGCATATATTTACCTGTGCATGTTGTTCCATTTCCAGTGTATCCAGCATTGCAGACACATGTGCCGCTCAAGCTCGTGTTTCCGGTGGGGTCTCTAATTGGTGGTGTTGAGCACATGGCATTTAGATCACAAGTGGATGCACCACATGGTACTGCAAGAGTAGGTTAGGAAGTTGGGCCTGATCATTGAGAGGTAGCACAATGCATGTGATATATATTATATAATTATTAGAAATCTCTAAGGGGCAGAAAAGGGATCATGGTGGGTATGGTATGTAATGTATGAGTATATGTAAAGCTTTATTGGTGCATACAATGTTAATATTGTAGACAATTTTTATAAAGGCATGAGGATATCTTGTAGAATTCTAGCCTCGTTCCCAGGCCGTCCAAGTTAATTAGCGCGGGGGCGGAAAGGACGGCCTGGGAACCACTGTTAGCGCATGCGCGAAGATTTCCCATCAAATAACTAGCTCGTAAGAGCTTTAGCCCTAGTTATTTGCCTGCCTTGCCTTAGAGAAGACGTACGGCAAGGCTGTCGCGAAGAGCGCGGCTTCTGGAAGCTTCCTCGCTGTGGATATCCCTTTGTACTCGCATCTGTAGCAGCTAGCAAGAATGGCTAAGCTTACAATAGCAGAGAAATGCTATTTTGGAACGAAGCGGAGAGTCAGACAGGCTCACATGTATGCAATGGTCGGCGCACAACCTTACCGCGAGCCATAATAGACCCAGACGACGTTAGCGAGACTGCCTTGCTCCCGTCAGTCCCGTGCGCAGTGTTTGAAAATCACTAGCACCGCATATCGAAGTATCTCGGCAAACTGACTAACGTCGGTAATTTTCTACCCAAACTGGACCAGTTCCGACTGTTCTGAGCGTTTCCCAGCTGTCCATTTCATGGTTCACCTATACTCTTCTACACGTAGATTACGGGAACATATACGAAGTTTTCCCGCCCCCGCGCTAATTAACTCGGACGGCCTGGGAACGAGGCTAGTAGAATTCATGTACCAAATCCATATCACCCTCATGATTGTCACACACACTTTACTCCTGTGCATGCTGTCTACCCCAGACTTCTAAGACAAATGTTCTGTTGTGACATTTAGTGCAGGGCTTGGAAATCTGAATGACAACCTATGTGTTCTTGGCCTTCTGCGTAGTTGGGACTATTACAGATACAATCACTACTTATATAAGTATATAAGTATATAAGTAGATAGCGGGCCTCCTCAGAGACTGTGATATGGTGACATTCAATGGGAAGTTTATGCAAGATATTGCTAACTTCACAGGACTCTCCACTCTTGTGTACCATGAGTTTACACTGTAGCTTAAACGGCTCTTATACGTATGCTGATGGTGAGCTGCATACTTCTTGAATCTGCATCTGTGCACAAATGATCATCTCATAATAATAATAATTGATCTTATTTAATGTGGGGAACCTTTAGCCAGAAGGCCACTCTTCCAGACACCCACAACACATACATAATACAAACAACACAGACACACATACAGTAAGATCAGTTTGTTATTTGTTCAGTGGGACTGTTTGTTGTCAGGGGGTGCTGCCACTGAAAACTTCTCTGCCATGGCCTGGGCTTGAGCTTGAACTGGAAACATCCCATAATCATGGATCTTGAATCGTGTGCTTCAGCTCCAGACCACCAGCACCACCCTCTCATCTTGCTCTTGTAGTTACTGGGCTACGATAGGCCCCAACAATGCCAGTCATGTCGGAATGAATCCTTCTGCACTAGCAGCTGGCTATTCCTACACACGGAAATGCTCGGAAATGATCAAAGAAGGAGTACAAATCCATTTTATCAACAGCCATTGAGTAACCTCCTCAAGTATTGGTGGAAATATATTTATCTACGACAGCTCATACAGTGGAAAGCTGTGTACTGACCTATCCCACCAGTTAGCTCAAGTGTACAAGCTGACCACTGTTTTGGAGGAAGGATGCAACCACGTGGAGCCACAGCTGACAGTCAGAGTGCCAACCATACCACAGCAGGAAGGGAGCAAAGACTGTGGTGTGTATGCGATAATTACCTATGCATATCATGCAGCCCGGAAACATGATATTAGAGGCATCCTTTTAGACAGGAAAAAATGAGAAGTCACTTGACAAAGTACTTCCGCCAAGGAAAGATGTTCCCATTCCAAAGGAAGAGGTATAGGCCCAAGTTCTTGCACCCACGAAAGCCAAAGAATATCAGTCTGCACTGCAGTTGTCTCATGCCAGAGACCTGGGTTGACATGGTCACATGTGATTCATGTGATCAGTGGTCCACATGCATGTGTGTTGGGTTGAAGGTAATGCCAGCTTCAGAGGAACAATGGATTTGTAATGACTGTGAACGAGTGCAGGACATTGTGGTATGTAAGCTGCAACTTTGTTTTCACAACATTATAGCTATAGTTACTCTGCATATGTATTCATCCACTTGTCTGCTTAGAGTCATGTACTCTTATGAAGTCAAATATTCCAATGCATATATTGTGATGATGATGAAAATGAAATGCATACTTAGTATTTGGCCTGAAAAACCCTAAAATGTAGACACAGATCAGGGGTCTGCATATTTCAGGGTAGGTCCAAAGATCTAAGTCTATTTCTAAAATATTTGTTCCGGGGGTCCAAATATTTCGAAATATTTGGACTGGGGAAATCTTTTCAGGGGGTACAAATTTTTCATGACAGGCAATCGCGCGTGTAGCTCCATAGATAGTTTGGGGTGCGCAGTACGTACGCGTGTTGTCTAGGCAACTTCTAGTTGTCTGTGTGAACCCTCGCTAAACTGCCTTATAATCGAAGCGACGCTTTGCACCAGTGTAAACTGGCGTCTTCAAATCAGTTTAGAATTTGGTGTTAAACAGCTGCTGTCGGAGAATTCCCATAACCCTCACCATTCGGGCGACTTCTCTCCTTTGCTCTAACGGTCATACAGTCGTTACATATGGTCATCATGAGCCTCTACGACATCATCAACAGAGGCAAAACGTTTCCACTCGCTTACGACAGGCTATCTCGCAAAGTGCGTGCGAAGCTACCTCGCTGGTCCGTGCTGTGTTAGATGAGTACGTTCGCTAAACCACTTTGATTCAATCGACTCGACTCTAACTCCGGTTTCGATCAACTTGCTCCGATGTAACAGGACTTCGACCGATGTACTCTAGCTTAAACGGACCGTATGATAATTAGGTATGTGGACGGTGAGCTGCATACTTCCTGAACCTGCATCCGTGCACCGATAACCAGCTCATCTTGCTCTTGCAGCTACTGGACTACGATAGGCTACGATGGTCTATACTACTGATCATGTCAGTAGTATAGACCATCCTCACTCCTACTTGTTAGGTGTATAGCTTTTCTCACCTCCTGTAGCCTGCACAGGACTTCCATTAATCAGTATGGCCAACACCACTGCAAAGTAGCAAGCATTGAGTCTAGCTGTACTTCAGTTCTCTCCATGATGGAACCCACAGAGCTACTCTCAATAGCTCAGCCTGAGGTGAGTGAAGAATAGTGCAAGGAGTGTCATTACCAAACTACTACGTGCTGACCACCCACGTGAATCCTTTCAAAGGGGCATTAGGTTGCACTTCAGCATTCCAGTATGTTGCAGCAGCTGCAATATTAGTGAATTGACTAATGCACTGAACATGGGATTACTGGCATATATAAATTATGTGTTAGTGCTACATTGGACCTTTTGTGTGTCCAGTGCCTTATGGTGTGGCACACTTTAATAATGATGATTGATTGATTGAATGGTTGCTTATAGCCATAACTGTGAGTATACCTCTGCAATCACACCTGCAATACCCATAGGTAATAACTGATTATTTTATGCTGTTGTTGTCAATGTTAAATGTTCTGCATAGATGGATGGGCCATTTCCCCAGGTGTACTCTCTGTGGTAGCTAACAATGTGACATTATGTCTGCCACAGGAAGTGGGTATGATGTCACTTCCTTTACTGGAAACTTCTATGACGGCACACTCTTGCTTTCAAGGGGCACTATGCACAGAGGTACATAGTGGGGTGGATCATCCCCTTAAAGGCAAACAGAGGCTCCTACTGGTAGGAGTGGTCCCTCTGTATAAAAATATATGTAGTATGGTCTTCAGACATGTGCGTAGACATGAGACTCAGTAGCCTCAACTTGGTGGTAGCTAGGTAGTGTGTAGCATTAAAGAAAAAACTACTAACCAGTTACACCCAAACACTTTATAGAATAATCTATTAACCAACCCAGAGACCAAATGAAAAGACTGAGTACCTTGTAACCCAGGTTCTGTTTAGTCTCTGGCACACGCACATGCACACAAACACACACACACTCACTGTTCTCTGTCACACACATTCTGAGGTTCACTGCCTACAGAGTGCCTAGTCCAGTCATTCCTCGCTTACACAGCCATTCCACTCTAACTACTGGTTATCCTACTACTGGAAGGTTTACTATACTGAGACTGCTTCCTACACACATCTATGACAAACGTCACCTTCAATGGCTGTCATTGAGAGTAAAAACTTCAAATAATGGACTACAGAGACTACTATTCATACAGAGACAACAATTTTAAGTTTAACAGAATACTCCCAGAGATCGAGCAGTGAGCTTTGAAAGGCTGGGCATGAAGTCAAACTTCTCCCATGCCAGAAAATGGTTTCATAGCAACAAGGAGGATGAGGTGTGTGCACATGAACACTCACATCTGCACTACAGTACTGCAGTAAATAAATATATATAATAATATGTGGTAAAGTGTGGGATGTGTCAATGACCAAAGAGCCAAGGTTCTCTGCATGACAATGTAGGTAGAGGTATGTGTCTTTGTAGCAACATACGTGACTTATCCTGTATAGACTATTGTGTCCATATTTTTATTGTGTTACACACACTTTCGCTGCATATCATGATCAATGTAGCTAGGTATGTGTCTCTGTAGCAACACACATGACTTATCCTGTGTGGGCTATTGTGTCCATATTTATTGTGTTACACACACTTTCAAGCTAGCTGCGTATGGTGCAAGCACTCATACTTGTAATGTTTCACATACAAGCACATCATGGCTTTGTGTAATGTAATATGGTTACCTGTCCATAAGTGGACTTATATCAGCTGTACACTGACTGCCCCACATTGCTGACTGCATGACTTCATCACTACACTCGGTAGGCTGGTTCAGTATCAACAGCATTGTATATAGCTTTATAACACCACAACCAACCATTATACTCACAATGAATGTGTACAGGTGAAATTGATTCAGTTTGGTTGTGCTTTCCTTTGGAAGTCAAACTGTGTTGTGTAGGTCTTGTTGCATGCAAGTAACGGTACCCTAGGGCCTTCTTAAAATACAGCTGCAAATTCATGCAGGCTTTGTGTAACAGCTGAACACGACATATCTGTACAAACTGTAAGTGTGGCACTATATTAATGTATATTGTATTGTTTAGTATAATTTGTCATATTTTGTATCTGTGCTTTGTTCATTATACATTTCTTGTGTAGTATCAATTTTACATCAAATTCTGTACAACGACACATCTCTAAAGAATTATTTGCACTGTGCAATGAGAAGAGAATGTCACCAGTTTCTGTGGTATTGAAGAGTACATGGGGAATCTAAAAGTTGATCAGAGACCTTCTCTCCACAGTCAAAGATCCTTGTGGAAAGAAGTTAACATGTGATGTGTATTAATCAAATGGCATTCCCAGTGCCACCCACGCCCAAAGTACTACCTGCGTGTATGTGTATGTAATAACTTTACTGCTTATCACACACTGATACTGATTAACCCTTTCCTTCTGCATGCATGACTACAGCACTTCATTTGGTTAGCATGCTATGTCTCTGTCATTTGTATAAATGACTGCCACACGTTGCTGGCTGCCTACAATAAGTATATCAAAAGAGGGAGATTGGAAAGTGAGTGTGTGTGTTTGTGTGCACACAACTAAATCCATCTGCATGTCTTTTATGCATCCAAAGGTAATGGCCAGAGAGACTAGGTTCCTTTGCCAGTGTATCTGCCTCAGTAGATACGAACGTGACCAGCTCTGTGTGGTCTGTTGTGGCGGCATTACGCACAATGGCCAGGCTTATACACACTCAGTTGTGGCTGTGTTGAACACAGACTGTCAGTGTATGCTTGTAATACTTAACATTCTAGCACATGGCTTCAGGTAAGGTAATACAATTACTTGTCCTAATTCAGAGTTGCTTGTTTACTCCCCCCACATTGTTGCTTGCATGACTGTGTCACTACCCACTTCTTCCTGCGCCCTCCCCCCCCCCTCCCCCTCCTCCATACAGCAGTGTTACAAATGTATACGTAGCTCTAAAGTCATATCACTGTGCTAATAGTTTGTGACTATTTATTACTATGATGCTTGCATCTTTCAAATCCAGATTTTTATAGTTTTGTACTGCAGAGTGTGTTTTCAGTGTATAATAATATGTCTGTATTTGTATTGTATGGGTGTGCATTAAATTGGTGTTATATATTTCTTATACAAGTGCATGTGTTTGCACATACTGCATGGACAATGACGTGAGTCATTAATTGACAATTTTGCTCCTGTGTATACATTGTTTGGATACATGTGGGTCATGAGCTGTGGATGGAGCAGTGTGGCTGTATGACCTGCTGATGTACTGTGTTACATACTGTACATGAGCAGTGAACACAATGTGGTAACTTCTACAGATTCTTGTCTTTCATTATGTGTTATAATTGACACATGGGTCATGGATGTAGAATATGTTAACAAATCACACAATCTCCTTCCATGCAAGCACAAAACTAACTATGTATGGAAATTACCTTCATGCTATCTCTGATCAATAATTTGTGCTAGCAATTAATCTAGACATACGCAAAGGTGACTTGTATTAACTGTACGAATACAACACTTCATTGCATTCAAGTATTATGTGATTTGAACACAATCTCCGATACACAATAACTCACTTGATATCATAATCATATCCACTATATTGTGTCATGTATAGATCTATAGCTGCACTTTCCTACTGTATCATGTGTGGACCTATGGCTATCCTACTCAGATACAGACACTACGTGTTACTCATTGTATGCTACAGTTCTACCTTGTGGGTTTACTACATGTGAGCCAGAGACATTCACAAACTATCAGTTTCTTGCTTTTCTAAGTTGGGGTAGTCATTGATTGCAGAGTCCTGTGTAGTTGGGAAAGAAATGTCAGAATAGATGTTCAAAACTAGAAATTAGGACAGTCCTCTCATAAACAAACAACGTATATGTTATATATAGCACAATGGACAACAAAACAGCTACCTACCACTTGATCCACATTCTTGTCTTTGCCCCGCCTCCTGTATGGAAGTCAATGCACAAGTTCACCGGCCACTACCCTACGCTAACAACACTACTGCATGCTGTTGATAATGTACATACCTGCCCACATACCTTAGGTAGATGACTATACATATCACCACAGGGATAGTGACTGCTATGATGACACCGCAAACAACAAGACCTGCTATGAGACCACTCACGACAATGGACGGAGGAGGAACTGCACAGAGAGTATGAAGGGAAAGGGGCTGGGAGCTATAGTGACTGCTTCTGCTATTTTGCTTGTCAAAATTGGTGATAAGTATGTATGTTAACTAACAGTTCCTTGCAAATTGTACAGTACATTGAACACACTAACCACTGCAATGCAGTAACAACCCACTTATGTTCACAGTTGCATATCCAGTGGTTTGGAAGACATTGTACTGTCTGTTGGGAATAGCATCCCTCCTGCTCCTGGGAGGCATGGCCTGGAGAGAGCAGTCACATGCAAGGAGTGGGTTCAGTGCTGCTGCATGTGGTGCTTGCTCTCTCCCTCACCTCAGTGCTGACAAAGTATCTGACAAAGCAGTCCAGTCTCCCTGCCATGACAGGGCCATTCCTGTACCGACCAGGGAAGTCATTTGGCTCAGATTCATCACCCACACCAAATTGGTAAGGGGAGGTGATCCCTTCTGCAGCTGGATCAAACTCAGATGCAATATATGGCACATTGTCCTCTGCATTGTCGTATGAGCCAAATGTGCTGCTGTCTGGGAAGGCTGTGTCTGGAGCTGTGCTTCTAGTTGTTGGGAGAATGTTTCTGATGCATACCACCCACAGGTGACTGCAAAGAGTTGGGAATGTTAAGAGGTGTAGCAAGAAGATAAGGAGTTATGCAAAGGGAGCTAGGGTGTACTGGGCTGTGGGGTGGGGTGTGGAGAAGAGGGTGACTGTACATGTACATATACTCCTTTAATATTGCCCCTACTCCCTTTGAAATGTACACAATGTCACACATACCCTACGTTCTTGGTATGTATGCCATATGTATAGTTCATGCTCATGCACTCCTAGCATAAACAGAATACAATTATACACTACAGATTACATATAGCTATACACTATACTATACCTTAGAAAGACTTGACGGGCAAATGTAGGTGCAGAGATCACAATCTCCACTATTGCACTAGATCCAGCCCTAATTTGAGGCACAATGATAGAGGGAAGTTCCTCTCCTGGAGGAACTCCTGGAGGAGCTGTGGCCTCAGGCAGAGTGGCGAATACTCCACTCAAAGGAGGACCGAACTCCACAACTGGAGCGTTGTTTGCTTGGACAGTCACCATGTAGTTAGTGAAGGGCTGCAGTCCAGTGATGTTGTATGAGGTATCAGCGACTGGGGCACTAGTTGTTGTCCCACCAAGTGGACCATATGTCAGTCGGTAGTTCCCACTGAATGGACTGGGTGGTGCTGTCCAATTCACATAGATGTAAGTTGGACGTCTCTCAGTGGCTGTGAGGTTGTCAGGAACAGCTGCATGTATGAATGGAGGAGAGTGCACAGTTAATGCTCCTCCTCAGATTAACAGAAACCATGTCCACTTACCCAGCACAAGCACCTCCCTGGTGGCACTGAACTCTTCAGACACTTGCTGTACTTCACCTCTAACCACCTGCCGAGCACGACATGTCACTGCACATGTGTAGTTTGCTGAATCAGTGATAAAGGCATCTGTGACTTGTAGAGTGCTCCAGCGAGCAGCAAAGTCAACAGTGACACTTGCACTACCAGTGAAGCTCCCATACTTCTGTCTCTCCACTCCCCTGACCTGGTCCTCTCCATAGAAGGAGACACCATTCCTCAGCCAAGCCACATAGTAGACTTCAGCATCCCAAGAGCAGTTCAACATGATGGTGTTGTTGGCACTGGCTGGAGCTCGGAAGAGGTAGGTAACAGGGTCCTCCATTGGAGAGAGACTGACATTGACAGCAGCTGAGGAGTAGGGAAGTAAGGTGGAAGCACAGGTATCTAAAGGCATAATGCCAATATATTATGTAGCATCAAACCAATAAGTCATAAAAGAGATTTCTATGCAACATTTAGTGGAGATATGTATGTATACAAGGGCAAAATGTTGTGCAGTGATTAATTCATGATTAATGTCAGACAGCGTTAACACTACCTTATCAATGCAAGTATACATATGTATGCAAATTGCACTGAATGTGGACATATCTAGAATTGGAGCTCACTTGTTTCATTCAGAGTGAATGTCTCCATTGTTGTTGGTCCATCACCAGCTTGCCTGTTCCTTGCAAAGATGGTGGCATTGTACTTCTCACATGGGTAGGTCAGGTTGACCACAACAGTGGTGGTGGGGTGGGGCACTGTAGCCCCACCCACTGAGTCTGTGTCATTCATGACATCAAGAATATAGTAGATGATACCCACAGGGTCCAGAGTGGGAGGCACTCCCAGGAGGGAGGGGGATGTCCAGGTGAAGGTGACACTGAGGTAGTCTACACTGGCACTAAAGGTAACCACCTTGCTTGGAACATCTGTTATAGGAGGAGGGCAAAGTCAAACAATAGCGGTGGGGAAAGATGTGAACAAACAACTTCATCACATCACTGTGATCAGATGGTTGCGGTATGTCACCAATCCTATTCTCATATCATCTACTCCATGCACTTCATTAGTGAACATGATCAGTTGTAGATTCATTCTCCACCCACCATAGATGAGCACCTCCTTGGTGGCCTTGTACTGCATTGGAATGTCTCCCTCAGCACTGTCCTTGGCTCTGCAGGTCAATGCACAGGTGTAGTTCCCACTGTCATTCACTTGACTGAAGGTGAGTGTACTGTTCTGCCCCCCAACCTCCACCTCAACAGAAGCACCAGTGTTGTCCACTGTGACTCCACTGACAAGGTCCTTGCTGTACAGGAGAGTACCATCCTTGAACCAGACTAGGTAGAACACTGTTGTGTCCCAGGAACAAGTGAGAGTGACACTGTCTGTGGCATTCCCCTCCAGTAGATTCACATCAGGTGCCAGAGTCACCACTGGGTTATCTAGAACATGAAAATAATATTAATTTTACATTGCTATCATACCCATGCTAAGTTGAGCTATGACTTTTGTAAGAAGCATGTATACATATGAATCTGCCAAGTTCTGCTGCCAACCTGGCTCCACTGTCATGAAGTCTTCACTGGCAGAGGTTCCATCGAAGAACTGATACTCTGCTGTCACTGACACAGTCAGGTTCTCACATGCTGGCAGTTTGGGTGCCTCCACTGTGTTAGTTGGGTGGTCCACTGTAGTACAGAACAACACTGCTGAAGTGCTGCTACTCACTTCCACCAAGTACCTCAAAGGTCGGTACTCTACAGGTGGAAGCATCGGAGCATTCTCCAATAAGGGTATCCAGGAGATGTTTGCTGTCACTGGTGTTATGCCAACTGACAGACCATCAGGGGGAAGTGCTGAATAATGGAGTAGACATGTCACATTAACTGTGGACATTAATGCAATGTGCATAAACTGTATCATGTCAAGAGGTGTCCTTAAATGTGTGAATCAAGCCAAGTCAATCAGTCAGCCAGAATGTGAATGGTGTGTCAGAAAGTTGATCATTATAGAATGCCACCTAAGTGAACACCTTAGTTAGGTGCAAAGAGAATGCAGACAAGTACAGTGCCTGAGTGAAGATGAACTACAAGTAAAGAAGGAGCTTCATCGAGCACTGGAGCAATACAACGGTGAACACTTCATACTGACTATAAACACCAGCAACAAGAGAATTGAAGATGTTAGAGCATGTTCTGGATGATGTCTTACCTCTGCAGTTCGCTCCATCATCAGCCAACGTGAAGCCAGCAAAGCAGGTGCAGGAGAAAGAGCCAATTGTGTTTAAGCACGATTGCTGACAATTATCTGTGTCCATTGCACACTCATCAATGTCTGCATGGGTTGGGGGGAGGAATGTGTATAGAGTACAATAGTACTGGTGACTAAAAAAATGAAAGCAAAACAGGGATTGATCAGAGCTGGTCATACAAAGTACTTTCTCAGTAAGAGTGAGTTTGTGAGACTTTTCATGTTTGGGAGAATGCAAATGGAAAAGATATAAGTAATGGTTGGGCTTAGCCATGCAGTTCATCCCATTGAAATCCAATAATATACATCAGCCAGGATTGAATGCCCCCCCCCCCCCCCCCCACACACACACACATTTGTGTGCACATGTATATACACAATGGCAGAACATACCGGAATTTACTGTAGAAAAATGGAGTTATACAGTAAGACAGATCAGCGCACTCTATGTAAGAATACAAGTCTGACCTACTGTCCTTGTACTTAATGTGTGCTGCTTGCATGGGATTGCTGTTTCTCCAAACACTATCCAAGCCATCATGCTATTTATACATTTCTGCTTGGTGTCAGAGGGCCACTTGGCATTGATGGAAGATCCAGAGGTATGTACTGTACAAGCATTAGTTCAGAGTCATGTCATGTGGCTGGGTACTTTATTAAGTACAAGCAACTCTACCAGGCCTATATTATTTATTCTGCAGCCCTGCTAATTTGAGTCTAATCTAAACTAATCGAGATAAGTTCGGATTTATAGAGTGCACGCATATGTATATAAAATTTTGTGAATTAGCTGGTATATAACTGCAAAACATCCCAATGCCTATACTGCAAAATTAATGCATACAGCATATATACTAGGAGACATTTGGTAAGTGAACACTGTTTATCTGACAGTATGTAGTACATGAACAATGGCACAACCACTGGAACTCAGAACATGGCTAGTGAATTTCAGATAGGGTAGCTTAATTAGCTGGTAAAATGAAATTATGAAGTATGCATGCATTCACCTGTGCATGTCATTCCATTTCCAGTGTATCCACCATTGCAGGTACATGTGAAGGACCCAAGTGTGTTTGTGCACATGGCATTTGAATCACAAAGAGAGGACAAACATTCATCAATGTCTGCAAGAGTAGGTTAGGAAGATGAGATTATTATAATGTGGACAAAAAGTGATTGATAAAATAGCCAGAAAAGCATAAGTAAATATTTACCCATGCAACTCATTCCATTTCCAGTGTATCCATCATTGCAGGCACATGTGAAGGACCCAGGTGTGTTTGTGCACATGGCATTTGAATCACAAGGAGACGAAATACATTCATCAATGTCTGCAAGAGTAGGTTAGGAAGATGAGGTTATTATAATGTGGACAAAAGTGATAATGGCCAGAAAAGCATAATTAAATTAATATTTACCCATGCAACTCATTCCATTTCCAGTGTATCCACCATTGCAGGTACATGTGAAGGACCCAGGTGTGTTTGTGCACATGGCATTTGAATCACAAGGAGACGGCAAACATTCATCAATGTCTGTAAGAGTATGTTAGGAAGGTGAGATTATTATAATGTGGACAAAAAGTGATTGATAAAATGGCCAGAAAAGCATAATTGAATATTTACCCATGCATGTCATTCCGTCTCCAGCATATCCATCATTGCAGGCACATGTGAAAGACCCAGGTGAGTTTGTGCAAATGGCATTTGAATCACAAAGAGACGACACACATTCATCAATATCTGCAAGAGTAGGGTTAAGATGTTCGAACTGTGTTATTAAAAAGGTGGCACAATAAAAGTGATGAAATTAAGCATTCAAAGGCATGCCACTAGAGTGGTAATCAATATAATTATATCAATATAATAGTTACAGTATTACAGGCAATTTTGTAGGGAATTTACTTTGATTGCAATCGATTGATATACCTTTGAGATCACATCCACCAATATTTCCAACTGCCAAATTGTTAACATTATAATATCACTTTGGCATTAGGCCTGCCCAACTGCCAAGTGTAAAAACCACTACAATTTGAGCAATCTGCCAAAATAGTTTCCAGGCAAATTTCTAGCCCCATTATGGTAATTCTGGCATGCATAACTGTCAGGTTATCCAGAATGCATACTCATGGTGTTTAACAATTATCCAAAATCCAATTATACAAAATGAAAGAAATTAAGAAGTGATTGATTTCTCAAGTGCACAGCATATTTAGGGAGCAGGACAATAGTGAACACTTCATCCAGAATATATACACCAACTAGAAAAGGAATAGATTAAACCAGGTTGGAACAATGTGGGTACATTGGTCTTACCTATGCAAGTCACCCCATCATCAGCCAATGTGAAGCCAGCAAAGCAGGTGCAGGAGAAAGAGCCAATTGTGTTTAAGCACGATTGCTGACAATTATCTGTGTCCATTGCACACTCATCAATGTCTGCATGGGTTGGGGGGAGGAATGTGTATAGAGTACAATAGTACCGGTGACTAAAAAGAATGAAAGCAAAACAGGGATTGATCAGAGCTGGTCATACAAAGTACTTTCTCAGTAAGAGTGAGTTTGTGAGACTTTTTATGTTTGGGAGAATGCAAATGGAAAAGATATAAGTAATGGTTGGGCTTAGCCATGCAGTTCATCCCATTGAAATCCAATAATATACAACAGCCAGGATTGAATGCCCCCCCCCCCCCCCCACACACACACATATTTGTGTGCACATGTATACACATACCGGAATTTACTGTACACAAAATGGAGTTATACAATAAGACAGATCAGCGCACTCTATGCAAGAATACTAATTTGACCTACTGTCCTTGTATTCAATGTGTGCTGCTTGCACGGGATTGCTGTTTCTCTAAAGAGAAACGCCACTCGAGTGAAGCCCGTAGAAGTAGCCCAAACCACAAGTTAAGTGGAAGAGACCAGTGTAAACACTGTACAAACCATCATGCTGTTTATACATTTCTGCATGGTGTCAGAGGCCACTTGGCATTGTTGGAAGATCCAGAGGTATGTACTGTACAAGCATTAGTTCAGAGTCGATCATGTCATGTGGCAG
This sequence comes from Ianthella basta, assembly GCA_964019415.1. Classification (NCBI taxonomy): domain Eukaryota; kingdom Metazoa; phylum Porifera; class Demospongiae; order Verongiida; family Ianthellidae; genus Ianthella; species Ianthella basta. The sequence goes on from OZ025886.1 coordinate 786,138, forward strand.
GATACCTTATTCAGTACAAGGAACTCTATCTAATATATTGTTTATTCTGCAGCCCTGCTAATTGAGTCTAATCTAAACTAATCGAGACAAGTTAGGATTTATAGAGTGCATGCATACGTATATAAAATGCACTGAAATTATCATGCATGCACTCACCTGTGCATGTCATTCCATTTCCAGTGTATCCACCATTGCAGGCACATGTGAAGGACCCAAGTGTGTTTGTGCAAATGGCATTTGAATCACAAAGAGACGACAGTGTCACACATTCATCAACATCTGCAAGAGTAAGGTTAGGATGTTTGAACTGCGTTATTAAACGGGTGGCACAAAAAAGTGATGAAATTAAGCATTCAAAGGCATGCCACTAAAATGATATCATGAATATAATAATATCAATATTATTGGTACAGTATCACAGGAAATTTGATAGGGAATTCACTTTGATTACAATTGATTGATATACCTTTGAGATCATATCCGCCAATATTTCCAACTGCCAAATCGTTAACATTATAATATCACTTTGGCATTAAGCCTGCCCAACTGCCAAGTGTAAAAGCCACTACAATTTGAGCAATCTGCCAAAATAGCTTCCAGGCCATTTTCTAGCCCCATTATGGTAATATTGGCATGCATAACTGTCAGGTTATCCAGTATGCATACTCATGGTGTTTAACAATTATCCAAAAAACAAATGAAAGAAATTAAGAAGTGATTGATTTCTCAAGTGCACAGCATTGGGAGCAGGACAATAGTGAACACTTCATCAAGAATATATACACCAACTAGAAAAGGAAGAAATTAATAAACCAGGTTGGGACAATGTGGGTACATTGGTCTTACCTGTGCAAGTCATTCCATCAGCAGCCAATGTAGAGCCAGCAAAGCAGGCACAGCGAAAAGAGCCATCAGTGTTGAAACAAGCGTCTTGACAATTATCTGTGTTCTGTGCACACTCATTAGTGTCTGCATAAGTGTGGAAGGGGGCGTGGCCTACATGATGTCTTCTACATGTATATGTCATGTCTGTAACCATGTGAGTGTGAGTGTAGCTACAAAATAATTATTTACACATTATGCATGCTTTCAAGTCTGCGTGTGAATGCACTTACTGATACTAAAATGAGTGAATGCTGTCCGATCTGGTATGGTATGCGATTGTATGCACAGTGAATGTGATGAATTTAATACCATATGCAGACATATAATTATATGTAGGTTTATACCCGCCACTGAGAAAAACAAACTATATATGGCAGACTTGTTTTAAATGAAGAGTCTGGAAGATCGGAAAATATCATTCCTGTGGTGTTCCCTTGGCCATGCAGTTCATTCCATTCAAATCCAGTGTATAGTCAAGATAGTGTACATGCACATGCACTCACACACACACACTCACAGCGAGGAAGACAAGCACACTGCAGAACCTATCTTATCAATGGAACATGAAATGAAGTTAGACATCAGATCTGAACATTCTGTGAAAGGATACAAATCTGAATTATTAATTGTACTATCATTTAGTGTGTGCTGCTTGTGAATCATTGTGTTAATTCTTGAAGGACAACTGTCACTATCAGTGAAACTTATAGAAGTAGCACTAATGTGCATGCATGGGTTTAGAGGAAGAGGCTGGTTTGAATACTGTATCCCCATAAAAGCCATGTAAATTCCCAAACATACGTAGCATTAACTAGTCCATCCAAGAAGCATTATCTCCTGAAATACTATCACCTGGCATATCTTAATACTCCTGGTGTTACTGGGCTGTAGTGTGACATAATTAGAAATGCAAATAATGTAACATCAGTATTTATGGAGCGTTGATGAGCATTCACTTAGCTGTAGGTCTGGTTCCAGTAAAACGTTTCGACTACGAGGTTCTTCATCAGTTACAAAACTGGTTCTGGCTATTACTGCACACGGAAATGCTCGGAAATAATCAAAGAAAGAGTACAAATCCATTTTATCAACAGCCATTGAGTAACCTCCTCAAATATTGGTGGAAATATGTATATTCATCTACGACAGCTCATACAGTGGAAAGCTGACCTACCTACTGACCTATCCCACCAGTTAGCTCAAGTGTACAAGCTGACCACTGATTTGGAGGAAGGATGCAACCACGTGGAGCCACAGCTGACAGTCAGAGTGCCAACCATACCACAGCAGGAGGGGAGCAAAGACTGTGGTGTGTATGCGATTGCCAATGCATATCATGCAGCCCGGAAACATGATATTAGAGGCATCCTTTTAGACAGGAAAAAATGAGAAGTCACTTGGCAAAGTACTTCCGCCAAGGAAAGATGTTCCCATTCCAAAGGAAGAGGTATAGCCCCAAGTTCTTGCACCCACGAAAGCCAAACAATATCTGTCTGCACTGCAGTTGTCTCATGCCAACATGCATGTGTGTGTTGGGTTGAAGGCAATGCAAACTTCGGAGGAACAATGGATTTGTAATGACTGTGCACGAGTACATGACATTGTGGTATGTAAGCTACAACTTTATTTTCACAACATTATAGCTATAGCTACTCTGTATATGTATTCATCCACTTGTGTGCTTAGAGTCATGTACTTTTATGAAGTTCAAATTCCCATGCATGCATGTATTGTGCTGATGAAAATGAAATGCATACCTAGTATTTGGCATGGAAATCCTAGAATGTAGACACAGATTAAGGGTTCACATATTTCAGGGTAGGTCCAAAGATCTCAGTCCATTTCTAAAATATTTGTTCCGGGGGCCCAAATATTTCAAAATATTTGGACACACTGGGGAACCTTTTTAGGGGGATCCAAACTTTACATGACAGGCAATAGCGCGTGTAGCTCCATAGATAGTCTGGGTGCCCAGTACGTGCTGTCTAGGCAACCTCTAGTTCTCTGTGTGAACGCTCGCTAAACTGCCTTAATCGAAGCGACGCTTTGCACCAGTGTAAACGGACGTCTTCAAATCAGTGTAGCGTTTGGCGTTAAACTGCTGCTGTCGGAGAATTTCTATAACGCTCTCCATTCGGGCGACTTATCTCCTTTGCTTTAACGGTCATACTGTCGTTACATATGGTCATCATGAACCTCTACGACATCATCAACAGTGGCAAAATATTTCCACTCGCGTGCGAGAGGCCGGTGTCACGGTTTATTCCATCCCCCCAGTTTTGTATCCCCCCGGGTAAAATAAACTAGGATACTTCATCCCCCGACTTCGAATTTCTGAGTATTTCTTAACTCTTTTTGGTGTGTTTCATCTCGAGGGTTTGTTTTGACATCCATCAACCCTGCTTTGACAAGCAGTTGCTAAGATTCGGACCGTTGCTTGCTCCTCACATGCTCAGGCTGTAGCGTCGATGTACCTGCACATCGATGTCCACCAGTTTGTGAAACTGCACGCTGTACTGCTATTCAAGCACTTCTGCTCGTTGTAGTAGTGCCCTCTTGACATTCTTCGAGAACCCAGAGGACTACACAAGCATCCCAGCCATGGCAGAGGGACAAAAACCTCACCGCGGTCGTCAGTTAACAAGATTGATGTGGTCTTCTGCAAGGACTGCAAAGGAAGTGCAGGGTTCGCAGACATCGTCACCTAACAGTTTCTTCTGGTAGTGGTAAGTCTCATCCTGCAGCAGGGTGCATTTTACTAGCTTCTCTCAGCATTTCTGTGTCGTTTAACCAACTTTCGGTTACCCGGGGGGATACTTTATATGGGGGTAAAATAAACTGTGACACCGGGCCATCTCGCAAAGTGCGTGCGAAACTACCGCGCGCTGGTCCGTGATGTTAGTACGTAGATGAGTACGTTGGCTAAACCGCTTTGATCCAATCGAATCGACTCTAACTCGGGTTTCTATCAACTTGCTCCGCTATGTAAACGGGTGTTCAAATAGGACTTCGACGTGCTCTAGCTTAAACGGGCCGTATGATAATTATGTGGACACGCAGTGAGCTGCATACTTCCTGAACCTGCATCCGTGCACGAATGATCAGCTCATCTTGCTGTTGTAGTTACTGGGCTACGATAGGCCCTGAGGATGTCAGTCCTGTCGAAACGAATCCTTTTGTACTAGCAGCACTGGTATTCCAGCATACGTCGACCATGCACTCGGCTGATAGACTAGTACTGGGGCACTCAAGCATGTCACTAACACATCTTTAATCCTCCATGCTGTATGCACCATGCACATTCTCCTAGTATACAGATTTCCGATAATCGCGAAAGTACTCGATGGAGCTGGTCCAATCTTTTCATTTCAGATAAATTTTATATTGCAGCTAGTAGTTCGCACCGCGGCACTGCTACTATAGCATATAGTGGTTCACACTTACCAGTATTTGTATATAAAGCTGCCGGCTAATGCATGACTGCCAATAGCAGCAGCAGATCCACTGATCATGTCAGTAATATAGACCATCCTCACTCCTGCTTGTTAGGTGTACAGCTTTTCTCACCTTCTGCAGGCACCTCTAGACTTCCTTTAATCAGTATGGCCAACACCACTGCAATACAGCAAACAGTGAGTCTAGCTGTACCACCAGTCCTCTCCATGATGGAACCCACAGAGCTACTCTCAATATTTCAGCCTGAGGCAAGTGAAGAACAGTGCAAGGAGTGTTATTATATAATAGTACCAAACTACTGTGTGCTGACCATCCCTGTGAATCCCTTCAAAGGGACAATTAGGAGCATTAGGTTGCATTTCGGCATTCCAGTATGTTGCAGCAGCTGCCATATCCAGGGAACTGACTAATGCACTGAACATATATAGCAATACTGACATATATTAATTATGTGATAGTGTTACATTGGACCTTTTGTGTGTCCAGTGCCTTATGGTGTGGCACACTTTAATAATGATGATTGATTGATTGAATGGTTGATTATAACCGTAACTGTGGCTATATCTCTACAATCACACCTGCAATACCCATAGGTAATAACTGATTATTGTATGCTGTTGTTGTCACTGTTTAATGTTCTGCATGGATCGATGGATGGACAGTTTTCAGTTATGTAGGTACCCTTCCAATGTATCTGTAGCATTTACTAATGTGTGTTGGTCTAGTACTCTTACTTATGCCTACTGTTCCTTTCCTGTACCTCCCCCCATAGCTACATGGACCCTTTTCTGCTGTCATGTATTTGGCAACCCTGCACTCAGTCTGGGGAAATTGTGTAATTCACCTGAATGATTTTGGTATGTGTCCTATTTCCCTATATTCATAATAGCCTTTAATTATCACTGTAACACTGCACACTCTATGCCTACCTTCGAGAATGACAGGTTACATGTCACATGTAACCTGTCATTCGATCTGGGAGGTAGACATTAATGTTGAGTCAACATTAATGTAATCTGTCATTCTAGGATTTAGGTATGTTAAGATGTGTGCAGTGTTACATGTGTAAATATTTTCATCAGGAGTGCATAATGAGAAGTGCTCCTGTTTTAAAGTATAGGGAAATATGCAATAACATTGTAACACTACCTATGCAGTAAAGGGATGAGTGGCTAGGAAGAGAGATCTCAAGCTTTTCAATCACACTAGCCAAATAACCCTCCAGTGAACAAATCTAGAGTTCCTGGCAAAGTTCTGCAGTTACTGTAAGCTAAACATAGTAAAGTGTGGGATGTGTCAATGACCGAAGAGCCTAGGCTCTCTGCATGCCAATGTAGCTAGGTATGTGTCTCTATAGCAACATACGTGACTTATCCTGTGTGGACTATTGTGTCCATATTTATTGTGTTACACACACTTTCAAGCTAGCTACGTATATATGGTGCAAGCACTAATACTTGTAATATTTCACATACAAGCACATCATGGCTTCGTGTAATGTAATATGGTTACCTGTCCATAAGTAGACCTATATCAGCCATACACTGACTGCCCCACATTGCTGCCTGCATGACTGCATCACTACACTTGGTAGGCTGGTTTGGTATCAACAGCATTGTATATAGCTTTATAACGCCACAACCATTGCACCCAAAATGAATGTGTACAAGGGAAATTGATTCAGTTTGGATGTGCTTTCCTTTGGAAGTCAAACTGTGTTGTGTAGGTCTTGTTGCATGCAAGTAACAGTACCCTAGGCCTTCTTAAAATACAGTACATTGCTGCAAATTCACACAGGCTTTGTGTAACAGCTGAACCAGACACATCTGGAGAATGTGGCTATGTACAAACTATAAGTGTGGCACTGTATTAATGTATTTTGTATTGGTTATAATTTGTCATATTTTGTATCTGTGCTTTGTTCATTATACATTTCTTGTGTAGCATAGCAATTTTACACATCAGATTCTGTACAACGATACATCTCTGAAGTATTATTTGCACTGTGCAATGAGAAGAGAATGTCACCAGTTTCTGTGGTATTGAAGAGTACATGGTGAATCTAAAAGTTGATCAGAGACCTTCTCTCCACAGTTGAAGACCCTTGTGGCAAGAGGTTAACGTGTGATGCTTATTAATCAAACGGCATTCCCAGTTCCACCCACGCCCAAAGTACTACCTGCATGTATGTGTATGTAATAACTTTACTGCACATCACACACTGATACTGATTAACCCTTTCCTTCTGCATGCATGACTACAGCACTACATTTGGTTAGCATGCTATGTCTCTGTCATTTGTATAAATGACTGCCACACGTTGCTGGCTGCCTACAATAAGTATATCGAATGAGGGAGATTGGAAAGTGAGTGTGTGTGTTTGTGTGCACATAACAAAATCCATCTGCATGTCTTTTATGCATCCAAAGGTAATGGCCAGAGAGATTAGGTTCCTTTGCCAGTGTATCCGCCTCAGTAGATACGAACGTGACCAGCTCTGTGCGGTCTGGTGTGGCTGCATTATATACAATGGCATATGTGCACTCAGTTGTAATTGTAGGCTTGTAATACTAAACATTCTAGCACATGGTTTCAGGTAAGGTAATACGATTACCTGTCCTAATTCAGTAAACTGGTAAACTGATAATATGAGCTATGTCTCTGCCATGAAAACAATGACTGCCACACATTGCTGGCTGCCTGCCTCTATCCCTATACCTGTACTAAGGAGGCAGTTGCACACCCTTTGGCAGTGTGAACATCTCAGTGATACGTATAGGTAGCTGTACATTGCTGCCAAATTGACTGGTGCCATTTGTGAGTGGGCGCACTAGGAATCTTCATGGACAGCATACAGGTAGCTACAGTACTGCTGCTTGTGTGTATGTTTGTGTGCACATGGACAAATCCATCCTGCATGTGATTATTTTTGCTACATTCAGTAATCAAACATAATAATTATATTAAAGAGTAGAAGGTTGGGCAGAGAGATTAGGTTCCTTTGCCAGTGTATCTGCCTCAGTAGATACGAACGTGACCAGCTCTGTGCGGTCTGTTGTGGCTGTGTTGAACACAGACTGTCAGTGTATGCTTGTAATACTTAACATTCTAGCACATGGCTTCAGGTAAGGGAATACAATTACCTGTCCTAAGTCAGACTTGCTTGGTTACTCACCCCACATTGCTGCTTGCATGACTGTGTCACTACCCACTTCTTCCTTCGGTCGCGGGTACACTGGGCAACTGCACTGAGCACTAAGGCAATCACAAACTGTGTACAGGCACTTATATAGGATACCAGACAACATAACACAGAAAGACAAAGCGGTGTTCACAGCCTGCGCTACACAAAATACATTCATAGTAATACACTAATACATTGCATGACATAGAATCAACACATACAAAGACAAGTGACAGTCACATGACAAGAAGCCACACTCAGCACTGTTACATCATTAAGTTTACAATATTTGCTTCTTTGTATACATTGTCTGGATACATGTGGGTCATGAGCTGTGGATGGAGTAGTGTGGCTGTATGACTAGCTGATGTACTGTGTTACATACTGTACATGAGCAATGAACACAATGTGGTACCTTCTATGGATTCTTGTCTTTCATTATGTGTTATAATTGACATGTGGGTCATGAGCTGTGCACTATGTTAACTAATCATACAATATCTCCTCCCACGCAAGCACAAAACTACTTGTGTATGGAAATTACCTTCATATTATCTCTGATCAATAATTTGTGCAGCAATGTTTCTAGGCATATGCAAAGGTGACTTGTATTAACTGTACGAATGCAACACAAGCTTCATTGCATTCAAGTATTAGGTGATTTGAACACACTCTCTGATGCACAATAACATATTTGATTTCATGCATCCACTATATTGTGCCATGTATAGACCTATAGCTGCACTCTCCTACTGTATCATGTGTGGACCTATGGCTATCCTACTCAGATACAGACACTACGTGTTACTCATTGTATGCTACAGTTCTACCTTGTGGGTTTACTACATGTGAGCCACGATGGTACATGGTCTATACTACTGATCATGTCAGTAGTATAGACCATCCTCACTCATACTTCTTAGGTGTACAGCTTTTCTCACCTTTTATAGGCACCTCTAGACTTCCTTTAATCAGTAAGGCCAACACCACTGCAAAATAGCAAACATTGAGTCTAGCTGTACCGCCAGTCCTCTCCATGATGGAACCCACAGAGCTACTCTCAATAGTTCAGCTCGAGGTGAGTGAAGAATAGTGCAAGGAGTGTTCGTATATAGCACCCAATTACTGCATACTGATCACCCTTTGTACCCTTTAGCTAGGTTACATTTTTGCATTCCAGTATGTTGCTACAGAAACCAGTGAATTGACCAATGCTCTGAACCTAGTATTAGGACTACTGGCAGACAAATTATGCTTTAGTGCTACATTGGACCTTTGTGTGTCCCAGCACCTTATGGTTTGATGCACTTTAATAATGATGATTGATTGATTTGTTGATGGCAGCCGTAACTGTGGCTATATCTCTACAATCACACCTGCAATACCCATAGGTAATAACTGGTTGTTGCATGCTGTTATTGTCAGTGCTCAATGTTCTGCATGGATGGAACAATTATATAGGTATCCTTCTGTGTATAGCATGTACTACTATGTTCTGTCTAGTAGCTGCTCTTATTTGCACCTATTGTTTATTCATTTTACCCTCCCCCCTCCTTCTCAATAACTATACAGCTATGTGGTCCCTTTTCAGTTGTACATGTGTTTTCGCAAACGTGCCCTCGGGGAAACGTGCCTGCAAATGGTAGACAACAGGAATGCCGCATCCAACAGGGTGGGTTTCCATGCAGCTCATGCATTTCAGTGTGTGTTCTATTTCCCTAAATGTGATAACGTTAACATTGTAACACTACATGCTTTATGTCTATGTCCTGGAATGACAGGTTAAATGTCAACATCATTGTCACCTGTGACCAAACAGACTAAGTACCTTTGCCAGTATTATGTGCCTCATCAGTAGATATGGACCTGACCAGTCCTGTAGATATGAATGTGACCAGTCCTGTAGATATGAATGTGACCAGTCCTGTAGATATGAATGTGACCAGTCCTGTAGATAGGAACGTGACCAGTCTTGTGTGGGAAGTTGTTGTCTTAATTGTTACTATACCTATACATACATGGCATGCACACTCAATTGCATGCCTGTAATACTTCACATTCTAGCACATGCCTTCATGTACTCTAACATCCTTGTATATATTACCTGTCATGATTTAGACTTGTTTGGTTTGTGTCCACCACACTCATCCTGCATGCCTAACATTGCTGGTTGCATAACTGCATCACTACACACATACACTACTTCATGTCCAGTGTACACCCCAATAGATGTATATAGACAGTGTTACAAGTACGTAGCTCTAAAGTCAAAATACTGTGCTAAATTTCATGACTATTTGGTAATGCTTGCATCTTTCAATTCCAGTTTTTAACAGTTTGTACAGCAGAGTGCGTCCTCAGTGTATTATAATATGATTACACATATTTGTATTGCACGGGTGTGCGTGAAATTGGTGTTATACATTATACAAATGCATTGTGTTTGCACATACTGCAGTTGGACGATGGCTTTGAACAGTTGTATTTGTCTAGTGTGTGCATTTGCATGCCACCATGTATGGTGTCATGTAGTGCTGAGAGCTGTGGACGGAAGCGTGGCTGCATGTCCTGCTGATGCTCTGAGACTGTGTTACATACATGAGCATGCACAGTGACCGAATGTAGTACCTCCTATGGGTCCATATCTTCATCGTGCATCATCCACAAGTCATGTAATGAAGCAGATAATCAGAATTCAAAGTAAAATAGAACTGGTGGGAAGGGAAGTATGCGATTGAGAACTATCTCCTGTACATATTTGGATGTATGTGGGTCCTGGATATAGAATGTATTTACTGATCATACAATCTCCACAAGTATTGCCTATTATGATGCTAACACAGAAGTGTCATACCTCCCTGTCATAACCTGCTGATGTTCTATTGTTACATACTGTACATGAACAATGAACACAAAGTGGTACCTTCTATGGATTCTTGTCTTTCATTATGTGTTATAATTGACAATTTAGCCCCCATAAAATTATACATATTTGGATACATGTGGGTCATGGATGTGGAATATGTTCACTAATCACACAATCTCCTTCCAAGCAAGCACAAAACTAACTTCATGTTATCTCTGATCAATAATTTGAAATAGCAATTTCTCTAGGCACATGCAAAGGTGACATGTTGTCAATGATTATACTACGTATGTTAACTGTACAATTACAACATTTCATTACATTCAAGTGTTGTGTGATTTGATCACACAGTATAACACACTTGATATCATGTATCCACTATACTGTGCCATGTATAGACCTATAGCTGCCTCTCCTACTGTATCATGTGTGGACCTATGGCTATCCTACTCAGAAACAGACACCACGTGTTACTCATTGTATGCTACAGTTCTACCTTGTGGGCTTACTACATGTGAGCCAGAGGCATTCACAAACTATCAATTTCTTGCTTTTCAAAGTTGGGGTTGCGATTAATCACAGAGTCCTGTACGTGTAGGTGGAAAGAAATGTAGAGACTTAGAAAGTGGTAATTTGAAAAGAACATGTACGTAGGATATACATTCCCCTGTTGAAACACATCATGTAACAAGATGAAATGCAATACCTACCAATTGATCCTCCTTCTCATTCTCATTCTTGTCTTTGTCCCTTTTCCTGCATGGATGCCAATGCGCAAGTTAATAAATTACTGTTCACAAACTACACATTCAAAGATGCAACATTGTTGTAATATTCCTCATATATTTTAACTTAGCATTGCATGCTACCAAAATTAAGAGTATCTATACAATAATATGTACATATATTTGGGTGTACTGAGCTCTGCCTTAGGCACATTATAGCCCATATGTATGATCATTGCTCGTCTTCGTTCATCACAATGCAGAAGGCGGACCAAGTGCCTTCTACATCTTCTCATCTTAATTCCTTTCCATATGCATACATAATCTTTCAGGGGGATCCCTAGCGTGACATGTCGGGTTATTTACTGCTCTTTCAGATTAATATTTGACTAGAAACTCTCTGAAACAGTCGTATCCCTTCCCATCTCTTCTTCCAACCTTATCAATTTCTTATTTAATTTTTAGCCCTCTTACAAGACATTGATGTCCTTCTTGGCTCACTGTAGGCTACATACATACATATATAAAGCCTTGCTCACTCAGACTCTTCGATCGGTATCCCCTTGTGTATGTCCACCTTCTTTGCAGTGACTTGCATCTCTGTATTCCATTCTTAGCCCAATGCACCACTTCTTATCTATTGCAGCATTTTAATGTTGCAACGATCATGCAAAGAAGAATCAATCTGCTATCTTGGCTTTTTGGCACCCTTGTGTATGTATGCCATTCTCCTTGCACTAATTGCACCGTGCACCACCTTTGTTCCTTAATTCTTTGAGGGAATAAAGCACTTAGGGTAAACACTCTTTAATCCATTGCAATTGTCCAATGTTGCAACAAGTAATGTATGCCAGACGAAGCCCATGACAGGTGAGAATTGCACTAGATTAAGAAGGTTTTGTTGGGGTGCTTGATCATCTAAGGAGAATTAATCTACTATCAAACACAGCATGCATATTAATATTCATGATGCCTCTGTACTAGTACAGTCTCCATCAACAGGATGGCAATGTAACAGCTTGCAAGTCAATTTTAGCCCCAACTTGGTTAACTTCATTCTTCTGCATGAGCTAATAGATATAAAAATATTGTAGGTGATTCGTCATATTCCATACTAGCAGGGCGCCCGTCTTCGGCGGGCTTCTGCTAAGGCGAGTCGCAAAACAGCGAGTCGGCCCCAGCCAGTTTTGACGTGTGTGAGCTGGTAGCAACGGAAGGTAGCTGCTATAATGACGGCCGAGTTTAAAGTCGATCATTGAATGACAGTGAATCAAATCGTCCGACAACAGGAAGTCAAGGGAGCGATAATTAATAAAATGGCCGCAGCCCAACATGGTAGGCCATTTTTGTTGGCTATGGTATTGGGAGAAGATGGAATACCTAGATATGACCCATGCACCTGCACTACCCTTTGGGTGGCTCTTCTCCTAATTATATTAGAGCATACAATCAACCACCACTATCCCCACACAGACAGCACTACTGCATGCTGTTTGATAATGTAATTCCTACATACCTTCTGCAGATGACTACGCATAACACCAGGAAAACAGTGCATGCTATGATGGCACCACAAACAGAAAGACCAACTATGAGACCAATCTCGACATTGGATGGAGGAGGAACTGCAGAGAGAGTATGAAGGCAAGGTAATGGGAGCTAGTGATTGCATCTGATTTATTGTCAAAATTGGTTCATATGTGTGTGCGCATCAGCAGAGTGTGCACTGCATGTACATACTGCACATACCTACTACCCCCATTCATGTACAACTCACTGATGTTCACAATTTCATAATCAGTGGATCTGAACTCATCATACTGTCTGTTAGGAACAGCATCCCTCCTGCTCCTGGGAGGCATGACCTGGAGGTAGCAATCACATGCAAGGAGTGGGTTCAGTGCTGCTGCATGTGGTGCTTGCTCTCTCCCTCACCTCAGTGCTGACAAAGTATCTGACAAAACAGTCCAAGGTCTTCCCTGCCACAACAGGGCCATTCCTGTACCGACCAGGGAAGTCATTTGGCTCAGATTCATTGCCCACACCAAATTGGTAAGGGAAGGTAATTCCTTCTGCAGCTGGATCAAACTCAGATGCAATATATGGCACATTGTCCTCTGCATTGTTGTATGTGCCAAATATGCTGCTGTCTGGGAAGGCTGTGTCTGGAGCTGTGCTTCTAGTTGTTGGGAGAATGTTTCTGATGCATACCACCCACAGGTGACTGCAAGGAGTTGGGAGTGGCAAGAGGTGTAGCATGAAGAAGACAAGAGAAGGGTAGCATAGGGATGCATTTGCATGCAGGGAAGGGGGGGGGGGGGGGGGAGGGTGCATTTGCCCCTTGTATTAATCTTGCCTCTCCTGGTATCTAGCAAGGCGTTTGTTAGTTTGCTTCCCTCTCACATCTTGGAACCTTAATTTTGCCTGACCCCTTGATCATACAGATTTTGGAATTGGTAAGGTATTATAATATAAATGGGTTTCAAATCCATAAAATGTAAGATACTATCACATAAGAAACATGCACTGAGTACACAGAACTACCCATGCACTCTGCATGTAATACCCGTACACACACTGTAGCATATTACACATCGTTTTACCTTAGAAGTTCTTGACGGAGACGTGGAGGCGCCAAGATTGCCATGCCCACTATTGGACTAGACCCAGTTCCAACCTGAGGTACATTGATAAAGAGGACAGCCTCTAGTTGAAGAACTGTGGCTTCAGGCAAGGTGGAGAATACTTCGCCCAAAGGAGGACCAAACTCCTGCACGGGGTCATTTGTTGCTTGGACAATCACAATGTAGGGTATGAAAGGCTGCAGTCCAGTGATGTTGTATGAGGTAGTAGTGACTACTACAGTGTTAACTGTCCCATTGAATGGACCGTATGTCAGTCGGTAGCTCCCACTGAATGGACTGGGTGGTGCTGTCCACCCCACAACCATGTAAGTTGGACGTCTCTTGGTGGCTGTGAGGTTGTCAGGAACAGCTGCATGCATACGTACGTATGAAGAAGTGTACAGTAAATGTTCCTCCTCAGATGATATAACAGAATGTCCACTTACCCAGCACAAGCACCTCCCTGGTGGCACTGAACTCTTCAGACACTTGCTGCACTTCACCTCTAACCACCTGCCGAGCACGACATGTCACTGCACATGTGTAGTTTGCTGAATCAGTGATAAATGCACCTGTGACTTGTAGAGTGCTCCAGTGAGCAGCAAAGTAAACAGTGACATTTGCACTACCAACGAAGTTCCCATACTCTTGTCTCTCCACTCCCCTGACACGGTCCTCTTCATAGAAGGAGACACCATTCCTCAGCCAAGCCAAATAGTAGACTTCAGCATCCCAAGAGCAGGTCAACATGATGGTGTTGTTGGCACCGGCTGGAGCTTGGAAGAGGTAGGTAACAGGGTTCTCCATTGGGGAGAGACTGACGTTGACTACAGCTGAGAAGAAGTGTAACCATAGAGAGGGGTGAAACCAAAGGAACATGGCAAGTGTCCCTTGGGGAGAAAGACTCTAATCAATGCAAGACAACGTAGCAGAGGCAAACAGTTACTGTAATTCCCTGTTCTTGTTGTGTGAATAATATTATACATAATTTTTGTATAGCCCAGTACAATGCAGCACACTGTATGTTGATGACTGTTTGATTAGATGATTCTGCAATTTGACTCAAATTACCTGTTTCATTCAGTGTGAATGTCTCCATTGTTGCTGGTCCATCACCAGCTTGCCTGTTCCTTGCAAAGATGGTGACATAGTACTCCTCACATGGGTAGGTCAGGTTGACCACAACAGTGGTGGTGGGGTGGGGCACTGTAGCCCCACCCACCGAGTCTGTGTCATTCCTAACATCCAGAATATAGTAGATGATACCCGCAGGGTCCAGAGTGGGAGGCACTCCCAGGAAGGAGGGGGAAGTCCAGGTGAAGGTGACACTGAGGTAGTCCACACTGGCAGCAAAGTTGATTACCTCACTTGGATCATCTGATAATAAAAATAATAGGAGGAAGATCAAACATAAGCAGTTCCACACTGAGAATGCACATGACCATGCAATCCTACTTGATGTAATCTACTCCATGCACTTCATTAGTGAACATGATCAGTTGTATCTTTGTTCTCCACCCACCATAGATGAGCACCTCCTTAGTGGCCTTGTACTGCATTGGAATGTCTCCCTCAGCACTGTCCTTGGCTCTGCAGGTCACTGCACAGGTGTAGTTCCCACTGTCATCCACTCGACTGAAGGTGAGTGTGCTGTTCTGCCTTCCAACCTCCACCTCCACAGAAGCACCAGTGTTGTCCACTGTGACTCCACTGACAAGGTCCCTGCTGTACAGGAGAGTACCATCCTTGAACCAGACAAGGTAGTACACTGTTGTGTTCCAGGAACAGGTGAGAGTGACATCGTCTGTGGCATTTCCTTCCAGTGGATCCACATCAGGTGCCAGAGTCACCACTGGGTTATCTAGAATATGAAAACAATATTAATTTTACACATTGTTATCATACCCATGCGAAGTTGAGCTATGACTTTTGTAAGAAGCATGTATACATATAAATCTGCCAAGCTCTGTTGCCAACCTGGCTCCACTGTCATGAAGTCTTCACTGGCAGAGGTTCCATTGAAGAACAGGTTCTCTGCTGTCACCGACACAGTCAGGTTCTCACATGCTGGCAAGTTGGGTACCTCCACTGTGTTAGTTGGGTGGTCCACTGTAGCACTGAACAACACCACTGAAGTGCTGTTACTCACTTCCACAAAGTACCTCAAGGTTTGGTTCCCTCCAGGGGGAATCCCTATAGCATTGTCCATCAAGGCCGTCCAGTAGATGACAGCTGTCACTGGTGTTGTGTTATTAGGTGTGATGCCAATTGACAGACCATTGGGTGCGCTAGGAGGCTCTGTGAAATGACAAAAAACCAAAGTCTTTAAGCAGGCTGGCAAAAGAAGATACCTGAAAACTTACACTATATATATAGCACTTACCATAGACAAACACCTCAGTGGTGTCCTGCAGATTACCTGCAATCATACTAAACTCCACTCCCCTGGCCCCACAGGTCACAGCACAGGTGTAGTTGCCACTGTCATCCAATGTAGCATTGCCAATGGTCAGAGTGGACATCATCATTGTGAAGTCACTGCCAATATAGATCCCTTGTGGGGGTGCCATCCGGAAGAATGGAGGAGCAAAATACTCCTTGTAGATCAGTTCATCGTTGAAGTACCATGCAATGCAGTACACTGTGATGTCCCATGTGCACTGGAGTGGGACGTCGTTACCAGAGGCTGCGGCATTTGTATCAGGTGACACAGTGACTGTAGGTGAAGCTGGAGGGAGAGCATTAGAGCAGATTCCATATATACCACACAAATGACAACAGTGAGTATGACAATATCAATTAAGGGTCAAACAGATATCCCATTTCATAATTGACTATATTCGTTGTTTGCAACAAACAAATATTCGAATCCTTTTGCCGCCAGAAGGGATAATTGAATATGGCAGTTGGCCAATGGTAAGGGAATGCAAGGGAACAAAATAATAATCTGATTGCAGCACTTATTATTCTCTTTGTTATCTTGCATTCCTTCACCTTCACCTTCATTATTATTCATTGTATGTATGGTTTGAAACCCACAAACCTGGCATGTAGTACTACCATCATCATCATCATCATCATCATCATCATCATCATCATCATCATCATCATCATCATCATCATGATGCTTGCTGATGATCTTTCAAGCAATTTATGTATGCAGTGCTACCACTGCTGCACAGACTGCCAGGAATTCGACATTGATCACTTCATAAGCTTTTAGTATGTATTGCAAAACAAAATATTTACAGCATCAGTTGTCTTGGAGCTCCATCAAAACATTGATTGGAAACTTGGTTGACTAACTCTGCTACCAACCTGACTCCACTGTCATGAAGTCTTCACTGGCAGGGGTTCCATTGAAGAACAGGTTCTCTGCTGTCACTGACACAGTCAGGTTCTCACATGCTGGCAGGTTGGGTGCCTCCACTGTGTTAGTTGGGTGGTCCACTGTAGCACTGAACAACACTGCTGAAGTGCTGTTACTCACTTCAACAAAGTACCTCAAAGTTTGGGCCCCTCCTGGGGGAATCCCTGTAGCATTGTCCATTAAGACTGTCCAAGAGATGATAGCTGTCACTGGTGATGTGTCATTTGGTGTGATGACAGCTGACAGACCAATGGGTGCACTGGGAGTTTCTGAATGAACCACAGTTAGACAGAGTGATGAGCATACACATAATTTTCTTATTAGAGTGGCATGCAAGAAAATGAATAGTGGTACTCTTACCATAGACAAGTACCATTGATGTGTCCTGCAGATTCTCTGCAATCATACCAAACTCAACTCCCCTGGCCCCACAGGTCACAGCACAGGTGTAGTTGCCACTGTCATCCAACGTAGCATTGTTAATGGTCAGGGTGGACGTCATCATTGCAAAGTCACTTTCAATATAGATTCTATTTGACAGTGCAAATCGAAAGAATAGGCGCCGACGGGTAATATATTCTTTGTAGACCAGAACACCGTTGATGTACCACGCATTGCAGTACACTGTGATGTCCCATCTGCACAGGATTGTGAGATTGTTGCCAATGACTGCGACACTTGTATTAGGTGACACAGTGACTGTAGGTGGAGCTAGGGATGATAGAGCAATGGAGCAGATTACATAGTATATGACAACGGAGTCGTTACATGAATATCCCATAATGTATGAGGCATCTGGAAGAGTCAAGATCTGTTACCAACCTGGCTCCACTGTCATGAAGTCTTCACTGGCAGGGATTCCATTGAAGAACAGGTTCTCTGCTGTCACTGACACAGTCAGGTTCTCACATGCTGGCAGGTTGGGTGCCTCCACTGTGTTAGTTGGGTGGTCCACTGTAGCACTGAACAACACAGCTGAAGTGCTGTTACTCACTTCCACAAAGTATCTCAAGATTTGGTTTCCTCCTGGGGGAATCCCTGTAGCATTTTCCATCAAGGCCGTCCAGGAGATGATAGCTGTCACTGGTGTTGTGTCATCAGATTCGATGACAGCTGATAGCCCGCTGGGTGCACTGGGAGATTCTGAGTAGAATGACAGGACAACACACTGTTCTGTGCACATTGGCAGCTAAACAGTGTGGAGAATTGTATTCACTACTTACCATAGATGAACACCTCAGTGGTGTCCTGCAGACTACCAGCAATTATACCAAACTCCACTCCCCTGGCCCCACAGGTCACAGCACAGGTGTAGCTACCACTGTCATCCAATGTAGCATTGACAAT
The DNA here is from genome assembly GCA_964019415.1 of Ianthella basta. NCBI lineage: Eukaryota > Metazoa > Porifera > Demospongiae > Verongiida > Ianthellidae > Ianthella > Ianthella basta. The sequence continues at coordinate 804,595 of OZ025886.1, forward strand.
AGTCAGAGTGGACATCATCATCATGTAGTTACTGACAACACTGATCCCTTGTGGGGGTGCCATCAGGACAAATGGAGCAGCCAAGTCTTCAACATGGATCGGTGCATCATTCTTGTACCATGCAGCATAGTACACTGAGGTGGTCCATGAGCAGAGGAGAGAGATGTTACTGCCAGTTTGGTAGCCTGATTCAGGTTCCATAGTTGATATAGTGACATTTGGCAGAACTGGAAAAGATACAATGTCAATAGAACACGTAATGACTTGCATGGTATTATATAGGTAGTGCATTGCTGTACATCAGGTGCATGATTGCATTTTATATATACATGCTCAGTGTGTAATTGTTGTTGACTGAGTTGGCTTGCAGTGTGAGCAAGAATGAATAGACTTGCAATTGCATCACTGTTAATGTATCCCATTTGCACTGTGGTGGATTGACATGCACTGGCCAGGGCTTACCACAGAACATGTACACACGCTAAAGAATGTTACTGTCACACACACACACTATACATACGGATATACAAACTACATGCACACAGTTGATCTAGCTGGGAGATGTGATCAACGTCCAGTAGACATTTATGCCACATGATAATGATACACACCTGTGTGAGTACAGTAGCTCCTATAGTGCTGAGCATAGTAAATATGTAGTCAACACATATAAAACCCATTGTACCTGATCCATTATAGTGGGTAGAGCTGGGGAGAGGTAACATATAACTGCTACACAGCTATAGCATAGGGTCCAACTCCTCTGGATTGTCTGGGCTTAGATCAATTGCGCATAAATTAGCCATGTGCAATAACACTGAAAAACTACCCTACTTGAAGGAACCTATCATCACATACAAAGCGGCAAAGTTTGTATTTAGAGCAAAGATGTGACATTTTCATGATGGGTTAGTTATAGCACATGATCATTATTATATTTCAACCTAAGCTGCTAATTGTACCTGGCTCCACTGTCATGAAGTCTTCAGTAGCAGGGGGTCCATTGAAGAACTGATACTCTGCTGTCACTGACACAGTCAGGTCCTCACATGCTGTGAGGTTGGGTGCCTCCACTGTGTTAGTTGGGTGGTCCACTGTAGCACTGAACAACACTGCTGAAGTGCGTTTACTCACTTCTACAAAGTATCTCAAAGGTCGGTAATCCTCAGGTGGAAGCATCGGAGCATTCTCCAATAAGGGTATCCAGGAGATGCTTGCTGTCACTGGTGTTGTGCCATCTGGTGTGATGACAACAGACAGACCATCAGGGGGGAGTGCTGAATAATAATGGAGTAGATACTTTACAATTAGTTGCTGACATTAAAGGTTACTCATGCAAAGTGTGCATTAAATGTAGCATGTCAAGAGGTGTCCTTGAACATTTGCATCAATCATTAATAGGCTGATTACATTAAAGCGTGGGAGCCTTGATATACAAGTGCTTACTGTTTAGTGAAAACTAAATTTTAGCAATCTGAATCATGAGCTTGATTTGGTCCTAAGCATTACTATGTGTTTCAGTGCCTGTGCAAAGGAGAATGTACAGTAGCTATAGATTAATTTGCATGGGACCTTCACCTCCAAGCACTGCCAACTTGATCTACACTCTAGCAAATTGCTTTATGCAAACTGGCAATTAGATGATGTGCAAACAGTAATAGGTGAAAGAGAACTTGAAGGCCATCTTGCATGGCTTCATTTGCTAAAGATTCATAATAGACTAATATTGAGAATCAATTTAAAGCCATAATTCAGAAGATATATAACTTTCTAAATTAATGTATGGCACTGTGTGCAACAGAATGACTGTCCAAGTGGATATAGATAAATTTGTCAATCAGTAGAATGCCACAATGTCGATCGCTACAGAATGTTCTGTATGTGAGCTAGTTTGGGTACAAGGAGAATGCAGGCAAGTACATAAATATGTACAATGTTCAAATGAAGATGAATTAGAAGTAGAAGAGGGCTTCAAGATTGAGTACAGGACAATGGTGCACACTTCATGCATTTTGTGTACACCACCAACAGCAAGCTTATGAGGATTGAGGAAGCTGAAGCATGGCCAGGACAATGCCTTACCTGTGCAGTTCACTCCATTAGCAGCCAATGTGAAGCCAGCAAAGCAGGCACAGAAGAAAGAGCCATCCATATTTGAGCAAGCATGCTGACAATTATCTGTCATAATGGCACACTCATCAATGTCTGCATGGGTTGGGAGGAGGGTTGTGTATAGCGTACAACATTAACTAAGTAGGATGAAAGCAAAGTAGGATCAGTCAGAACTCTCCTACTGTAAAGAGAGAATTGTTCATGCATGTTTGGAAGAATACAAACTCATAAGAAAAATGGACTTAGCCAAGCAGTTCATTCCATTGGAATCCAATATACAAATAGCCAGGAATGAACACACACACACACACACACACACACACACACACACACACACACACACCACAAACACACACACACACACACACACACACACACACACACACACACACACACACACACACACACACACACACACACACACACACACACACACACACACACACACATCACACCACACACACACACATGCACACACACACACACACACCACAAACACACACACACACACACACACACACACACACCACAAACACACACACACACACACACACACACACACACACACACACACACACACACACACACACACACACACACACACACACACACACACACACACACATGCATTTTGTGACAAAATATGCACACGTACATATGGCAGAAGACACTGGAACTTACAATACAAGAAATGGAGTTATATATAAATCAGATCAGAGTACTCTATACAAGAATACAAGTCTGACCTACTGTCCTTGCATTCAATGTGTGCTGCTTGCTAGGGATTGTTGTTTCTCTAAAGAGAAATGCCACTTGAGTGAAGCCCGTAGAAGTAGCCCTAACCACAAGTTAAGTGGAAGAGCCAGTGTAAACACTGTACAAGCCATCATGCTGTTTATACATTAAATGTATAAACAGCATGATGAATGATGCCAAGTGGCCCTTTGACACCAAGCAGAAATTTTCTGCTTGGTGTCAGAGGGCCACTTGGCATTGTTGGAAGATCCACAGCTATGTACAAGCATTAGTGCAGAGTCATGTCATGTGGCAAGGTGCCTTATTCAGTACTATTCCATTCTACTGCATATTGCTAATTCTTCAACTCTACTAATTGAGTCTAATCTAAACTAATCTAGACAAGTTCAGATTTATACAGTGCATGCATAAATTTCATAAATCAGCTGGTAGCTGCAACATATTAAATGCAAAACATCCCAATGCTGGTAAATTATGAAATATGCATGCATTCACCTGTGCATGTCATTCCATCTCCAGTGTATCCATCATTGCAGGTACATGTGAAGGACCCATCTTTGTTTGTACAAATGGCATTTGAATCACAAGGAGACCACAGTGTCACACATTCATCAATATCTGTGTGAAGCAGTCATGCTTCAGAGCAGTGACTCTGTGGTGACCATTAACGATGTGGTTGTATTGACCTTTAATGTTTGTGTAGTCATAAGTAGTTGTGGTGTTCTCTTGTAAGCCTTCATTTAGGAAGTCAGGTTTTTCACCTTTTTGGCTTATTGTAGAGAGCTGCTTATTTAATCATGTTTGGTAGTTTTGAGGCTTTTTCTATGGTTTCTGTTGTAGTTATGATTTAGCTTTGTTTTGCCTATGATTTAGTTTGTATATGCTAATTAAGTGCATTCACTTTTGCTTGAATGTAGTTTAGAGTTTATCTTGTAACCACTGTAGAGATCACTTTTGTGCTGGGTTTTGTATTTAAGTGGCTCTTGCTAGCAGTTGAGCAGCAGAGCGAGATTGAGACATTTCCCCTTTATGTGAGGACCTTGCGTTACCGTTCGGCTAGAGACACTCGACGAGGTCGTGTAGCAAGTGTCCCTTCACATTTGGTGTCAGAAGTGGGATCTTTGCGTTGCAGGTGTCAGCGGAGATCCACGGTGTATGACAACAAGGTCAGGTCTGAACTACAGAGAAAGGGAGATGTCACAGCCTGGAGACACGGATGCTACTGGGTCGGAGGAGACCACAGACATCCAGCAGGTGCTTCGTCTGCTCATGGAGGACCGTCGCAAGCGTGAGGAAGAGATCGCGGCTGAGCGGCGGCAGCGTGAGGAGGAGGTTGCTGCCGAGCGTGAGAGGCAGGACCGGGAGACACAGAGGAGACTGCAGGAGATGCAGCAGCACGTGGAGTCGTTGTTAAAGGTGGTCGAGAAGACCCAGGAGGCCAGTGGTGGGCCTACGTCGGGAGCGGGGAGCTCCCATGGTGAGAAGGAGGCGAAGGTCTCGAAGCTGTCAGAGGAGGACGACATCGAGGCCTACCTCACGACATTTGAGAGGATGATGGTTGCGTTCGGGGTGGCCAAGGAGCGCTGGGTGTTTAAAGTAGCCCCTCAGTTGACGGGTAAGGCGCAGCAGGCATATGCTGCGATGGCTGCTGAGGACACGGGAGACTACGACCAGCTGAAGGCCGCCATTTTTCAGAGGTATAATATCACGGAGGAAACGTACCGGGTTCGTTTCCGGTCGGTGACGCGTGCCCGGGAGGAGTCGTATACGGAAATGGCGACTCGCGTAATGGACCTGACGCGGAAATGGACGCGGAAGTGTGAGGATGTAGACGCTGTACGAGAGGTGATTGCAGTGGAGCAACTACTGAACTCGATGCCAGTAGGGCTCCGGATCTGGGTGAGAGAGAGGAAGCCCAAGACAGTAGCAGAGGCTGGCCGGTTAGCAGACGACTATACTGAGGCCAGGGGTCCGCAGGAGGGCCGAAGGGTACAGGAAGCAGCAAGGGAGCCTTCCAAGATGATGAGTGGGGGGCCCAGACAGTGCTACACCTGTGGTAAGCCGGGACATCTTTCCAGGGATTGCCTGCAGAAGAGCTCCGGGGGGATTCAGCCCAAGGTTGAGCCAGTGACCAGGGATACGAGGCAGGGTGATCGAGACGGACCACGCTGCTTCCGATGTCACCAGAAGGGTCACTTTGCTAACCGGTGCCCCTCCCAACCAGCTCTGTTGTGCTACCAGGTTCCCCCTCGACGTGATGGTCCTGCCAGGACAGGTGCAGTAGAGGACACTCCAGTTGAGGGTATCCTCTTGGACACTGGGGCTGCGAACACGATGATCCACAGAGACCTGGTGCCAGTGGAGAAGATCACGCAGGAGACAGTGGACATCAGATGTGCCCATGGTGACGTGGTCAGCTATCCTTTAGCTGAGGTGAGCATGAGGGTGGGGGATTATACTTTCTCCGTGCAGGCAGCTGTGTCGGATCGGTTGCCTGTCCCTGTGCTGTTGGGACGAGATGTCCCAGGGTTTGACCAACTGCTTGGAGTGGAGCAGGTTGGCAGTAGTGCTCGAGCTACAAAGGTTGTGGCAGTGACTACCAGGAGTCAGAAGAGACAGGAGGAACTATTGGAGCAGGAACAGCTGGCCCGTGACAGAGAGTCAGGTGCCGTGCCCAACCCACTGATGGAGGAAGAGGTGCCCTTCAGTGAGTTGGATGAGGAGCTGTTCGGGGAGAGCCGGAGTAGGCAGAGGTTAAGTAAGAGACAGAAGCGAGAGAACAACCGTAAGCGGGGCCCAGGAGCAAGTGAGGATCCGGGACACCCGCTGGAGGTCAGTCGTGATGACCTGGTTGAGCTTCAGAGGTCAGATGAGTCTCTGGATCAGGTGCAGAGACAGGTTCAGGAGAGCCCAGACGGTACGAGTTCAAGGGGTGGGTTCTTCCTGAGGGACGGTGTGTTGTACCGTAGGTGGGTGCCAGTCGGTGGAGAAGACTGGAGGGAGGTGGAACAGCTGGTTCTACCACAGCAGTGTCGCAGGGCGGTGTTGGAGTTGGCTCACTCAATACCGTTGGCTGGGCACTTGGGCAAGAAGAAGACTGCGCAGAGGTTGTTGCAGCGCTTCTACTGGCCCACACTGTTCAAGGACGTAGATGAGTACTGTCGGGGTTGTGCAGAGTGCCAGAAGACAGCCCCTGGGAGACAAGCCGTTGCCCCACTTGTTCCACTGCCCATTGTGGACTCCCCATTCGAGAGGATAGCAATGGACATTGTAGGACCTCTACCCCGGAGTCGCAGTGGTAACAGGTTTGTGTTGGTTGTGTGTGACTATGCTACTAGGTGGCCTGAAGCGGTGCCACTGAAGTCAATCGATGCAGGGCACGTTGCTGAGGAGCTGATGGTCCTGTTCTCAAGGGTGGGAGTACCCAAGGAGATACTAACGGACCAGGGCAGCAACTTCACTTCACAGTTGCTGAAGGAGGTGTACCGGCTGCTCTCCATCAAGCCGATCAGGACGAGCCCTTACCATCCTCAGACAGACGGTCTGGTCGAGAGGTTCAACCAGACGCTGAAGGCTATGCTAAGGAGAACCGCTACAGACGAGGGGAAGGACTGGGACAAGCTCATCCCCTATGTGCTGTTCGCCTATCGTGAGGTACCACAGTCATCAACGGGGTTCGCACCATTTGAGTTGGTGTACGGACGGGCCGTACGGGGACCACTGGATGTGCTGAAAGAGACCTGGGAGTCAGATTCACACAGCAGTGAGAGCGTTGTTTCGTATGTGTTGTCAGTGCAGGAGAGGCTAGCCAAGATGTCGGCACTAGCCAGGGAGAACTTGCAGAAGGCGCAGAAGGTGCAGAAGAGGTGGTATGATAAGCATGCCAGAGAGCGTGAGTTCAGTGTCGGGGAGAATGTGTTGGTGTTACTCCCCACTTCCACTCACAAGTTATTAGCCAAGTGGATGGGTCCTTATCCAGTTGTGAGGAAGGTTAGCCCAGTGAGCTATGAGGTGGACATGTTTGACCATGCGAAGAGGAAGAGGGTCTTCCATGTCAACATGTTGAGGAAGTGGCATTCACCAGCAGCAGTGAATCTGTGGGCTGAGGGTGAAGCCACAAGTCCGGATCCAGATGAGATAGTCCTGTGGAAGGACGACCCAGTGCCACAGGAGCTGAGTGTCTCGGAGGAGCTGTCAAGGAGTCAGCTGGAGGAGTTACAGAGTCTTTTGGGGGAGTACCAAGATGTGCTGAGGGGTACTCCTGGCAAGACCACCATGGCAGAGCATGCCATAGACACCGGGGACAGTCAACCTGTTCGTTTACATCCATACAGGGTCCCTCATGCGTATCGGGGTGAGGTGGAGCGCCAAGTCCACGAGATGTTGGAGGAGGGAGTCATAGAGCCATCAGCCAGTGACTGGGCTGCACCCATTGTACTGGTGAGGAAGAAGGATGGCACCCTTCGCTTCTGTGTGGACTACCGGAAGCTGAACAGTCAGTCAAAGGTAGATCCCTACCCCATGCCCCGTGTGGATGAGCTCATTGACAGGTTGGGCTGTGCGAAGTTTCTAACTACGCTGGATCTAGCGAGAGGGTACTGGCAGGTCCCAATGGCGCCAGGCAGTCGGGAGAAGACAGCCTTCGTGACTGAGCAGGGACTGTTCCAGTTCACTGTCATGCCGTTTGGGTTGCAGGGAGCACCAGCCACGTTCCAGCGGATGATGGATCGACTCATCGCAGGTATGGGAGGCTTTTGTGCAGCATACCTGGACGACTTGGTAGTGTACAGTGAGTCGTGGGAGGAACATCTGCAGCACTTGGGTCGTGTGCTGAGTTGTTTGAGGGGGGCAGGCTTAACAGCGAAGCCTAGTAAGTGTCAGTTTGCCATGGACCAGTGTGTGTATTTGGGTCACATGGTAGGGAACGGTACAGTGCAGCCAGAAGTGAGCAAGGTGGAGGCAGTGCAGCGTTGGCCAGTGCCAGAGACCAAGAAGCAGGTGCGAGCCTTCTTGGGTCTGACGGGGTACTACCGGAAGTTCATCCCCCAGTATGCCTCCATTGCTGCACCTCTGACCGACTTGACCAGGAAGTTTGCTCCAACCCGTGTTACCTGGTCGGAGGAGTGTGAGTATGCGTTTAGACAGTTGAAGTCTCTTCTCTGCAGCTCTCCTATCCTATACAGTCCAGACCTTGGGAAGGAGTTCGTGCTGCAGACAGATGCATCAGATCGAGGCGTGGGAGCAGTCTTGAGCCAGGAAATGAGTGATGGCGAGGAGCATCCCATAGCCTACTACAGTCGTAAGTTGCTACCCAGAGAGGAACGTTATTCAACGGTGGAGAAGGAGTGTCTGGCAGTGAAGCTAGGGATTCAGGCCTTTCGGGTCTACTTGTTGGGGAGGCCTTTCAAGATCCAGACAGACCACCGTTCGTTAGTTTGGTTGGACAGGTTGAAGGAGTCCAACACACGTTTGGCTAGATGGAGTCTAGCCCTACAGCCGTATCAGTTTGAAGTTACCTACCGCCCCGGGAGTGCCAACAACAATGCTGATGCATTGTCCCGTGTTGAGCCGGCGCGACAGACTGCCGTGTCGCAGGAGAAGGGGGGAGGAGTGTGAAGCAGTCATGCTTCAGAGCAGTGACTCTGTGGTGACCATTAACGATGTGGTTGTATTGACCTTTAATGTTTGTGTAGTCATAAGTAGTTGTGGTGTTCTCTTGTAAGCCTTCATTTAGGAAGTCAGGTTTTTCACCTTTTTGGCTTATTGTAGAGAGCTGCTTATTTAATCATGTTTGGTAGTTTTGAGGCTTTTTCTATGGTTTCTGTTGTAGTTATGATTTAGCTTTGTTTTGCCTATGATTTAGTTTGTATATGCTAATTAAGTGCATTCACTTTTGCTTGAATGTAGTTTAGAGTTTATCTTGTAACCACTGTAGAGATCACTTTTGTGCTGGGTTTTGTATTTAAGTGGCTCTTGCTAGCAGTTGAGCAGCAGAGCGAGATTGAGACATTTCCCCTTTATGTGAGGACCTTGCGTTACCGTTCGGCTAGAGACACTCGACGAGGTCGTGTAGCAAGTGTCCCTTCACAATCTGCAAGAGTAGGGTTAGGTAGATGTGACCAATTTACTGAAATGAGGTACAGTAAAAGCAATTGATGTGAAGATAGAAACCATATAATATTTACCCATGCATGTCATTCCATTTCCAGTGTATCCACCATTGCAGGTACATGTGAAGGACCCAGGTGTGTTTGTGCACATGGCATTTGAATCACAAGAAGATGACAAACATTCATTGATATCTGAAAGAGCAGGTTAGGAAGAAGAGATTATTATAATGTGGACAAAAGTGATTGATAAAATGGCCAGAAAAGCATAATTAAATATTTACCCATGCATGTTATTCCATTTCCAGTGTATCCATCATTACAGGCACATGTGAAGGACCCATCTGTGTTTGTGCACATGGCATTTGAATCACAAGAAGATGACAAACATTCATTGATATCTGAAAGAGCAGGTTAGGAAGAAGAGATCATTATAATGTGGACAAAAAGTGATAATAAAATGGCCAGAAAGCATAATTAAATATTCACCCATGCAACTCATTCCATCTCCAGCATATCCATCATCGCAGAGACATGTGAAGGACCCAAGTGTGTTTAAACACATGGCATTTGAATCACAAGAAGCTAGAGACGACAGACATTCATTGATATCTGCAAGGTTAGGGTTAGGTAGATGAGACCGCTTTATTTAAAATGAGGTACAGTAAGTCGATATAAATGTAGAAACCATATAATATTTACCCATGCATCTCATTCCATCTCTGGTGTATCCTCCATTGCAGGCACATGTGAAGGACCCAGGTGTGTTTGTACAAATGGCATTTGAATCACAAGGAGACAACACACATTCATCAATATCTGCAAGAGTAGGGTTACATAGATGGGACTTGAATGAAATGGTAGCACAATGAAAAGTAATGCAAAGTCAGCAAAGTATGAGGTGCTCACCTGTGCATGTCAGTCCATCTCCAGTGTATCCAGCATCACATTCACATGTGAAGGATCCTTGTGTGTTTGTGCACGTGGCATTCACATCACAAGGAGACTGCTCATCGCATGCACATTCATTAATATCTGCAAGAGTAAATTTGGAAGTTGGGTCTGCCTTGAAATTACAGTCATTGCAAAAATAGCCACAATGCTCAGTGTACCTGATTATGTGGCAGTAAATGATCTACAGTATCTTGGAGCTGAGGATTATGGAATGGGCTACAGGATCCCAGCAATTGTGTGTGTGTGTGTATGTGTGTGTGTGTGTGTGTGTGTGTGTGTGTGTGTGTGTGTGTGTGTGTGTGTGTGTGTGTGTGTGTGTGTGTGTGTGTGTGTATGTGTGTGTGTGTGTGTGCGTGTGTGTGTGCGTGTGTGTGTGTATATACGTATGTGTGTTGCTTGTACTGCTGAAATGTTTCTGATAGTCCCAATAGCATATCTGCTGTTCATAATTCATTCATCATACTGGGCCAATAACGAGTGCTTAGGTCATTTAATAGAAGATTATGCCACTTTCTGTTGTAATTGAATGGCATTGCAAAGGTGGGGAATTTATTTTGGCTGATTGGTTGTTTCAAGAACAATCTGCTGATATTTCCACCTGCCAAATTGTTACCATGATATCACTATGGCACTAAGCTTGCCCAACTGCCAAAGTGTAAAATCTGCCAATTGCCACAACTTGAGCTATCTGCCAAAATAGCTTCCAGGCAAGATTTCTAGTCAATCATCCTTTCTTTTTAATTTTCCCCACCTATTCAGGTGTGATAAGGTTGGTGGGCCATTTTCCCAGGTGTACTCTCTGTGATAGCTAAAATGTGACATCATTTCCTCCATTGGTAAACAGCAGCTCTTGCTCTGTCACAGGAAGTGACATCATTTCCTCCACAGGTAAACAGCAGCCCTTGCTCTGTCACAGGAAGTGAGTATGTTGTTACTTTCTTTACTGGAAATGTCTATGACGTCACACTCTTGTTTTAAAGGGGCGCTATGCACAGTGGTACATAGGGGGGTGGTTCACCCCTTTGAAGGCAAGCAGAGGCTCCTACTCGTAGGAGTGGTTCCTCTGTATGTTAGAGAGGTAATATGGCCTGAAACAAATGCACTATGTAGATGCGGGAGTTTGAGGGCAGCAAATCTCAGTAGCCTCAATTCAGTGGTAGCTAAAGGGTGGGTGTTATCCAGAAGGCATACTCATGGCATTTAGCTAAAATGCCTGAGAAAATGAAATCAAATTAATGATTGATTGAGTTTCACAATACGCAAACAGCAAGGGGAAGAAGTTTAAGCAGGTCAAGACAATGCAGTAGGTCTTACCTATGCAGTTCATTACATCAACAGCCAATTTATAGCCTCCAAAGCAGGCACAGCGAAAAGAGCCATCAGTGTTGGCACAAGCATGCTGACAATTATCTGTGCCCATTGCACACTCATCAATCTCTGCAAGGGTGTGGAAGGGGATATGGATGTCTTCCCATCAGTGCATCAATTCCAGCTACATATGCCTTTATGTCATTCCTATTAGTGTGTGAATGTGACAGTAGCTACATGTGCACACACATCATGCACACTTTGTGGTACATGTGCTGCACCTGTGTATGCACAACCCAGACATTTGTGTATATGTTGGGATGCTGCATTTGTTGGTACAATGTATATTTTTTTTATAAAGGAGTAAATTCTGTTTTAACCAGTAAGGGGAGGGGGGTTGTTTGGGTATGTTTAAATGTGGATTTGGTACCATATGCAGGCATCTATCGATATATATAATTTAGTTCGTTTGTTTGTTTGTTTGTCTGTTCGTTCACGATTCGGGCAGAAACTACCGCACAGAACGCCACCAAACTCTCAGGGATTATAAGGTGGGGCTCCGCGAGTGTCCTCCACCGGTTGAAATCGCCCGTCTTGCAGTTCTTGAAGAGATATCCTTCTATTTTCGGTTTTTCGTTCGCGGCTGACGGCCATTTTATTAATTATCGCTCCCTTGATTTCCGGTTGTCGGACGGTTTGATTCGCTGTCGTTTAACGATCGACTTTAAACTCGGCCGTCGTTATAGCAGCTACCTTGCTACCAGCTCACATAGGTCAAAACTGGCTGGGGGCGACTCGCTGTTGTGCGACTCGCCATAGCAGAAGCCCGCCGAAGGCGGGCGCCCTGCTAGTATAATATATTATTGATTGCACAGGTTGACAACTGACACTGTGAACAGCAAAATACACATATAATATCATCATTATATAAATTTTCTTGAATGAAGAGTTTGAAAGATGATGAAATATCATTCCTGTGGCCTTCCTCTCGCCATGCACTTCATTTCATTCAAATCCATTATATAGTCAAGATAGCATGCACGCACACACACACACACACACACACACACACACACACACACACACACACACACACACACACACACACACACACACACAGAGTGAGCAATGTTACATGCATGTGCCAGAACATACCTTATTAAGTGGGATTTACAAAATAAGAAATGGAGTTAGAAATCAGATCAGAGCACTTGATATACAAATCTGAACTATACTGTCCTATTCAAAGTGTGCTGCTTAATTGTGAGTTGTTGTGTTCTCTGAGAACTGTCACCATCAGTGAAGCCGATTGAAGTAGCAATAACATGAATTAAGAGGAAGAGACTACTTTGAATACTTTATACCCATAAGTGCCATGGATATTCCCAGTAACTCAGGACGTTTTGGCCACGTAGGCCTTCGATCGTCAGCTGATCTGTTTATCAGCTAATGAAGGCCTATGTGGCTAAAATGTCCTAAGTTACTATGAATTTCTGCTACGCAAGTGCCCGAACAACTACCCACAGCTACAATACATCCTACGTAGCAATGAGTCCCTACACTGTCATGGATATTCCCCAAACATAGCATAAATTAATTCATCCAAGAAGCATTATCCCCTGAAATACTATCACCTGGCATATCTTAATACTTCTGGTGTTACTGGGCTGTAGTGTGACATAATTAGAAATGCAAATATAACGACAGAATATAATTGGTTAATATTTTAGCTGGACAGGGTAGAGTAGAGTGGCTGGTCAACTATGACATGCGCATACATTTACCTGTGCATGTTGCTCCATTTCCAGTGTATCCAGCATTGCAGACACATTGGGAAAGTCCTTCTCCTACTGCTGTGCACACGGCATTTGGATCACAAGGTGGATCACAAAGTACTGCAAGAGTAGGTTGGGAAGTTGGGCCTGATTATTGAAAGGTGGCACAATGCATGTGATAGAAATCTCTAAGAGAGCAGTAAAGGGATTGGGATGGGTATGGTATATGTAATGTGTTACTGTGTTGTAGTGACACCCATCAGACCTGCTGTGTGAGGCAGTGGACGTCCACCTCACAAGCACACTCCTGTAACAGAGACTGTATACCTATATACCATGAGTATCTGCCAATTAGCAGAGAGCATGACATCCTGCTACTTATAATTAGAGGACTTCTTCACATTCTTTGGAATCCAAGGGTATTGCGCAAACACTTCAGCCTTAGTGCACCTTTAAGTCAATTTTCTGCATGCATGTTTGTTAGATAAAACGGTAGACCAGTCATTCGCAGAATCTGCAAAGCAATTATATGCAGCTGCAGAAGGTTCTTTTCTATCAGTGCAGAACATTTGATATCTCTGCAGTAGCAAGCAAACACTTATCTGATCATGAGGGTAGAGAGTTAATGAGCACAGCTACCTGACATCACAAGTAATGAAATGTCTATTCATTGTGCTTGATCCATACATCTGTCTCAACTGGTAGAAACTAGCATGACTAAAAGAAAGACCATTTCTAGGTAGGTGAGCATGACAGTGGATGAAGTGTGACATAATTAGCAATGCAAACAAAACATTAGAATATAATTGGTTTATATATTAGCTAGATAGGGTAGAGTAGAGTGGCTGGTCAACTATGAATGTGCATAATATAATATTTACCTGTGCATGTTGTTCCATTTCCAGTGTATCCAGCATTGCAGACACATGTGCTCGAGCTCGTGGTTCCATTGGGGACTCTAATTGGTATTGGTGTTGAGCACACGGCATTTGGATCACAAGTAGTTGGATCACAAAGTGCTGCAAGAGTAGGTTAGGAAATTGGGTCTGTTCATTGAGAGGTAGCATAATGCATGTGATAAGAATGTCTAAGGAAGCAGTAAAGTGATCAGAATGGGTAGTGTATGTAATGTATGGGTATATGTAAAACAGCTATTCATTTTGGTGCATAAAATGTTCATATTGTAGACAAAGACATGAGGATATCTTGTGGAATTCATGCACCAAATCCATACCAACCCTCATGACTGTTACACACACTTTACTCCTGTGCATGTGCATGCTGTCTACCAACAGCAGCAAGTAATGGGGAAAAGAGGCTAACCCCAGACATTAAATTATAAGACGAAATAGAAATAATGTTCTGTGGTTACTTTTAATGCAGGGCATGGGAATCTGAATGACAACCCAGGTGTATGTCCTTGCCCTTATCCTTAGATGGGACTATTACAGATACAATCACTACTAAGCCTTTCACTTTGTAAGTAGATAGCGGGCCTCCTCAGAGACTGTGATATGGTGACATTCAATATGGAAAGTTTATGCAAGATAAGGACAACTTCACAGGACTCTCCACGCTTGGGTACTACAAGTTTAAACCGGTGTCACTATGAAAACTCACAAGAAGCCATCCTACAACGCTCACTGCATCGATTACTGCATCATCTGATTGCTCCATTTGACTTCACACTCATGCATGTTGAAGCTCAAGTGATGGGCTAACTATGACTAACTACTAACAATTATATTAACTATGACATTTTGGTATGTCTGTGCTGTGTTCATTCTGTATTAGACAGCACGGTAGTGCTGTCTATGTAGGGATGGCAGTGGTTGTTTGTATGCTGTAATACAAACGAAAAGTAGCGCTACTCCTGAACAGAACAGAAAACCGGCAAACGATGCCTACCATGAGGAAGCGGGGACTGAACAGTGCACATAGCTAACCTTACTTCCCAGTGAAGGTGCGCCTACATGCAGAGAGCGTCCTCGAGTTTTCCCACGCATCGACGTCTTCCTCTTCTTCTTTGACAGCCGTAGCGCACGAACCAAATGGACCAGAAGAATACTTCTCGTACCATATCGCATCATTTTTGGCTGGCTGCATTCTTTTGTAGGTTAGAAGGCGGCGCGATTCAGTGCAGAAGACGACTCCCGCCGTGTTGCTTAGCCAAGCGGGGCAGACGCCATTTTCAAATTACGTAATTCAACCGGCTGAAACCCTGACTGGTGCCATTGTGAGCAGTTGCTTACAGCTTCCGGAGGCTCCTTCTTCCGTTGTTTTGCTCCACAGTGGCGTTCTCCGCCTTGCTCTACGACTTAGCATGGCATTTGGCTTGTGGAATGAATTATTTACAATGCCAATACAATTTCAATCAATCAATCAATCATACACGATTCTCAAATGTAAATTGCAGCTATTCTATCAGGAGCTACACAAGAAGTTTAAATAGCTAGCTGTATCGAGCATCTTAGCTCCTGCTTCATAAAAAGTGCAGAAACTAGACATAATATTTTTTCTAAAAAAAATGTAAGAATGTAGGGATGGCATAAAAAGTACAGAAACAAGTAAAGGCTGTTACACAGTGGAGCATTAACCATCGTCACTACATTCAAGGGTGTAGGACTATCCCGTGCGACATTCTTGCATGTAGGGACGATGGTTAACGCTCCACCGTAACAGCCTTCACTTGTTCCTGTACTTTTTATGCCATCCCTACATTCTTACAATTGTTGTAGAAAATTTTATTATGTCTAGTAATGAATTGAACCATGTATATCCGTAACATGAAAAAATCTTACAAGGTACGCGCGCGCGCGTGACTCCATAGATCTTCCGGGAGAAGCAGTGTTGTCTGGGCAAGTTTTAGCTGACTGTGTACGTGGGTGAACGCTCACTAAACTGCCTTAATCGAAGCGACACTTTGCTCCAGTGCAAACGGATGTCTTCAAATCAGTTTAGCCGTAGGTGGTAGCTAATCGCTGCTGTCGGAGAAATTGCCGAAACCCTCGCTATTCTGGCGACTTCTCTCCTTTGATCTAACGGTCATACAGTTGTTACATATGGTCATCGTGGGCCTTTACGGCATCAGCAACAGTGGCAAAACGTTTCCACTCGCTTGCGAGAGGCCATCTCGCAAAGTGCGTGCGAACGGCCGCGCTGATCCGTGGGTTAGGTGAGCTGTATACTTCCTGAACCTGCATCCGTGCACGAATGAACACCTCATCTTGCTCTCGTAGTTACTGGGCTACGATAGGCCCCAAGAATACCAGTCATGTCGGAACGAATTCATTTGTACAACAGCACTGGCATTCCAGCATACGTCGACCATGCACTCAGCTGACAGACTACTATACTGGGGCACGGAAGCATGTCACACAACACATCTTAAATTCTCCATGCCGTATGCACCATGCACATTCTCGTAGTATGTTCGAGCCACCCATCCAGATTTCCAATAATCCCCAAAATACTCAATGGAGCTCGTCCAATCATTTCATTTCAGAAATTTCATATATTGCAGCTAGTAGTTCGCACCGCGGCACTGCTGCTATAGCGTATAGTGGTTAAACTTACCAGTATTTGTATATAAAGCTGCAGGCTAATGCATGACTACCAGCAGCAGCAGCAGATCCACTGATCATGTCAGTAATATAGACCATCCTCACTCCTACTTGTTAGGTGTATAGCTTTTCTCACCTCCTGCAGCCTGCACTAGACTTCCATTAATCAGTATGGCCAACACCACTGCAAAGTAACAAACAGTGAGTCTAACTGTACCGCCAGTCCTCTCCATGATGGAACCCACAGAGCTACTCTCAATAGTTCAGCCTGAGGTGAGTGAAGAACAGTACAACTCCTACTGTTTATATAGTAGCAAACTAGTCCATGCAAACTACCCCTGCAGCTGTTTCAAAGGGTTTGATTGCATTTTTTGAATTCCACTTCATTGCTATTTTGAAGGTGTGAATATGACATATCTATATATAGCTAGGTTATATTATATTCCTACAACCACACATAAAATACCCCTTAGCTATAATATTGCATTCTGTTGATCACAGTGTTCTGTGTCTGATCAATGATGGGTAACTTATAAGCAGTAGTCTCATATAGATATATACCCTCCAGTACATGTCTCACACTATAATACCTTCAGTCTTGCTATTGCCATTACTTGTTCCATTGTTTATTGAATTCAGTACATTCCCTCCTGTGCATACCCCACATACATAACTATACAGCTATATACAAAGTCCCTTCTCCTGTATGCTATGGTAACCCATTGCATAGGAGAAACTGCCTAATAACTGATTAATTGATACTAGTATGTGTGTGCAAACATTGTGTGCATGCATGTATATACATGCATAGTAATACATCAGTGGCGTAGCACCACACTTTTCAGTGGTCCGGCCAGTCACCAATATTTTACTAACCTAATCAATGTAACTATAATATAGCTAGTATCATTGATTTCAAAACGGATATGTTGGCTTGCCCCGAGGAAATGGCACAGCCCCCCTCACCTATGTGATACGGGACAGTGTGCAGGGCTGTATAACAAAATCTCCAAGTGGAACAGGGAGGAAGTGTTCGCGAGCGCAAAAACATTTGCCCCTTACCCTTTTATCGCCGACGACGGCCAATTTAAACAGGTCGTATGACGTCATATGATGTAATGCAACAATGGCCGCCGCATCGATTAGCGCGCATGGTAGAATATTGAAGCGATGCCTTGCTACAGCGTTTTCCTTTTAGTTAGAACCTATAATCAGGTAAGCTTACAAAGCTATTTCTTGGTTTATGGTTACACCCTCCCCCCTAAGTCTGGAAGTGTGTGCAAATTGGCCAGCTTTGATTTTTATAAAATCTGTTTCTTGAGCAAAAAGTGGTCCGGCTGGACCGGGTGCTACGCCTATGTACATGCATACTGAAATGTGTATAATTATGCGCATGGATTATATACGATGTACTATAATTACTCTCTATGTAGCGATTCCAATCCAGATTTCGAACTATTCGACTTGCACTCATGCACCGTATTACTGCACAGTACGTTTCTTTGTGAGTACAGCGGTCTTTATCCCATCGAAATTGGTTAAGGTTAACCCACACTCCGCTCTCCATTTAGCCGGATAGGTGACGTTAATGTTGTACCGCCTTTGACTTAAGAAAGTAGATACTTCCTGCGGAAACACGTAACGAACTCGTGGCTCGCGAGCTGCGCCTCGTAGCGCCGTATCTTGGCCGTTTCTGGACTGATTCGGACGGGTTATGGCTCAAATTGAAGCTCTCAACAAGACACAACGAAGTTTTTTATAGACTGTGCCAGAGAAGTGAATGATGGTTTAGTAGTTTCACTTGAATCTACTGTCTCTCTGCCTTGCATAGATCCTCCAAGACTTAGAGGATCTAGCTGGGCAGAAATCCACTTTTGCAGAATCAGCATCCGTAGGAACAAGACTACTGATGCATACTGTGGTGATACACCATCACAATAGATGTATATGGGGCTTGCGTACAAGAGATCCTACAAAGTTCTATTTTATACGTAGTACTAATTTCACAATTCATAATAATAACATTGTAGTGCATGATCTGATCTGCATGCATGCCCAACTCTACCAGCAGAGTGCAGTTCAGGCTTGTAGAGTTGCAGGGTTGACCGGGTAAAAGTACAAGGCAGAAAAATTAAATTGCTGGCATGCAAGGGTGTCGGGATATACCTAGCATTGGTCTGGCAGAAGTATAATAATGTGCAAAAAGTGTTGGCCTACCCCATCCTGGGAGGTGGAGGCATGCCCGCAGCAAATGTTTGGAATATTACACCTTCTGAGAATTCTCCTCAGGCAATATTGAAGTACAAAAGAAGCCTTAGATAGCTACCAAGCATAAAATAGCTACGTATATACACCCATATACCCCCTCCTCTCCTCCCACCCACACACTAACTGCTTGCAGTAACTGAGCTAGCATCTAGAATTCAATATAGCTATTTCCATAGCTACATAAATTGCTGGAAGTAGTAGCTAGCTAACACTGTAAAAATGTGAGGCAAGCTTCCTATAGGAGTTGGTTCCATTGTGGCTACAACATGTAATTGCATGGGACTTGTTGCTCTGCAAGTGGAAGCTGCATGTTATGAATACAATATAGAGTGAGCTGGTAGTGCATCCCACTAGACTGCTCAATAATTATATGCAAACGTCATAGATATGAGCATACTGCGCATACAGTGAGTTTGCATTGAAGTGCCGGTTTACTAGTCTGTACTTGTAAAACGTCATTGTTACCTTTCAGCCAAGAAACTAACCTATATACCAGGGGAGGGAGCACTGCCTAATTATATACTTATTTAGTTGTGTACTGCATGCATGGCAATAACAAACGAATTCGGAATCACTGCACCAACTGCCTTAGTTACCAGAGTTGTAAAAGATCTTGTTAACTTGCAATGACAGCTTACTCAACATGGTTTAACAGAGTTGTAAGTTAACAGACTTGCTTAATACTGTTAATCCAAGTAATGAATGTATAATCATAATTATTCATCATATCAATATTGAATATTCATTGTGCCATATACAAGCTGTACAAATGACTGATTATACTGTGAGGTATATATTATGCGCATTTGTATGCTGTTAGTACTGTTCTAGCTATGGTGTTCGTGAGGCTTGCAAGCCATTGACAGGCATGAGAACAGAATGGAGGGAATTTTGTGTACAGTAAACTGATAGTGAAGAGGCATGACAGCAGATGGAGCCCAATTACTTTGAAATGGTTGTAAGGTAGCTATATTGCTTCTCAGGTATATATATGCCGCCATAGTTGTACTGCATGTACAGGTCCCTGCGTGCAGGTCAGTATATGTTTGGAGAAGACTATCTATGGGATTCAGATGTGCTTTGCTGCCCTTATTCATTGTGCTTGAAATAACCCCTGAGTACAGCAATAGTTACCTTCCAACCTTTCCAAACTAAGTGGGCTGTATCTGTTGTACATGCATGGCATGCCTCTTCACTATCAGTTTACTGTACACAAAATACCCTTCATTCTGTTCTCATGCCTGTCTCCTCATGCCATGTACTATGTATACTTTAAGGCATACTTTAGAAACGCTAGCCATCTGCTGTAAATCCTCTTCACTATCAGCTTACTGTACACAAAATGCCCTCCATTCCGTTCTCGTGCCTGTAAATGGCTTGCATGCCTCACATACACCATAGCTAGAACAGTACAAACAACATACAAATGTGCATATACCTCACAGTATATTCTCATTCAACTATATGTACACAAATGTACGTACATACAGCAGTATAGTAGCTTAAAATCGTGAGCTTGCATGTGTGTACTGACTGCAGTGCTGCATTCTACTTTAAATTTGCATTCTGTTACTAGTTCTTCTACTCATTTTGTAGCATGCAGAAGTCAGCAATGTATATGATTTGTGTGTGCATGTACACGCAAAAGCACACATGCATGCATGTCTACATGCATCCATGCACAGGATGCATACAGGCAGCTGAATGTCTGCTGTTTGATTAATGCCTGGGAGTATGTGCAAAGCAAATTGTTTATTTATCTTGCAGCATGCAAGCCAAGATAGGAGCAATGGGCAGTCCTTCATCTTGCTCCAGGCTGAAGTGATTTCCAAAACATTAATTATGTTCCTAGCCTGAAACCTACAGTACATTTGTATCATGAGTTTGTGTATGTCACCATGAATATCAATATTGATATTATGAATATGAGTATACATTCATTACTTGGATTAACAGTGTTAAGCAAGTCTGTTAACTTGCAACTCTGTTAAACCATGTTAAGTAAGCTGTTATTGCAAGTTAACAAGATCTTTTACAACTCTGCTAACTAAGGCAGTTGGTGCGGTGAATGGAACGAATAGGAATCGGTTTGGGACCACCAAAGCCTAAATGTAGGACCAGTACCATAGCTTTAAACTCATTTCCACAAGCAGAAATGAGCTAGATGGCCGAACACCTACATCATATCTACTCCTCAAGAGTTGGGCAGATAATATCTGAATGAAGCTAGTGTGTTGCAGCTCCAGCTACTAAGAAAAATGCAGTTTTCCCTTTTAATCGACGACACAAACTACAAGGTAAACGTTACAAACTAGCTTCAACCAGTTTTAGAAGCCTTCATCTATCTTTTACACTTGGGAACCTTCAAAAAATCACGAAGGTTGCTTCTCGTCTGTGGAAATTGCTTCGCGTTAACACGGTAGAGGGTGCCATTTTGTTCATATACGCGCCATGTTGTTCAAAGGTACGCGAGGAATTTGGAATGGGAATTGGTTTGGAATCGCTACTCTATGGACGATCAAGCATGCTATCAAGTAATTTCAACAATTGCACTGTTTTACCCATCTTGGTCTTCATCAGGCAAACGTTCTACAACTACAATTGACAGCTGTAGGTGATGACACAATCATTGAGAGTTTAATCTTCTTGATGGTATGCTAGATTGTCCAAAGGACGAAGAGTAGCACAATCAGTATTCGACACTTGATTGGTATAGCTAATATATTTTCATTATAATGATTGTATTAATATTATAATTTTGCTACATTGCCCCACCATGTGCACCTACACTATAAACTTGCCCCCAGTCATCTCATGCTGTTGCTCCCATCATGACCATGGCCACTCATCATAATCTGGAGCCCAGCTTCAACATGTTCAGTCCAACCCTCAGGCACCTGTTTGGTAATTATAAGGAAGCAAGTTTATATTATTCATTGGTACAGGCAGGCAGCCAGTAATGTGTGGCAGTACATAATTGTATACATGACAGAGACACAGCTCACTTATATCAGCTTGCCAAATCACATCACCAGTAAGGTAGGGTAATCACGAAATAATCAGTGTGTTACAAGCATGGCAAGTCTTCTGGAGCGGCACAGTAAAGGTTCTATGTTTCATGAGTAGCTAGGTATACCTGATATCATTCAAGCTTGTTCGCACTAACAGGAATTTCATCATGGCAATATGTACATTGCACCTAATCTTACTACTGTAACAGGATACTATAGGGGTTTCTTCCAGCGAGTGCTCAATACGTGTTGCCCTATATATATAGCCGTAACACTGTACACTTGATACCTATATCCTAGAATGACAGGTTATAGCATGTCATGCCAGATTTGGATCATGCATGCAGTAGGCAGCAGTGGAGATTGTCAATAACTGGTGATGAGCTTCTTCCGTGCAGGAAATTGATTTCAAGTTGAAAGAGGTTTCAATGAGAAGGTGTGCAAGGCATGTGCCTGTGCAATAACAACTCTGTGTACTGTGCACATTACAGTAACTCAAAAATTGTGTGGAAGGTGTGAACTATTGCCTACATGTCTAAGCTCCTCTATCACTGTGTGTGTCTCTAGCTATGTATGCATATGATTGGTGCTGTGTGTGTTGTTAAGGTATATGCATCAATATCTATTGTTACACACTAGCCAGGGCGTGTACACACATGCTTGTAATGCTTTACACATACAAACACAATGGCTTCATGCTTAACTGTCCAAGACTGACTTTCATCAGTCATGCACAGCATACCACACTTTTCTGGCTCTATAGCTACAATTATCACTACACTTCATAATTTTACTCCTGACAATGATAACAGTTTGGAGCATGCAGACCAGCTATAGCCGTGCAGCCACCTGCTGGGTGGCTGGCTAGCTATAGCTATATACCCATCATTTTGTTGCATCAAACTACTCCTTACTCAAGTTACAAAGCCGTTTCCAGTTAAAGAGATGACTTGCTTCATAAAACAGCTTCTTTTTCAGAAGAGCTTATTGCAGGAATAAGAAAGAAGCACATTTTCGAGTATTGTTGACTCAACTAAACATACAGTTGATTGTAAACTGTGTATTGTGATCATGAGATTCTACCGAGCACATGGTTGCCAAATCGCGTTCACTCATGTCTTGCTTCTATGCTAATGCATTGGTATTCCATTTATCATTACTTTATATACATTTTTGCGTGGAATCAGATATATTTCTGCAGTAATCTTTGGTTAGTGTGAACGGACTTAAATGATGCCAGACATACCTAGCCACATATGAAATGTGCATGTCTTTACTGTACTCCGGAAGACTTGTCATGCTCATAACGAATGGATTATATGCAGTGATTACCCTACCTTGCTGGTGGTGTGACTTGGTAAACTGATAATATGAGCAATGTCTCTGTCATGAAAACAATGACTGCCACACATTGCTGGCTGCCAGCCTGTATCACTACACCTGTACTAAGGAGGCAGTTGCACACCCTTTGGCAGTGTGAACATCTCAGTGATGTGTATAGGTAGCTGTACATTGCTGCCAAATTGACTGGTGCCATTTGTGAGTGGGAGCACTAGGAATCTTCATGGACAGCATACAGGTAGCTACAGTACTGCTGCTTGTGTGTATGTTTGTGTGCGCATGGACAAATCCATCCTGCATGTGAATATTATTGCTACATTCAGTAATCAAACATATTAATTATATTAAAGAGTAGAAGGTTGGGCAGAGAGATTAGGTTCCTTTGCCAGTATATCTGCCTCAGTAGATACAGTACAAGCGTGACCAGCTCTGTGTAGTCTGTTGTGGCTGCATTACACACAGTGTATGCTTGTAATACGTAACATTCTAGCACATGGCTTCAGGTAAGAGAATACAATTGCCTGTCCTAAGTCAGACTTGCTTGGTTACTGCCCCCACATTGCTGCTTGCATGACTGTGTCACTACCCACTGCTTCCTGTGCCACCCCCTCCCCCCCTCCCCATACATACAGTGTTACAAATAGCTCTAAATTCAAAACACTATGCTGATAATTATGCATTGTGCCTAGGCCTATTTCATCTTTCAAATTCAGAATATAACTGGATATAAAGTAGATTGTGTTTTCAGTGTATACAATGTATGTGAATGTATTAATTGTATGGGTGTGCATGAAATAGGTGTTATTGTACATATCATGCCAGAGCATGTATTTGCATATACTGGACAGAACGACTTAAGTCATTAATTGTTCCTGTCCAATGTGTGCATGGTGTATGACATCACTGATGATGTCATGCAACCCTGAGAGCTGTGGATGGAGTAGTGTGGCTGTATGACCTGCTTATGTACTGTGTTACATACTGTACATGAGCAATGAACACAATGTGGTACCTTCTATGGATTCTTGTCTTTCACCTTGCATCATCCACAAGTCATGTAAGAAGAAGAATGCATGATGAGAGAAGTAGATTTCATCGAAGTGGTAATGCAAAAAGGAAAGTGTGTGCGACTGTGTGCCCATCTCCACAATTAATATAGGTAGTAGTGAACTAGAATACACCAACCATGACTGTGGACCATTTCAAAGGGCTTTGGTTATATTTTTTGAATTCAAGTTGCTGCAGATTCAGACTAATGCAATGAAGGACATAGTTGCACCTATAATTATTATACTGTACACCTATATTAGGAAGTAATTGTATAACTGTATCACTGTTCACTTCTGTGTCCAGTGTTCAGATATGAAAACAGATAATTACAAATCCTGTTGCCATAGCAACGTACATGCACTTGGTGAACTACCTATACAGTTCCTACATGCATTACTATCTTTTGCATGTCATGTGTGTGCGTGTGTGTGTGTGTGTGTGTGTGTGTGTGTGTGTGTGTGTGTGTGTGTGTGTGTGTGTGTGTGTGTGTGTGTGTGTGTGTGTGTGTGTGTGTGTGTGTGTGTGTGTGTGTGTGTGTGTGTGTGTGTGTGTGTGTACTTGTGTGTGTATGTGCATGCATGTGTGTGTGTGTGTGTGTGTGTGTGTGTGTGTGTGTGTGTGTGTGTGTGTGTGTGTGTGTGTGTGTGTGTGTACTTGTGTGTGTATGTGCATGTGTGTGTGTGTGTGTGTGTGTGTGTGTGTGTGTGTGTGTGTGTGTGTGTGTGTGTGTGTGTGTGTGTGTGTGTGTGTGTGTGTGTGTGTGTGTGTGTGTGTGTGTGTGTACTTGTGTGTGTATGTGCATGCATGTGTGTGTGTGTGTGTGTGTGTGTGTGTGTGTGTGTGTGTGTGTGTGTGTGTGTGTGTGTGTGTGTGTGTGTGTGTGTGTACTTGTGTGTGTATGTGCATGTGTGTGTGTGTGTGTGTGTGTGTGTGTGTGTGTGTGTGTGTGTGTGTGTGTGTGTGTGTGTGTGTGTGTGTGTGTGTGTGTGTGTGTGTGTGTGTGTGTGTGTGTGTGTGTGTGTGTGTGCATGTGCATGCGTGAGTTTGTATGTGTGTGTATGCGTGTATGTTCAGCCATCTGTATGTGTACATGAATACATATGCAATTATCAAAATTCATCATTCTTAAATGTGAACATGTCCATGTGTACGTGACCATAGTCATGTGTGGGCTGTTGTGGCAGTCTTACATACGTGCAAGGGTTTGGTACATGTTTGTTACACTTCACATTCTTTCCCTCAGAATTCATGACTGTAATAGTAAGCAGTAACTGTTACGTATCAATTACACTGGCTATGTCAGTCATCCACATGACTACCCCACATGTGCACATTGCACATGTGAACAAATTGAATGATGTCAGACATACGTAGCTAGTCATTTTATGTAATGTAATATGCTTGCCTGCATGTCCAGAATCAGACTTGCCAGGTTTGTCAAAACCAGACTGCCACACACTGCTGTCTGCATGACTGCATCACTACTTTTGCACTACATTTGCACAGGAGGCAGCCGTGGGTCTTATATGCACAACAGTATGCCGTACTTAATCAGCTAGTGTATATTAGTAGGTAGCTTACACTGCCAACATTGACTGTTATAATATACCATTGCACCTGAAGCATCCTGAATCTTCATGGACAGCATACAGACTGAAGCAACAGTTGACTTATAAAGCAAGGGAGATCAGGAAGGTGTGTGTGTGTGTGTGTGTGTGTGTGTGTGTGTGTGTGTGTGTGTGTGTGTGTGTGTGTGTGTGTGTGTGTGTGTGTGTGTGTGTGTGTGTGTGTGTGTGTGTGTGTGTGTGTGTATGTGCATGCATGTGCGCGCGTGTGTGTGTGTTGTGTGTATGCATGCATGAGTGTGTGTGCAGTACATACACACAATAACCAAATCATGGTAAAATGTGACATATGTCAATGACTGAAGGGCAGAGGTTCTGAGATTGTCTCTGTCACTGTGTATGTGACTAGTCCTCTACTTCATAGGTTTGTGAAGCTGTGTCCAGTGTGGAGTCCAGATTGGAGTGCAGTTTGGAGTCTGGCACTGACGGGTCTGTATTTGCTGAAGATGGCTTCCATTTCCTTGAACAGGCTACAGAGGAGTAGCCACCTGCCCTTGTGACATGTGACGTTTTGTGGCATCATTAAAATGTGTACGTGACTAGTCCTGTACAGTACAATGACTTCCAAACCACTGGATATAATGTGACCAGAACAATAACCGATATACCGATAAGGATTGCAAATATATCCTGTCTGGACTACAGACCCAAAAAGTACAGTATGCCTTCACACTGATGTATACACACTTGATATTATATATCCACTACTGTGTCATGTATGCATAGATCTATTGCTATACTCTCCTGCTAAGTTATAATTGTACAGACACTACGTGTTGCTCATTATACACTACAGTTCTGCCTTGCTACTGCAGTTTACTACATGTTAGCCAAAAGCATTCACATATTAGTAAATTCTTGCTTTTCAAAGTTGGGATTTTCAGCAGTCACAGAGTCCTGTGTGGTTGGGCAGAAGGTTGTGTGGTATTTGACAGTCATCTCAAACTCATTGCACATAATTATAGCTATACTGTAGCACAGTGGACAATGTAATAGAACCTACCATTTGATCCTCCTGTCCATTAATACTGTCGCCTTTTCCCTCTTTTCTGTAGGGACGTCAATGCACAAGCAAACATATTCTTATGTTTATATACACACAGTCAAAGGTACAACATCATTGCAATATGCTATGTAGTATTGCTAATAAGTTATACTATTACGTATATACACTTAGGGTACCTGGTAGTTACTGCACTCGGTCTAAAGCCCATTTTATAGATGTGCAAGTGTGATTGGTGGCATTGCTCATCCTCCTGCATCACACCACATATTCCAAACTGGCAAACACTCTCTACATCATCTCTTCTTTCCACCTCTCCATACATTATCTTTCTGTCAGAACGCCAGCTTAATGTATTTGGTTCTCTCATTGTCTTTCAGGTTAACCTTTAATCAGAAATCTTTGCAACTTTTTGCATCCATTTCCATCTCTTCTCCCAACCTTATCTACTCCTCACTTTTAACCCTACTTATTATAATACATGATCTTCATATCTTCCTTAGTTCTATGTAGGTTATATACACACATGGACTTGCTCACTGAGAGTCTTGGCTCAGCATCCTCATGAAAATCAATATTATGTTTATCATCTCCTTTGCAGTAATCGCATCTTGCACATCATTACTCCCTCTTTGAATGATTGAGCACACTATCAGCCACTTCTTAACCTAATGCAATGCTTCTTTAAGTTAATCCACTGTAGCATAATATCATTGAAACAAGTATGCTATGACAAAGCCTGTGACAGGCAAAATGTTGCATTGGATGAAGATGTGCTTGCTGGTGTGTTTGATCATTTAAAGACAAATCAATCTATACTATAAATATCAGCATGAATATAACTATTCTGCAAAACTGACCTCCTCACTCCACTCAGCAGATGGCAAACTAGCAGTTTTCAAGCTAAATTTGGTCCAGCTGGGCTAACAATACTTCTGAGCTAACCTGGTATTTCTCTGTTTTACCCTTTCTTTCTCCATTAGCTATGCGAACCGTAGATGATGAACAGTGCATGGGGTCTAGGATTAAGCGGCAATTTTATGGCACTACTTTGCTTTCATCATCCACACACAGACAGTACTACTCCATTCCAATTGATAATGTAGTCCCCACATACCTTCTGTAGATGAGTATGCATGTCACCAGGAGGACAGTGACTGCTATGATGGCACCACAAACAACAAGACCTGATATGAGACCACTCTCGACAGTGGATGGAGGAGGAACTGCAGAGAGAATTAATTAAAGGCAATAGGATTGGGAGCTAGTGGTTGCTTCTGCTTAATTGCCAAAGTTGGTTAAACGAAAGTGTATGTGCATTGCATAATACAATGCATACCATACCCACTAACACATTCACCCACAACTCACTTATGTTCACAGTTGCATATCCAGTGGTTTGGAAGTCATTGTACTGTCTGTTAGGAATAGCGTCCCTCCTCCTCCTGGGAGGCATGACCTGTGCAGAACAGATACATGCAAGGAGTGGGTGCAGTGTTGCTGCATGTGTGCTTGCTCTCTCCCTCACCTCAGTGCTGACAAAGTATCTGACAAAACAGTCCAACTTCTTCCCTGCTGTGACAGGGCCATTCCTGTAGTGACCAGGGAAGTCATTTGGCTCAGATTCGTTGCCCACACCAAATTGGTAAGGGAAGGCAATCTCTTCTGCAGTTGGATCAAACTCAGATGCAATATATGGCACATTGTCCTCTGCATTGTCGTATGTGCCAAATGTGCTGCTGTCTGGGAAGGCTGTGTCTGGAGCTGTGCTTCTAGTTGTTGGGAGAATGTTTCTGATGCATACCACCCACAGGTGACTGCAAGGAGTTGGGAATGGTAAGAGGTATAGCAAGATGTAACAAGGAGTTATGAGAAGGGAGCTAGGGAGGACTGGGCTGTAGGGTGGGGTGTGCTGAAGAGTGTGTATTTTTGCCCTTTGCTTTAATCTTGTCCCTGCCCCCTTGGAAATGTACACAACACTTATGACACTTATGTATCACACACACCGCCTGGCCCCTTAGTTCACACTCATGCACTCCTAGCATACACAGAATATATAGGTAATACACTGTCTTACCTTAGAAAGACTTGACGGACAAATGTAGGTGCAGAGATTACAATCTCCACTATTGCACTAGATCCAGCCCTAATTTGAGGCACACTAATAAGGGGAGTTTCCTCTCCTGGAGGAATTGTGGCCTCAAGCAAGGTGGAAAACACTCCACTCAAAGGAGGACCAAACTCCACAACTGGAGCATTGTTTGCTTGGACAGTCACCATGTAGTTAGTGAAGGGCTGCAGTCCAGTGATGTAGGCAGAGACACCAGTGACAGTGACGGATGTATCCATCCTACCAAGTTGGCCAAATGTTATTTGATAGTTCCCACTGAATGGACTGGGTGGTGCTGTCCACTCCATAACCAGGTAAGTTGGACGTCTGTCTGCAGCTGTGAGGTTGTCAGGAACAGCTGAATGAATGGAGAAAGAGCTGCATTTGAAACAGGTCATTGCAAGAGAAGTATGTACTGTATATACCCCACTCACCCAGCACAAGCACCTCTCTGGTGGCACTGAACCCTTCAGACACTTGCTGCACTTCACCTCTAACCACCTGCCGAGCACGACATGTCACTGCACATGTGTAGTTTGCTGAATCAGTGATAAATGCATCTGTGACTTGTAGAGTGCTCCAGTGAGCAGCAAAGTCAACAGTGACACTTGGACTACCAGTGAAGCTCCCATACTCCTGTCTCTCCACTCCCCTGACCTGGTCCTCTCCATAGAAGGAGACACCATTCCTCAGCCAAGCCACATAGTAGACTTCAGCATCCCAAGAGCAGGTCAACATGATGGTGTTGTTGGCACTGGCTGGAGCTCGGAAGAGGTAGGTAACAGGGTCCTCCATTGGGGAGAGACTGACATTGACAGCATCTGAAGGGATGTAAGGTACAGGCAAAAGGGGTACAAAAATAGTGTAGACATAGTCAAACAGAGGAAACACACCACTCTAAATAATGTGAGATTCAATATTACGAAGACAGCATGCTACCTAATACTATAGATGATAAATATGAAGTACATGTTAGCTGCTACGAGTGTTTGTTGTCACAGGTGGCTATAATGCATTAGAGTGAAACTCACTTGTTTCATTTAGAGTGAATGTCTCCATTGTTGTTGGTCCATCACCAGCTTGTATGTTCCTTGCAAAGATGGTGGCATTGTACTCCTCACATGGGTAGGTCAGGTTGACTACAACAGTGGTGGTGGGGTGGGGCACTGTAGCCCCACCCACTAAGTCTGTGTCATTCCTGACATCCAGAATATAGTAGATGATACCCGCAGGGTCCAGAGTGGGGGACACTCCCAGGAAGGAGGGGGGAGTCCAGGTGAAGGTGACACTGAGGTAGCCCACACTGGCAGCAAAGGTAACCACTTCACTTGGAACATCTGTTATAGGAGGAAGGGCAAAGTCAGACAAAAGAAGTGGGGAAAGACTGTGATCAGATGGTTGCGGTATGTCACCAATCCTATTCTCATATCATCTACTCCATGCACTTCATTAGTGAACATGATGAGTTGTAGATTCTACACCCACCATAGATGAGCACCTCCTTGGTGGCCTTATACTGCATTGGAATGTCTCCCTCAGCACTGTCATTGGCTCTGCAGGTCACTGCACAGGTGTAGTTCCCACTGTCATTCACTTGACTGAAGGTGAGTGTACTGTTCTGCCCCCCAACCTCCACCTCAACAGAAGCACCAGTGTTGTCCACTGTGACTCCACTGACAAGGTCCCTGCTGTACAGGAGAGTACCATCCCTGAACCAGACAAGGTAGTACACTGTTGTGTTCCAGGAACAAGTGAGAGTGATATTGTCTGTAGCATTACCCTCCAGTGGATCCACACCGGTTGTCAGGGTCACAGTTGGGTCATCTGGAACATGGGATTAGTAAGGACTCTTAGTAAAGAGTTAAAGATCAGCAGTGTGATACTAGATGTATAGGGAACAATCTGACACCTCATACATAACCTGCTACCAACCTGGCTCCACTGTCATGAAGTCTTCAGTGGCAGGGGTTCCACTGAAGAACAGGTTCTCTGCTGTCACTGATACAGTCAGGTTCTCACATGCTGGCAGGTTGGGTGCCTCCACTGTGTTAGTTGGGTGGTCCACTGTAGCACTGAACAACACTGCTGAAGTACTGTTACTCACTTCCACCAAGTACCTCAACGTTGGGTTTCCTCCAGGGGGAATCCCCGTAGCATTGTTCATCAATGCCATCCAGGAGATGTTAGCTGTCACTGGTGATGTATCATATGGTGTGATGATAGCTGACAGACCATTAAGTGCACTGGGAGATTCTGCGTTGAATGACAGGATAAACATGGCTTTGCACAGTCATGTTAGCAGCTTAACAGTTTGATGGAGTGTATTCAGTACTTACCATAGACGAACACCTCAGTGGTGTCCAGCAGATTACCCGCAATCATATCAAACTCCACTCCCCTGGACCCACAGGTTGCAGCACAGGTGTAGTTGCCACTGTCATCCAATGTGGCATTGACAATTGTCATGTTGGACATTGTCATTGTGTAGTCACCGTCAACTGTAACCCTTTGTGGGGGTGTCATCAAGATGAAGGGAGCGGCCAGATCTTCCTCATAGAGCAGCACCCCATTCTTGTACCATGCAACATAGTACACTGAGGTGTTCCACATGCAGAAGAGAGTGATGTTGCTGCCAGCTGGATAGTCTGGCATTATGCTGTACACTCCAATATCAACTGGCTCTGTATATGTAACAATAGCATGAAAAGTAGACAATATTAGCCTTTCCATTGCAAGTGCTTGCAATGTATGATACACTCACTATTTGGCCATTAATCATTTGAAAAGTTATGAACTAATGAAGTTACCAAGAAATGCAGAATCCACTAGACAATGCCATATCCTATAAACTGCCCCATTGTTCATCATCATCATCATGCAGTGATGCTGTTTCATGATGTTACGTATAATGTAAACTATGCAACAGAATCGTTACTGCATTGACTTCAAGGAATTCAATCTTGATCCCTTTTGATTTGGCAAGTCAATTCTTACTACTAAAGTTAGCATTTGAAGTTCTTCAAAGCAGTGATTGCAAGTTTGGCTCGCCCAGGTTCTGCCACCAACCTGGCTTCACTGTCATGAAATTTTGGCTATAATGTATATATATATTATATATAACACAATAAAACTACCTTACTGAAATGTTATGTATGTTACATGTTCAACTTTTGTGTAGGGTAGGTAGCCAGTCATTTCTTATGCAAGGTATATATATATATATATTTGCAGCGAAGATGTCACTGTTTCATGGGTTAGTTAGCCTATGGCTATGTTTCAACCTAAACTACTACTAACCTGGCTCCACCGTCATGAAATCTTCACTGGCAGGGGTTACATTGAATGATTGGTACTCTGCTGTCACTGACACAGTCAGGTTCTCACATGCTGGCAGGTTGGGTGCCTCCACTGTGTTAGTTGGGTGGTCCACTGTAGCACTGAACAACACTGCTGAAGTGCTGTTACTCACTGACACAAAGTACCTCAAAGGTCGGTACTCATCAGGTGAAAGCACCGGAGCATTCTCCAATAAGGGTATCCAGGAGATGTTTGCTGTCACTGGTGTTGTGCCATCTGGTGTGATAACAACTGACAGACCATCAGGGGGAAGTGCTGAATAATGGAGTAGACATGTCACATTAACTGTGGGCATGCATTAATGCAATGTGCATAAACTGTATCATGTCAAGAGGTGTCTTTAGATGTGTGAATCAATCATTCATAGCTTGATCTTACTGTTGTGTGAAAGTTTAGAAATCTTCAGACCAAAGACCAAAGCGACATATATAGGATGAAATCATGTACTTGCTTTTTGCTCTTATCGCTATGATATCTACGACATTATGTTTCAGTGGCCGCAGGTGCTGGGGAGAATGCAGCTAAGTGCAAATTTGAATGGGACTTTCACTTCCAAGCACTGCCGACTTGGTCTACACTCCAGCATACTCATTCATTCAATCTGGCAATTTGATGATGCGCATATACAAAGGGATGAAAGAGGACATTGCATGGCTTCATTTGTAGTTCCATGTTAGGTTAATAATGAAAAGCCACTTATTCAAGCCATACAGAATTCAGAAGATGAATGTGACATTCTATATAAAAGTTATATGCTTTATGTAGCTATACATGTGTATTATAGCATTGACATTGTATGCCACAGACCAAGTGGATAAAATTCAGTCAGAATTTGAATGGCATATCAGAAAGTCGATTATTATAGAATGCCACCTAAGTGAACACCTTAGTTAGGTACAAAGAGAATGCAGACAAGTACAGTGCCTGAGTGAAGATGAACTACAAGTACAGAAGGAGCTTCATATGATCGAGCACTAGAGCAATACAATGTTGAACACTTCATACTGACTACAGCAAGAGGATTGAAGAAGCCAAAGCATGGCTATGACAATGTCTTACCCGTGCAGTTCACTCCATTAGCAGCCAATGTGAAGCCAGCAAAGCAGGCACAGAAGAAAGAGCCATCCATATTTGAGCAAGCATGCTGACAATTATCTGTCATAATGGCACACTCATCAATGTCTGCATGGGTTGGGAGGAGGGTTGTGCAAAAAATACATTAGTACCTGTGACTAAGAAGAATGAAAGCAAAACAGAGATTGAGCAGAGCTGGTCAGACAAAATGCTTTTACCATAAGAGTGTGTTTTCATGTTTGGGAGAATTAGAAAGAGTATTAGAAATTGATGGGCTTAGCCATGCAGTTCATCCCATTGGAATCCAATAATATGCAACAGCCAGGATTGAATGCCCCCCACCCCCCCCACCCCCACACACATATATTTGCGTGAACAAGTATGCACACAATGGCGGAACATACTGAAATTGACCGTACCAGAAATGAAGTTATACAGTAAATCAGATCAGCACACTCTATGCAAGAATACTAATTTGACCTACTGTCCATGTATTCAATGTGTGCTGCTTGCATGGGATTGCTGTTTCTCTAAACACCACTTGAGTGAAGCCCACAGAAGTAGCCCTAACCACAGGTTAAGCAGAAGAGGCCAATGTGAATACTGCACAAGCCATCATGCTGTTTACAAGTTTCTACTTGATGTCAGAGGGCCACTTGGCATTGTTGGAAGATCCAGAGGTATGTACTGTACAAGCATTAGTTCAGAGTCATGTCATGTGGCCCGGTACTTTATTCAGTACAAGGAACTCTACATATATTGTTTATTTGGCAGCCCTTAATTATAATTGAGTCTATTCTAAACTAATCTAAACAAGTTAGGATTTTGACAGTGCACGCATAAAATTTCATGAATCAGCTGGTAGCCGCAAAATATTAAATGCAAAACATCCCAATGCCTATACTGCAAAATTAATGCATACAGCATATATACTAGGAAACACTGGGTAAGTGAACACTGTTTATCTGACAGTAAGGAGTACATGAACAATAGCACAGCCACTGGAGCTCAGAACATAGTTAGTGAGTTTCAGATAGGGCAGCTTAGCTGGTAAATTATGAAAGATGCATACAGTCATGATCACCTGTGCATGTCATTCCACTTCCAGTGTATCCATCATTGCAGGCACATTCAAAGGACCCAGGTGTGTTTGTGCATGTGGCATCTGGATCACAAAAAGACTGGTCACATTCATTTATATCTGCAAGAGTAGGTTAGGATGATGGGACTTTAATGAAAAGGTGGCACTGTGACAAAAAAGCAATACAAAGTCGGCCAAGTATGAGGTACTCACCTGTACATGTCAGTCCATCTCCAGTGTATCCATCATCACATTCACATGTGAAGGATCCTTGTGTGTTTGTGCATGTGGCATTCGAATCACAAGGAGACTGCTCGGTGCTTACACATTCATCAATATCTGCAAGAGTAAATTTGGAAGTTGGGACTGCTTGAGATTACGGTTGCAACAGTGTGCAATCAATAGCAAAACAGTTACTGATTCTGGAATGGACTAGCTACAGTGTGTTTGTTGCTTGCATGTACTCGCTCTGCTGTAATTATTCTGGTAGACTAAGTTCCAATAGACTATCCATTGTTAACAAGTAATTCATTATACTGGGCCAATAATGAGGACTTAAGCCATTTAACAGTAGATAATCGCCACTTTCTGTACTAAAAGTATGACAATGTATTGTTGTGTGCATACAATACTAGACATAATAAATATTTTCTACAAAAAGAGTAAGGATGTAGGGATGGCATGAAAAGCACAGAAACAAGTAAAGGCTGTTACACAGAGGAGTATTAACCATGGTCCCTACATGAAAGAGTGTCACACTGTATAGTCCTACACCCTTAAATGTAGGGACGATGGTTAATGCTCCACCGTGTAACAGCCTTTACTTGTTTCTGTATCTCTATGTCCTTACTATTAATTTTTTGTAGAAAACTTTTATTATGTCTAGTTTCTGCACTTATTATAAAGCATGAGCTAAGATGCGTGATATGTCTAGCTATTTTAACTTCCTTGTGTAGCTCCTGATAGAATTAGCTGCAATTTGCATTTGAGAAATTGTATTGACATTGTAAAGAATTCATTCCACAAGCCAAATGCCACGCTAAGTCATAGAGCAGGGCAAAGAAACGTGTGTGTGTGTGTGTGTGTGTGTGTGTGTGTGTGTGTGTGTGTGTGTGTGTGTGTGTGTGTGTGTGTGTGTGTGTGTTTGTGTGTGTGTGTGTGTTTGTGTGTGTGTGTGTGTGTGTGTGTGTGTGTTGCTTGTAGTGCTGCAATTTTTGTAGTAGTTGCAATACAGTATATCTGTTGTGCACAAATCATTCATTGTGCTTAGTTAATAACGAGGACTTAAGCCATTTAACAGAAGATTATTGCCACTTTCTGTAACAATTGTACTAAGGAAAGTTTGTCACACAAGACAATTAAGCATTCAAAGGCATGCCGCTAGAATGATAGCAATACATGTACAACATCATTGGAAACTTGGTAGGGAATGCACGCGCTTGCAATTGATTGATTCCTTTCAAGTCCTTGGGATCATATCCACCAATATTTCCTCCTGCCAAATTGTTAACATAATATTACTATGGCATGAGTATGGAAGGGGGCATGATGTCTTCCCATCAGCTATGCCTTATACATGTATATGTCATGTCTATTAGCATGTGAGTGTGAGTGTAGCTACAAAATGATTAGGACAAAATGATTATATACACATTATGCATGCATGTTTCCTCTTGGAATAAGTTCGATAGCTAATTTTGCTCATCATGCAGCTGGCGAAGAAGAATATGAAGAAGAAGAAGAATATGAAGACAAAATGGATGTTATTGAGTACAATTTTATCGCTGACAAATCATGTTTGCTTGCCTTCCAGGTCAGTTTAGTGTAAGAATAGTTTGTATTTAACCCTGCCAAACCTTGTTTTGGCAGTTTTCAGCACGTTTCACAATTTTGTTTCTATACCAATGTATCGTGAATTCGAGAAACACCCTGCACCATCCTTACATAGAAAGTTCTATTGTACTCTCTGATACAAGCTTAAGACTCACCTTGTGCAGCAGTACTACAGACCACTCCTGCATCTTCAGCGTGAGCACAGTTCTCAATTCCAATACCATTATGGTTGCAGTCAGCCAGGCGTGTCTCACTCCCAGTGCACTGCACATTGTCATAGTGGATCGGACCAGTGCCTTGACCAAAGGAAGCTTCTGAAGTAGCAGATGTGGCTCCACTGTAACCAAGTTGTCGGCACACCACGTTGGCATCATTGATGTCCCAAAGGTCATCACACACAGTGCCCCATTGTCCATTGTGGTAGACTTCAACACGCCCCTCATTTGCTGTGGCACCTCCCACTAGGCGAACAGAACCCTCCACTGCATTGGTGGCAAACAGAAGTGTATAAAGCTATGTGGTCGAGAGATACATAGGAAGGGGCTCTTGTGAATTACATCCACACTAGACATAAACCATACAGAAGTAGTTTGATCCTATGCTATGTACAGTATAATGCACTAAAATACAGTAGGTCTTCATTGTACAGTGCGTAGTCCATCTAATAATACACAGAATAAGGCAACTGAGGCAGCAATGAGCTAACAATAAGAGTTAATGCAGCATTGGGCCAAAATTAAACAAAATAAGAAATTTGTTTTAGTCTCAATAAAATAATAATTGTGAAATTGGCAGACAAGATAGCCATCAAACTGTCCCCTTTACATGTAGCTAGCTTGGAAAGAAAATGCTGTTCTATATTAAGACTATTGGTTGTGCACATTAATCTCTTGCCACAATATGGCCAACCTCTACAGACTAGTGCGAGGTTGAAGCCAAGTCCTCAAATCACTAAAATATGCCAAGATGCATGGTCAATAGTCATCTACAAAGTTAGGATGTTTTCCATATAATTATATGAACAAGAGCATACATAATAGCATTCCCCCCAGCAGCACAGCAACTTAACGTCAGAGATTCTCTAGACTACACAACCTTGCTCACACCACAACCTCAATACACAGCGACTATGTCTATGTACACTGTTTATCCGATAGATAGCTAGGTGTGATGGCTACTATAGAGTGGTAGGTATCACAACAAGTTTTACTGCCGCGCGCAGACCATGCAAGCAATATATACAGCATGGCACGATTCAAGCACAGCTATCTATATAATTATACTGAAGCCTTGTTGGCCGTCGTTCCAAGTCTAGCCCGTCCTACTGACAGTATCTCAATGAAGAGCTAAATAGAACTGCAAGCAATAGACGCAACCTAAACGAACGTAGCTACTACTTTCAAACACTTATTAAACACAATCAGCAATCACTTGAAGCTCACTTTGTGCCTGACCAGGTGACACGTGAACCAGAAGAAGCGCCAACAGTGGCAGCACCCAGTACTGAGGGCTGTGGTCTCCCATCCCCTGCTAGGAAAGGGTTGGTTCTCTAATACCAGCTTCACAACAGGGTTGAAAACCTTGCCGACGTTTCGACCAGATGCTCTGGTCTTCTTCAGGGCGAAGAGTCGATGAATGTTCCTACACACGTCTACTTTGGTCCCTCAAAGGGCGTGGCCTCTGTTTACGCGCCCACTGCGCGGAAGGGCTCAACATGTACATTCATGAATTATGTATTGACGCCCTACCATGCCATACAGTGCAAGTTGCAAAATGACTACTGTAATGTGACCATGTAAATCAGTTGTCCTTAATTCAAACAGATCGAATCTGTTGATTGACATGAGAATGGACAATGATTGTCCATCCTCCTTGTATATGTTCTCCTTGAACCTTTTCCATCCTCCAGTGTAAGGGTGGGTCAGGACACTGCACTATAGCTACCTTATGGTCAATCCTCACTTCTTCGGAAAATTTGCTTACCTCTATAGCTACTTAAATAATTCTTAAGTTTAAAGTTAGGCTACAAGCATAATAAGATAATGAACCCATTCACATGAACCTGCATGCATTTATGGGATTCTTCCTTCACCAATTGCAACTTGATGAAGGGAAAATATACAAATCATACAATATTTTAGAAATAAAAGAACTGCATGCAGGCTGGATGTACGAATGTAGGGCCATACAGGCCCACCTGTGCATGCACACCCTGGGTCAAACTCACAGTATATATATATATCCGTAACATGAAGCCATACGAAAATGTCAATTTGAAAACAATATAGGGGGCAGCCCCTAAAAAGCAAGTGGCAATGCTGAAGATTGGTAGGCAAACAAACAGCTAAGAAAAAAGAAATGCTAAAAACTGGCTGTAGTAGGATTTAAACCAGGAACTTTGGATTGTTAAGCAACCACATTTGGTCAAATCGCGAAAATCGCGAACATTATACTTCGCGAAATTTTCCCGCTATATGGTAATGTATTCTTGCACACGGAAATGCTCGCGAGAGATCATCTTCAAAGTACGCACTGCACCAACTGCGTTAGTTACCAGAGTTGTAAAAGATATTGTTAACTTGCAATGACAGCTTACTTAACATGGTTTAACAGAGTTGTAAGTTAACAGACTTACTCAACACTGTTAACGCAAGTAATGACTGTATAATCATATTCATAATATCAATATTGATATACATGGTGCCATATACAAACTGTACAAATGTACTGTAGGTTTCAGGCTAGGAATATAATTAATGTTTTGGTAATCACTTCAGCCTGGAGCAAGATGAAGGACTGCCCATTGCTCCTATCTTGGCTTGCATATTATATGTAAACGGGCGTCTTCAAATCAGTTTAGCGTTTGGTTGTAAACTGCTGCTGTCGGAGAATTTCCATAACCCTCACCATTCGGACGACTTCTCACCTATGCTCTAGTGGTCATACAGTCGTTACATCATCGTGAGCCTCTACGAGATCATCAACACTGACAACAGTGGCAAAACGTTTCCACTCGCTTGCGAGATGCCATCTCGCAAAGTGTGTGCGAAACTACCTCGCCGGTCCGTGCTGTTAGATGAGTACGTTCGCTAAACCGCTTTGATCCAATCGACTCGACTCTAACTCCGGTCGACTCGACTCTAACTCCGGTCGACTCGACTCTACTCCAGTCGACTCGACTCTAACTCCGGTCGACTGGACTCTAACTCCGGTTTCGATCAACTTGCTCCGATGTAAAAGGACTTCGACCGATGTACTCTAGCTTAAACGGGCCGTATGATAATTATGTGGACAGTGAGCTGCATACTTCCTGAGCCTGCATCCGTGCACGAATAACCTGCTCATCTTGCTCTTGTAGTTACTGGGCTACGATAGGCTACGATGGTCTATACTACTGATCATGTCAGTAGTATAGACCATACTCACTACTACTTGTTAGGTGTATAGCTTTTCTCACCTCCTGTAGCCTGCACTGGACTTCCATTAATCAGTAGGCCAACACCACTGCAATACAGCAAACAGTGAGTCTAGCTGTACCGCCAGTCCTCTCCATGCATGATGGAACTCACAGAGCTACTCTCAATAGTTCAGCCCGAGGTGAGTGAAGAATAGTGCAAGGAGTGTCATTATATAGTACCAAACTACTGCGTGCTGACCACCCCCGTATAACATTTCAAAGGGCATTAGGTTGCACTTCAGCATTCCAGTATGTTGCAGCAGCTGCAATATTAGTGAATTGACTAATGCACTGAACATAGGAATACTGAAATATATGAATTATGTGTTAGTGCTACATTCGACCGTTTATGTGTCCAGTGTGTGGCACACTTAAACAAATCATTGCGCTAATATTTCCGTGAAGCTGCGCAGTTTACATAAAACGTTTTCCATACACGTATTCGCTGAAGGTTAGACCTAAATGCCCTGCAATCTGAAGTTCTTCGATTCATTCCTCGCTTCTTGAGAGTCGACTGAAAGCAAGTGTTCTGTTTTACCCCGCGTTCCGTTTACCCCGCTTTACCCTATAGACCATCCTCACTCCTACTTGTTAGGTGTATAGCTTTTCTCACCTCCTGTAGCCTGCACTGGACTTCCATTAATCAGTATGGCCAACATCGCTGCAATATTGCAAACAGTGAGTCTAGCTGTACCGCCAGTCCTCTCCATGATGGAACCCACAGAGCTACTCTCAATAGTTCAGCCCGAGGTGAGTGAAGAATAGTGCAAGGAGTGTTCGTATATAGCACCCAATTACTGCGTACTGATCACCACTTTGTACCCTTTAGCTAGATTACATTTTTGCACCTCAGTATGTTGCTACAGAAGCCAGCAAATTGACCAATGCTCTGAACCTGTAGATATGAACGTGACCAGTCCTGCGTGGGAAGTCGTTGCCTTAATTGTTACTTTACCTATACATACATGACATGCACACTCAATTGCATGCCTGTAATACTTCACATTCTAGCACATGCCTTCATGTAATCTAACACCCTTATATATACTTATAATTACCTGTTATGATTTAGACTTGTTTGGTTTGTGTCCACCACACTCATCCTGCATGCCTAACATTGCTGGTTGCATAACTTCATCACTACACACATACACTACTTCATGTCCAGTGTACACCCCAATAGATGTATATAGACAGTGTTACAAGTACGTAGCTCTAAAGTCAAAACATTGTGCTAAAATTTTGTGACTATTTGGTAATGCTTGCATCTTTCAATTCCAGTTTTTAACAGTTTGTACAGCAGAGTGCGTCCTCAGTGTATTATAATATGATTGTGCATATTTGTATTGCACGGGTGTGCGTGAAATTGGTGTTATACATTAAACAAATGCATTGTGTTTGCACATACTGCAGTTGGACGATGGCTTTGAACAGTTGTATTTGTCTAGTGTGTGCATTTGCATGCCACCATGTATGGTGTCATGTAGTGCTGAGAGCTGTGGACGGAAGCGTGGCTGCATGTCCTGCTGATGCTCTGAGACTGTGTTACATACATGAACATACACAGTGACCGAATGTAGTACCTCCTATGGGTCCATATCATCATCACGCATCATTCACAAGCAAAATAGAACTGGTGGGAAGGGAAGTATGCGATTGAGAACTATCTCCTGTACATATTTGGATGTATGACTGGCCTGGATATAGAATGTGTTTACTGATCATACAATCTCCACAAGTATTGCCTATTATGATGCTAACACAGAAGTGTCATACCTCCCTGTCATAACCTGCTGATGTTCTATTGTTACATACTGTACATGAGCAATGAACACAATGAGGTACCTTCTATGGATTCTTGTCTTTCATTATGTGTTATAATTGACAATTTAGCCCCCATAAAATTATACATATTTGGATACATGTGGGTCATGGATGAGGAATATGTTAACTAATCTCACAATCTCCTTCCATGCAAGCACAAAACTAACTGTGTATGGGAATTACCTTCATGTCATCTCTGATCTATGATTTGAATTAGCAATTTCTCTAGGCACATGCAAAGGTGACATGTTGTGAACGATGATACTATGTTAACTGTACAATTACAACATTTCATTACATTCAAGTGTTGTGTGATTTGATCACACAGTATAACACACTCGATATCATGTATCCACTTAGTCTGGCGCGCTAGCCCCTATACTTCCGGCCCCCGATTGCGCGTGGGCAGGGAAGGTAGGGTCTAGCACGCCAGACTAGTATTCACTATACTCGTGTCATGTATAGACCTATAGCTGCACTCTCCTACTGTATCATGTGTGGACCTATGGCTATCCTACTCAGATACAGACACCAAGTGTTACTCAATGTATGCTACAGTTCTATCTTGTGGGTTTACTACATGTGAGCCAGAGGCATTCACAAACTATCAATTTCTTGCTTTTCAAAGTTGGGGTTGCGATTAATCACAGAGTCCTGTACGTGTAGGTGGAAAGAAATGTAGAGACTTAGAAAGTGGTAATTTGAACAGAACATGTATGTAGGATATACATTCCCCTGTTGAAGCACATCATGTAACAAGATGAAAAATGCAATACCTACCAATTGATCCTCCTTCTCATTCTCATTCTTGTCTTTGTCCCTTTTCCTGCATGGATGCCAATGCTCAAGTTAATAAATGACTGTTCACAAACTACACATTCAAAGATGCAACATTGTTGTAATATTTCTCATATATTTTAACTTAGCACTGCATGCTACCAAAATTAAGAGTATCTATACAATAATATGTACGTATATTTGGGTGTACTGAACTCTGCCTTAGGCACATTATAGCCCATATGTATGATCATTGCTCATCTTCATTCATCACAATGCAGAAGGCGGACCAAGTGCCTTCTACATCTTCTCATCTTAATTCCTTTCCATATGCATACATAATCTTTCAGGTGGATCCCTAGCGTGACATGTCGGGTTATTTACTGCTCTTTCAGATTAATATTTGACTAGAAACTCTCTGAAACATATCGTATCCCTTCCCATCTCTTCTTCCAACCTGATCAATTTTTAGCCCTCTTACCAAGACCTCGATGTCCTTCTTGGCTCACTGTAGGCTACATACATACATATATAAAGCCTTGCTCACTCAGACTCTTTGCTTGGTATCCCCTTGTGTATGTCCACCTTCTTTGCAGTGACCTGCATCTCTGTATTCCATTCTTAACCCAATGCGCCACTTCTTATCTATTGCAGCATTTTAATGTCGCAACAATCATGCAAAGAAGAATCAATCTGCTATCTTGGCTTTTTGGCACCCTTGTGTATGTATGTCATTCTCCTTGCACTAATTGCACCATGCACCACCTTTGTTCCTTCTTTGAGGGAATAAAGCACTTAGGGTAAAAACTCTTTAATCTATTGCAATTGTCCAATGTTGCAACAAGTAATGTATGCCAGACGAAGCCCATGACAGGTGAGAATTGCACTAGATTAAGAAGGTTTTGCTGGAGTGCTTGATCATCTAAGGAGAATTAATCTACTATCAAACACGGCATGCATATTAATATTCATGATGCCTCTGTACTCCATCAACAGGATGGCAATGTAACAGCTTGCAAGTCAATTTTGGCAACAACTTGGTTACCTTCATTCTTCTGCATGAGCTAAGGCACATAGATATAAAAATGGATGAATTGTCATATTCCATATTATGCTGGTACATACTTCGTTAGTGTACAGTCTCCTAAAAACCTTTAGAATGGCCCAATAGCAGCCCACCATGGTAGGCCATTTTTGTTTGGTATGGTATTGGGAGAAGCTGGAATACCTAGATATGACCCATGCACCTGCACTACCCTTTGGGT
This sequence comes from Ianthella basta, assembly GCA_964019415.1. NCBI lineage: Eukaryota > Metazoa > Porifera > Demospongiae > Verongiida > Ianthellidae > Ianthella > Ianthella basta. The sequence goes on from OZ025886.1 coordinate 848,246, forward strand.
GGCTCTTTCACCTGTGCTACTTTCCATTGTATTAGAGCATACAATCAACCACCACTATCCCCACACAGACAGCACTACTGCATGCTGTTTGATAATGTAATTCCTACATACCTTCTGCAGATGACTATGCATAACACCAGGAATACAGTGCATGCTATAATGGCACCACAAACAGAAAGACCAACTATGAGACCAATCTCGACATTGGATGGAGGAGGAACTGCAGAGAGAGTATGAAGGCAAAGGGATTGGGAGCTAGTGATTGCATCTGATTTATTGTCAAAATTGGTTCATAATATATGTGTGTGCGCATCAGCAGAGTGTGCACTGCATGTACATACTGCACATACCTACTACCCCCATTCATGTACAACTCACTGATGTTCACAACTACATAATCAGTGGATCTGAACTCATCATACTGTCTGTTAGGAATAGCGTCCCTCCTGCTCCTGGGAGGCATGGCCTGGAGGGAGCAGACACATGCAAGGAGTGAGTTTAGTGCTGCTGCATGTGGTGCTTGCTCTCTCTCTCACCTCAGTGCTGACAAAGTATCTGACAAAACAGTCCAAGGTCTTCCCTGCCACAACAGGGCCATTCCTGTACTGACCAGGGAAGTCATTTGGCTCAGATTCATTGCCAACACCAAATTGGTAAGGGAAGGTGATTCCTTCTGCAGTTGGATCAAACTCAGATGCAATATATGGCACATTGTCCTCTGCATTGTCGTATGTGCCAAATGTGCTGCTGTCTGGGAAGGCTGTGTCTGGAGCTGTGCTTCTAGTTGTAGGGAGAATGTTTCTGATGCATACCACCCACAGGTGACTGCAAGGAGTTAGGAGTGGCAAGAGATGTAGCATGAAGAAGACAAGAGAAGGGTAGCATAGGGATGCATTTGCATGCAGGGAAGGGGGGGGGGGGGGGGGGAGGGGGCATTTGCCCCTTGCATTAATCTTGCCTCTCCTTGGTATCTAGCAAGGCTTTTGTTAGTTTGCTTCCCTCTCAAGTCTTGGAACCTTAATTTTGCCTGACCCCTTGATCATACAGATTTTGGAATTGGTAAGGTATTATAATATAAATGGGTTTCAAATCCATATAATGTAAGATACTATCACATAAGAAACATGCACTGAGTACACAGAACTACCCACTCTGCATGTAATACCCGTACACACACTGTAGGATATTACACATCGTTTTACCTTAGAAGTTCTTGACGGAGACGTGGAGGCGCCAAGATCGCCATGCCCACTATTGGACTAGACCCAGTTCCAACCTGAGGTACATTGATAGAGAGGACAGCCTCTAGTTGAAGATCTGTGGCTTCAGGCAAGGTGGAGAATACTTCGCCCAAAGAAGGACCAAACTCCAGCACAGGGTCATTTGTTGCTTGGACAATCACAATGTAGGGTATGAAAGGCTGCAGTCCAGTGATGTTGTATGAGGTAGTAGTGACTACTACAGTGTTAACTGTCCCATTGAATGGACCGTATGTCAGTCGGTAGCTCCCACTGAATGGACTGGGTGGTGCTGTCCACCCCACAACCATGTAAGTTGGACGTCTCTCAGTGGCAGTGAGGTTGTCAGGAACAGCTGCATGCATACGTACGTATGGAGGAGAGTGTACAGTGAATGTTCCTCCTCAGATGATATAACAGAAACCATGTCCACTTACCCAGCACAAGCACCTCTCTGGTGGCACTGAACTCTTCAGACACTTGCTGCACTTCACCTCTAACCACCTGCCGAGCACGACATGTCACTGCACATGTGTAGTTTGCCGAATCAGTGATAAAGGCATCTGTGACTTGTAGAGTGCTCCAGCGAGCAGCAAAGTCAGCAGTGACACTTGGACTACCAACGAAGTTCCCATACTCCTGTCTCTCCACTCCCCTGACTCGGTCCTCTCCATAGAAGGAGACACCATTCCTCAGCCAAGCCAAATAGTAGACTTCAGCATCCCAAGAGCAGGTCAACATGATGGTGTTGTTGGCACTGGCTCCTGCTTGGAAGAGGTAGGTAACAGGGTCCCCCACTGGGGAGATACTGACGTTGACCACAGCTGAGAAGAAGTGTAACCATAAAGAGGGATGAAATCAAAGGAACATGGCAAGTGTCCCTTGGGGAGAAAGACTCTAATCAATGCAAGACAACGTAGCAGAGGCAAACAGTTACTGTAATTCCCTGTTCTTGTTGTGTGAATAATATTGTACGTAATTTTTGTATAGCCCAGTACACACTGTATGTTGTTGACTGTTTGATTAGACAATTATGCAATTTGATTCAAATTACCTGATTCAACCAGTGTGAATGTCTCCATTGTTGTTGGTCCATCACCAGCTTGTGTGTTCCTTGCAAAGATGGTGGCATTGTACTCTTCACATGGGTAGGTCAGGTTGACCACAACAGTGGTGGTGGGGTGGGGCACTGTAGCCCCACCCGCTGAGTCTGTGTCATTCCTGACATCCAGAATATAGTAGATGATACCGGCAGGGTCCAGAGTGGGGGGCACTCCCAGGAAGGAGGGGGGAGTCCAGGTGAAGGTGACACTGAGGTAGTCCACACTGGCAGCAAAGGCAACCACTTCACCTGGGACATCTGTTATAGGAGGAAGGGCAAAGTCAGACAAAAGAAGTGGGGAAAGACTGTGATCAGATGGTTGTGGTATGTCACTAATCCCATTTCATATCATAGCAAAGTTGACTACCTCACTTAGGTCATCTGATAATAAAAATAATAGGAGGAAAATCAAACATAAGCAGTTCCACACTGAGAATGCACATGACCAAACCTACTTGATGTAATCTACTCTATGCACTTCATTAGTGAGTAATTTATGATCAGTTGTATCTTCGTTCTCCACCCACCATAGATGAGCACCTCTTTGGTGGCCTTATACTGCATTGGAATGTCTCCCTCAGCACTGTCCTTGGCTCTGCAGGTCACTGCACAGGTGTAGCTCCCACTGTCATCCACTCGACTGAAGGTGAGCATACTTTTCTGCCCCACAACCTCCACCTCAACAGAAGCACCAGTATTGTCCATTGTAACTCCACTGACAAGGTCCCTGCTGTACAGGAGAGTACCATCCTTGAACCAGACAAGGTAGAAAACTGTTGTGTTCCAGGAACAAGTGAGAGTGATATTGTCTGTGGCATTCCCTTCCAGTGGATCCACATCAGGTGTCAGGATCACCACTGGGTTATCTAGAACACGAAAACAATATTAATTTTACATTGCTATCATACCATGCCAAGTTGAGCTATGTATAATCTGCCAAGCTCTGCTACCAACCTGGCTCTACTGTCATGAAGTCTTCCCTGGCAGAGGTTCCACTGAAGAACAGGTTCTCAGCTGTCACTGATACAGTCAGGTCCTCACATGCTGGCAGGTTGGGTGCCTCCACTGTGTTAGTTGGGTGGTCCACTGTAGTACAGAACAACACTGCTGAAGTGCTGTTACTCACTTCCACAAAGTACCTCAAGGTTTGGTTCCCTCCTGGGGGAATCCCCGTAGCATTGTCCATCAAGGCCGTCCAGTAGATGACAGCTGTCACTGGTGTTGTGCCATTTGGTGTGATGCCAATTGACAGAGCATTGGGTGCGCTGGGAGGGTCTGTGAATAGACAAATACCAAAGTCTTTTAGCAGGCTGGCAAAAGAAGATACCTGAAAACTTAGAGCACCCACCATAGACAAACGCCTCAGTGGTGTCCTGCAGATTGGCTGCAATCATACCAAACTCCACTCCCCTGGCCCCACAGGTCACAGCACAGGTGTAGTTGCCACTGTCATCCAATGTAGCATTGCCAATGGTCAGAGTGGACATCATCAGTGAGAAGTCACTGCCAATATAGATCCCTTGTGGGGGTGCCATCCGGAAGAATGGGGGAGCAAAATACTCCTTGTAGATCAGTTCACCGTTGAAGTACCATGCAATGCAGTACACTGTGATGTCCCATGTGCACTGGAGTGGGATGTCGTTACCAGAGGCTGCGGCATTTGTATCAGGTGACACAGTGACTGTAGGTGAAGCTGGAGGGAGAGCATTAGAGCAGATTCCATATATGCCACACAAATGACAACAGTGAGTATGACAATATCAATTAAGGGTCATACAGATATCCCATTTCATAATTGACTATATTCGTTGTTTGCAACAAACAAATATTCGAATCCTTTTGCCGCCAGAAGAGATAATTGAATATGGCAGTTGGCCAATGGTAAGGGAATGCAAGGGAACAAAATAATAATCTGATTGCAGCACTTATTGCTCTCTTTGTTATCTTGCATTCCTTCACCTTCACCTTCATTATTATTCATTGTATGTATGGTTTGAAACCCACAAACCTTGCATGTAGTACTACCATCATCATCATCATCATCATCATCATCATCATCATCATCATCATCATCATCATCATCATCATCATCATCATCATCATCATCATCATCATCATCATCATCATCATCATCATCATCATGCTTGCTGATGATCTTTCAAGCAATTTATGTATGCAGTGCTACCACTGCTGCACAGACTGCCAGGAATTCGACATTGATCACTTCATAAGCTTTTAGTACGTATTGCAAACAAAATATTTACAGCATCAGTTGTCTTGGAGCTCCATCAAAACATTGATTGGAAACTTGGTTGACTAACTCTGCTACCAACCTGGCTCCACTGTCATGAAGTCTTCACTGGCAGAGGTTCCATTGAAGAACAGGTTCTCTGCTGTCACTGACACAGTCAGGTTCTCACATGCTGGCAGGTTGGGTGCCTCCACTGTGTTAGTTGGGTGGTCCACTGTAGCACTGAACAACACTGCTGTGCTGTTACTCACTTCCACAAAGTACCTCAAGGTTTGGTTGCCACTAGGGGGAATCCCTGTAGCATTATCCATCAATGCCATCCAGGAGATGACAGCTGTCACTGGTGATGTGTCATTTGGCTTGATGACAGCTGACAGACCAGTGGGTGCACTGGGAGATTCTGAATGAACCACAGTTAGACAGAGTGATGAGCATACACATATTGTTCTTATCAGAGCGGCATGCAAGAAAATGAATAGTGGTACTCTTACCATAAACAAGTACCATTGATGTGTCCTGCAGATTCTCTGCAATCATACCAAACGGCACTCCACTGGCCCCACAGGTCACAGCACAGGTGTAGTTGCCACTGTCATCCAATGCAGCATTGTTAATGGTCAGGGTGGACGTCATCATTGCAAAGTCACTTTCAATATAGATTCTATTTGACAGTGCAAATCGAAAGAATAGGCGCCGACGGGTAATATATTCTTTGTAGACCAAAACACCTTTGATGTACCATGCATTGCAGTACACTGTGATGTCCCATCTGCACTGGATTGTGAGATTGTTGCCAGTGACTGCGACATTTGTATCAGGTGACACAGTGACTGTAGGTGGAGCTACAGGTGATAGAGCAATGGAGCAGATTACAATGTATATGACAACAGAGTTGTTACATGAATATCCCATAATGTATAAGGCATCTGGAAGAGTCAAGATCTGTTACCAACCTGGCTCCACTGTCATGAAGTCTTCACTAGCAGAGGTTCCATTGAAGAACAGGTTCTCTGCTGTCACTGACACATTCAGGTTCTCACAAACTGGCAAGTTGGGTGCCTCCACTGTGTTAGTTGGGTGGTCCACTGTAGCACTGAACACTGCTGAAGTGCTGTTACTCACTTCCACAAAGTATCTCAAGGTTTGGTTCCCTCCTGGGGGAATCCCTGTAGCATTTTCCATCAAGGCCATCCAGGAGATGATAGCTGTCACTGGTGTTGTGTCATCAGATTCGATGACAGCTGATAGCCCGCTGGGTGCACTGGGAGATTCTGAGTAGAATGACAGGACAACACACTGTTCTGTGCACATTGGCAGCTAAACAGTGTGGAGAATTGTATTCACTACTTACCATAGATGAACACCTCAGTGGTGTCCTGCAGACTACCAGCAATTATACCAAACTCCACTCCCCTGGCCCCACAGGTCACAGCACAGGTGTAGCTACCACTGTCATCCAATGCAGCATTGACAATAGTCAGAGTGGACATCATCATCATGTAGTTACTGACAACACTGATCCCTTGTGGGGGTGCCATCAGGACAAATGGAGCAGCCAAGTCTTCAACATGGATCGGTGCATCATTCTTGTACCATGCAACATAGTACACTGAGGTGGTCCATGAGCAGAGGAGAGAGATGTTACTGCCAGTTTGGTAGCCTGATTCAGGTTCCATAGTTGATATAGTGACATTTGGCAGAACTGGAAAAGATACAATGTCAATAGAACACGTAATGACTTGCATGGTATTATATAGGTAGTGCATTGCTGTACATCAGGTGCGTGATTGCCTTTTATATATACATGCTCAGTGTGTAACTGTTGTTGACTGAGTTGGCTTGCAGTGTGAGCAAGAATTAATAGTCTTGCAATTGCATCACTGTTAATGTATCCCATTCGCACTGTGGTGGATTGACATGCACTGGCCAGGGCTTACCACAGAACATGTACACATGCTAAAGAATGTTACTTTCACACACACACACACACTATACATACGGATATACAAACTACATGCACACAGTTGATCTAGCTGGGAGATGTGATCAACGTCCAGTAGACATTTACGCCACATGTTAATGATACACACCTGTATGAGTACAGTAGCTCCTATAGTGCTGAGCATAGTAAATATGTAGTCAACACATATAAAACCCATTGTACCTGATCCATTATAGTGGGTAGAGCTGGGGAGAGGTAACATATAACTGCTACACAGCTATAGAATAGAAGCTATAGGGTCCAACTCCTCTGGATTATCTGGGCTTATAGTAATTGTGCATAAATTAGCCATGTGCAATAACACTGAAAAACTACCCTACTTGAAGGAACCTATCATCACATACATATACGTACCTGGCCGCAGAATTGACTACTTATCCTACTCAAATGTTGCATGTTACATTCGAGTGGGGTAAGTAGTCATCTCTGCAGCAAGGTATATATTTAGAGCAAAGATGTTACTGTTTCATGATGGGTTAGTTATAGCACATGGCCACTATATTTCAACCTAAGCTGCTAATTGTACCTGGCTCAACTGTCATGAA